>CM076582.1:895596853-895829687 GCA_034641835.2 Pinus albicaulis | reverse complement strand
TCTTCAGTAGGGATTGCGCAGTGGAGGCAGGCTAGAAGGTGGCATAGATCGGTGCATGGATTTGCAATACTGGGCCTGATTAGTGTATGACGATTGCACTGTACTGAGAGCTTGTGATAAGATTTGTATGCTTGTATGAGATTTTCATATGATCTCCATGTTACATAATATATAGTTGGGGTTTTCAGCTTTAGGCTTTCTTGGTTAAAAACTGTGTTATGTGCGATTGAATATTTTTTTTATGCTTCACATGTGTGTGCAATTAATTTTTCCACAAAATATTAACAAGTGGAATAGATTTAGTATCTTGCACAAAGTTAAATAGTGTGAGATCAGGTGGATCTTGGACATATGTATGCTTAGTGCATATAATTTCTATACTTATTCCCTCACTATCCCTCTTCCTCTCTCCCTATTGAGTTTCTCTCTCTCTCTTCCTCTCACTCTGTCTTTGTCTCTCTATTCTTCCCCCCCCCCCCTCCCCTCCCACTTACACCACTTCTCTCCCTCTCTCTCTCTCTCTCTTTCATATTTGTCTCTATCAATTCTCCCTCTCCCTCTCTCCCCCCCTTCCATATTTGTCTCTATCGAGTCTCCCTCTCCCTCACTCCCTAATTATATCTATCCTTCTCTCCCCCATATCTCTCTCTCTCTCTCTCTCTCTCTCTCCCCCCCCCCTCCTGCCCCGCCCTTGTCTATATCACTTTGTCCCTACTTTATTCTTATCTCTCTCTTTATTCTTCCATAAATATCTCTCCTTTTCTCTCTCTCTCTCTCCCCTCCCTCTCTATCTCTCTCTCCCTCACTCCCTCATTATATATCTCCCTCTCTCCTCCATCATACTCTTTCTATCTCTCTCTCTTTGTTTCTCTTGCATTTCCTCTCACTCCCCTTCATTTCCCACTCACGCTATTTTTATCCCCCTCTCTCTCCCCTCGATTTATATCTCTTTCTCCCCCTCCCTCACTCTCTCACTATCTCTATCCCTCTCTATCTCTCTCTTCTTCCACTCTCTCTCCCTCTCTCTCTCCTCTCTAAATCTACCTCCCCTCATTTTATCTCACCTCCCTCTGTGTCTCCTTCTCTCTATCCTCCCTATGTGTCTCCTTCTCTCTCTATCTTTCTTCCCCCTCTCTCTATCTCTCTATTTCCATTTACATATTTTTCTACGTCTATCTATCTCTTCTTCCCTATATATATTTATCTCCCTCCCTCTCTCCTTCTCTCTCTCCCCAGAACTCCCTCATTATCTCTCTCTCTCTCTCTCTCTTCTTACCATTATGTCTCCCCCCTCCATATGTGTCTCTCTCCCTTCCTCTATCTCACTCTCTCACTATCTATATTTATCTCCTCCTCATCACTCTCTCTCCCTCTTCGCATCTCCTCCTCCTCTCTCTCTCTTCCTCCTTCTCTCTCCCCCCTCTAGCTCTATATTTTTCCCTTCGTGTCTTCATATTCATATCCTTGTCTCATAATCCCCCTATCTCTACATATTTACTTGTCTCTCTCTACATATATACTTGTGTCTCTCCCCTTTATTCTCTCTCTCTCTCTCTCTCTCTCTCTCTCTCTCTCTCTCTCTCCCGCCACCCCCTCTCCCCATGTCATCTCTATATCTCTCACTCTTCCTCTCTCTTCCCCCCCACGCCCCTCCAAAAATCCCACTCACTTGAACTCTCTCTCTCTCCCAATCCCTCCTTCACAACATCCATTAGAGGAAATTTCAGCCTAAAAGTGGCCTCCTAAGGAAAAATAATAAAATAAGAGCTATGAATTTTGGAGGGAAAATAAGAAAGCTACCCTTTTTTAATTATATTTTTGGGTTATCTTCTTATATTTTTACTCAAATTTCAAGTGTAGACACTCTTTGGATGCATAATTAAATTATGCATCCAACGTGTACCCATTATGCATACTTTTGAGAAGACTCGCATTGATCAAAATTGAAGATACATTCAAAAAGTGTGTTAAACATGTTTTTTAATGTATCTTAATTTTTTTTATCAATGTGGACCTTCTCAAAAGTATGCATAATGGGTACCTGTTGGATGTGGAATTTAATTCCGCATCCAACGAGTGTCTACACTTGAAATTTGAGTAAATCTATAAGGAGATAAGCCAAAAATACAATTAAAAAAATAGTTTTTCTTCTTTTCCCTCCAAAATATTTACATGTACCTCTTTTAAAATTTAAATGATTTTGATTGGTTTACATACTATGACATGGAAATTATGTGAAAATTTCATGGGAATTTTTAGGCTAAAATTTCCTCTAATGCCCCTCCAACTTTTTCTCTCTCTTCCTCCCTATCCCAACCACAAATATATCCCTCTCTCTCCCTACCCCAACCTCTTTCCTTATCTCTCTCTTCCCTCACTCACTAACTCATTCTTTCCCTCTCCTTACACACACTCTCTCTCTCTCTCTCTCTCTCATTTCCATGGCCTCTCTATCCCTCCCTCTCTCACCCTCCCCACACCCCAAACCTACCTAAACCATTTCCCACCAATTAATTTTCTCCCACCTCCCACTCTCTTTTTTTATCTCTCTTTCTTACTCTCTTTATCTCCCTTTTCCCCTATATCCTTCCCTCTCGTACCCTCCCCAACCCCCCTAAACACATCTAAACCATTCCACGTGCGTTAAAGTCTCTATTTCTAGGAATGTGTGTGCATTCCTAGCACTAGAAATGTGCATGCATTTTTGCACTAGGAATGTGCATACATTGTTGGTACTAAAAGCACTCACATACTAGGAAATTACATGTGTTTTTTTTTAATTTAATTTTTTTTCTTGGCTTCCTCAAATATAGGTTTAGGATCACAAACCTGGTGGTTTGGGTTGCAAATTCATGAAAACATCATTTTTTGCAAAAACACACATATATCTCCATTTCACATTATTTTTCTATAAGCTAGGCAAATCAATTTTCTATGAAACTACATCTACATATAGAATTTCTAGTGTAGATTATATATATACTATTTTGTTTTTTACATTTTTCTCTTGACATCTTAAAATACGCCCCTTGTATATTTCTGTTATAACATTTTGGGGCCTTAACCATTTGGAAAAAAAAATGTTGCACTAAAGGACATTAAAAATTACAATCTTAAAAAGAAAGATTATTTGTTAATGATAAGACCCTTTTAGGTTGCACTAATGGAAGGCCTTGTAATTTCAAGGATACAATTATTTTCATAATTTAAGAAAATTATATAAATTTAAGATCATAAATCTTAGAAACTTTAAAACTTTGAATCTAGATATCATTAGACCATACAAAGATCTTTTCTCTTTTTATTCTAGCAAAGTTAAATGTCTTGGCTTACTAAAAGACTTGTGTGTCACTTTAGTCCAATAACCAGGTAAGAGTATTATCATGGATATTGTAGTTGCCGATATCCCTCCAAAGTATGGAATGATATTATCTCGCTCATGGGGAGAAAAACTACAGGGATCTCTACAATTAGACATGTCTTATGCCACAATTTCAGTGTTTGGTCAACCCAAAAAAATTTACAGAGAAACTCTAATGAAATACATGGTTAGTAGTGCAGAACATCCACAGAATTATCCTATTTATTTTGTACACTCTGATATGGATTCTTTAATTTTATGTAATTAAGATACTGGCATAGATAAAAACACAACATTAAAACAGAAACATAAGGAAGTTGACAGTGACAATATTTTTCATGAATCAATGTGGCACTTAGATTTCGATGGCTCAGTAAAAAGACTAGGAGCAGGAGCAAGAGTTTGGATCTACAACATGGAAAATAATCATTATGAAGGTCATGCCTTTAGATTAAACTTTAAATGTACAAATAACATGGTAGAGTATGAAGCTTTAATCTTAGGACTGCATATTGTTAGAAAACTAGGAGCCAAGAGAGTCTCTATCACGGGAGACTCAAAATTGGTCATAAAACAAATTAAAGGGGAGTATTATGTGTATACTGTTAGACTAAGCCAATATAGGGAAACAGTTTTAGATCTGATCAAAGAGTTTCTTAAAACTAACTTTGTTGTTATTCCTAGGAAACAAAACATGCAGGCACAAAGTTTGGCTACTTTTGCTAGCACCTGCAAATTGCCTTTTTAGCCAAATCACCAGTATACAACAGAGGTAAGACACGGGCCTAATATACCAGAAAAATTGAAATATTAGCAGATATTTTCTCAAGATTCTCGAATCTACAACTTTATGAATGCTGAGGGAGAATTCCAAAATTGTAACATATATACTGATTGTACAGTAGATGACACTATAGATAGTGAGATACATGTAAATAATTTGGATTTGACTGAATCCACTAAATTCACTCAAGTAGAAATAGATAAATTAGAAACTGTAGAAATAGAAGAAATAGAAAATGATGATTATGATATTTTAAACCTTAAAAATAACTTTTTCCCTAAGGGATTAACCCCATTAGAAGATATTTTTTATTCAAATGATGTAGCAAGAAAACCAAAAATGGAACCATTAAGATCAGACATAGAATAATGTAACATAGTTACAGAACAAAATCCTAAGCTCATCAAATTATCCAAAGCATTACCTCCAAAAGAAAATTTGAAATATGTAAGTCTGTTTAAAGGATTTCAAGATGTATTTGCATGGAGTTATGATGACCTTAAGTCTTATGACACCAGTATCATTCAACACAAAATACCCAGAATAAATCCAAGAGAATAAATCCAGTTCTTATGCCATTGATTGAAAAATAAGTAAAAATGATGTATGAAAGACAAATCATGTCACCTATCAGATATTATAATTGGGTCTCAAACCTAGTTCCCACTAGGAAGAAAATAGGGGAAACCCGACTTTGTGTTGATTTCCGGAACTTAAACAAAGTATCCTAAAAGATAACTATCCTCTCCCCAAAATGGACCATATTTTACAGAGGGTGGTAGGATCATCCAGGATTTCATTGCTTGATGGATTCTCTGGATATAATCAAATCTTAGTTCAACCAGAAGACCAACCAAACACAACATTTACCACTCCATGGGGTACTTTCATATATTTGAAAATGCATTTTGGATTGTTGAATGCAGGAGCTACATTCCAGAGAGTTATGGACATAGCTTTTTCCAAGGAGATTCATGATTTTCTTGTCATTTACCTATATGATATAACAATATTCTCCAAAACAGACAATGAAAATCTAGATCATCTAAGACAAATGTTCACTAAATGCAGAAAATTTGGTATTTCTTTGAATCCCAAAAAGACACTCTTTGGACTTGAAGAAGGTAAACTCTTAGGAGACATAATCTCAAAAGAGGGAATTAGGATAGATCTAGCTAGAATAGAGGCCATTTTAACATAAGTCATCCTAGAAACATCAAGGAATTACAGGCATTCTTAGGTAAAATTAATTTCGTTAGTAGATTCATTTCTAATTTAGTAGAACTAATCAGAGAATTGAATAACATGTTGAGGAAATATTCAGAATTTAAATGGACAGTAGAGGCCAAACAATCATTTCAATCAATCAAACAATCCCTTACAAAAACACCAGTCCTAATAAGTCTTGATTTCAAAAAAAAAAATATTATTTTTTCTTTTGCTTTAGAACATACCATTGCAGCAGTCTTGTTGCAAAACAATGATCAAGGTTATGAACAGCCCATTACTTTTTTCAGCAAATCCCTATGACACTAAAGTACAACATAATGGAAAAACAAGCACTTTCTTTAGTGAAGGCTATTAAATATTTCAGAGTGTACATTTTATACTCACACATCATTGCATATGTCCCAAATTCAATAGTAAAGGACATTCTGACTCAGAATGGGCCTGATGATAAGAGAGGTAAATGGATTGCTATTATTTTGGAATATGACTGTTTGGTCAATTTAGTGTGTCCTAAATTGCTACATTAATTTGTCAATCTGGGATTCGTAAGCTGACGAAGTGTGGCGCACTATATGTGCAAGATAACCTATCTCTTACTTTTTGTCGTTTTTGGGTTTTTATTTATCTTGGTTGGTTTCCTAATGTGAGATGGAAATTATAAAAGACAAGTATGGTTATGAATGTTCAAGGCAATGATGTCCTTTATCATGATTTCAAAAACTTCAAACTTCAAAAGGATTTTGAAACATACAATGACAAAATTAATTCCTAAAAGAAAATGAAAATGTGCCACTATACTAGTTAAACAAACAGTGAACTATTGATCATGAAACCCATTACCCTTGCTGCTGTCTAAACACAAAAGAAACTGTACTCAAAGAAATCCAAAGATTGCAAGCAAAGTAAAGCTAAAATCAAATTACATCAACTCATATTCTAACCCCTCACCATTAGTCTCGCTATGGCTTTCGGAGGTAATCATAAACAACTTGAGTAATCTGATATCTAATTTGCAGAAAAATAAACTAATATCAAATTACAAACTCAACTTCAATCCCTCACCATTAGTCTCGCTATGGCTTTCGGAGGTAACTGATAATGACATGAGCAATTTAATATCTAATTTGCAGAAAAATAAACTAACATCAAACTACACATTCATACTGCAATCCCTCACCATTAGTCTCGCTATGGCTTTCGGAGGTAACTGATAATGACATGAGCAGTTTAATATCTAACTAACTAGTAAAGCAAATGTACAAAACTGAAATGAATAAAACAATGTTGGAATTAAAAATTAAGAAAAAGAAATCAGCAAAAGGACAAGATTGATTCCATGTCATTAGTCATTGAAAAACTATGTGCAAATGCCCGGGCTGCCTACTATAATCTGAAACAAAGACACTGATCAGTTAACAGCAATATAAAGCATGAAAAATTATGAACAGAAATAAAACGTTAATACCATAAGAGATGTAATATATACACGTGAATGATTATGGCATAATGAACGTAAGGAAATAAAGCGTGAAACTATACAGCAATACACAAAACCTTGGCGTGTGTAGGGGCCCTCTGCACAATCCTCGGGCAACAACTATCAACCACGAATTATACTTATGAACAGAGTCTTCTCATATATTTAAAATGCAGTCATAACAAGGAAATAATGTCATGGCACAGTGGCTTTCTTTTCAACAAAAATTACATTACAGCAACTAACTACTATGCGTATGAGAACACATTATTTATAACAAAGGATGACATAACTAATTTCCTACATTCTACGCTGATAAAAGACACGTGAACAACCACGTCTAGAAATCTAGCATTATGGCTACCGTGAAGATTAAATCTATGGAGAGTGGCCGTTGGATTCGGCTTATGGAGCCATTCACAGGTGTTGATATGTCCCCCGTGATTTAGAAACAGCCACGCAAGTCTTCACGTGGTAAAAAACAGAGTTCTGTCACCGTAGGATTCTTAGGTTGACCACCGCTTGGCTTCATTTGACCACGACCTTCTTTGGTGAATTCGACTGAGCCAGTAGGACTCAGTCCATGTCCATATCATTTCCAACTTGCCCATGTGGCTTGATTTTCCTGAAGACACCTGTAATATAGACTTTAACAAAATGGCTACGGAAAGTTGACGCAGCTACGGAAAGTGACAAGATTCCGCAGCTAAATGAGCAAAAATCTAATTCAAACAACAGACACAAAACATAGTTAAAAACCACTTTAAATGTTCTTTTATGGTTAATATGCAATGATGTTGATGACTTAGGAGGTCTAGGTAAATGGAAAAAGTCTAGAAAGGTGTATAGGAAAGATGCAGATTTGGGACTCAACATACCCCCACTGTGAAGGTGTTGCATGTCCCCATGCAACCAAAATTTTGATCATCCTCCTTCAATTCATATGCCTTGATACCTCTACCAGTACATCCAGTCTTCTTCTCCTCTTTCTTGGTGCTGCTAACATCCCGGGCTTCTTCATCAAGCATCTGAATTTGAGATTAATCAGTGCTCTACTTATCTTCTGGCATTTCTTCTTCAATTTTCTGTTCTTTTTGTGCCATAGTCCCAGATGCAGCATAGTATTTTCATGAATGATCTTGTCCAATCTGTTTTGCTCCTTTAATGCTTCATTTTCATTTTTAATATGTCTATTTAAAACCTCCAACTCAAAGACTTCTTGTTTCAACGATTGGACTAGAGCTTCTTGTGCTGTATGAGGCTGAGTGGATGAAGTGCTGGGACCTGTGGCTGTTCTTTCTAAGGATTCTATGTATTCATACACCTCTTGCTGCTTTGGATCTATCTCGGGTGTCGTTTTCATTGGGCTGTCCCCAAAATGCTGTGGAGGAGAATTGACTTCAAAATCTGGCCGAAAAGGACTCATGTCATCATCTTGAGGACTAGTTTCAACATTTGGCTGAGAATGAGGTGGACTATGTTCAGCTGGATTTTGTTCAGGTGTTACTTCTCCCAAATCAATAAAATGGGGTCCTTTTTTTTGTGCTTTCCTCCACTTTCCTTTAAGCCTACTGCTTCTTCTTACATACTGTGGACTACTGTCTTTTTCCTTTTGTTTTTCTTTTCCTCTCTTTTTTGCCATAGATGAATGTTCCTGAAGGTGAACTAGTCTCTCAGATAACACTTGATGGTCTTCTTCTGAGGAAGGGGTTTGATGCACAGCTTCAATGCTTCTTTTCTCTTTTGATTTTGTTGGCTTTTTACCCTCAGTCTTTTCTTTCCTCCTTTTAGATAGTCTTTCTTCTCTACTGGTTCTTTCAACTGTGTTAATAGGAGTGCTTTGAGTTTTATCACCTGTTCTCTTTCTTCTACTTCTTTTTGGTGTACTGCCTTCAGGGGTTTCTTGGGGTTCTTTAAGGAAATTTCTAATTAAAAACTGCTCCCAAGTGTCCTTTTTCTCTTTTAATTGTTTTTCTATCAAGATTTTCACGAGACCATGGTGATACAAATGTGGTTCTACGTCCCCCAGATGCTTTTGGACAGTTACAGACATCTTTTTCAAGCTTTTCAGTAAAAAGTATGGCAGATTGAGGGTCTGGTTGTCTAGGAAATTCATCAACAGTCGGGTATGATACATGTACATTGATCCAAAACGTCCCTCATAGGTAATAAAATTTTGAATAACCAACAGTAAACTAGCCCACTCTTCTTTTAAAGCATGAACAAGAATTCCCTTTTTGAAAATGGTGACATCCATACCTGGGTTATGTAGGATCACTCTCCAGGCTTCTTCGGCAATGCTCTTGTTCTTGAACCAATGTTCACCTTCTTGGGGAAGTTTTGTAGCAGCTGCTATGGATGTCTCAGTCACTGTAAATTTGAGGTCCCCAATTTCTACCTCCAGACCGTTGAAAGACCTCGCAAAAGTTTTTGTTACCTCCTTATTGTAGCCTTTAAACTTTTTAATAAACCGAAGCCATTTTGCCTTTTTCAATATGTCTTTGACTTGCGGGTATCCTTCCATAAATTTGGGTCCCTCTGGTTTTGTCCTCAACAACTGACCCATCCTTCCTTTTGTTCTTTAAAACTAGGGTTTAATGGAGGTAAGACGACTGAATTAGTGGAAATGAACAAGGTTTATGAAGGAGACCAGTGACTGTAAGCGGATATCAGGGAATAGGTACGCAGGATGAAGCAGAACAGAGAACAAAATGGGGTAAAGGCTTCCGTGAGCACGGTGAAAATGTAGTCGTGAGGTCAATAGAACAGTAGGGGGAGTAAAGTGCATCCAGCAGTATTTAAAATTGGGTGGTTGCAGAGTAGACACAAGCACGTTTATGAAACGGCTACGGATTTTGTGCGGCTAAGAGAAGCCGTAGTCAAATCAACCACGTTCCTTAATTACAGATGGAGTATCAAAGTATAGCCGAACATTAGTGAAGACCGGAGGCTTGATTATGAGGCCATTTAAAAATGAATGCAAGGATTGTGGGGAATCATATAGAGATCGTGGGATGGTTACAGAGTTATCAACACAATCATTGCATATAATGGAGCTATGGTTTATAACTATGTAAAAATGTGCTTGAATGCCATTTGGAATAAATTTCTACTCATACCTTGGAATTCTTGCCATTTTTCATTGGTCTTCAATCAGTTGCTCCTCATTGATGCTTTTGAATGCCTCATGTCTTCATAATATGTCTTCATACCTGCATTTTATTTCATGATTGTTGAACTAACATCTGACTATAAATTTTTTGAAAAACAGAGTGGTGGCTGCAGAAACTGCTTCTGGCTGCGGAAACTGGTGTCAGCTATGGAAACTGACACAACAATTATTTGGGTGAATGGAGATGGATAGATGATAACTAACTGAATGAAAATGGTCATGAAAGAAAATTTTATTGGTGAAATGAAATGAAATAGATGAAATGGAGTGAAATGAAATGAAGTGGAGTGTAATGAAGTGAAATGAAGTGGAATGAAATGAAGTGGGTTGTCATAAAACTTGTGAAATGAGAAAGAGAGAATTTTTTTTAGGTATTCCTGATTTTCACCCTATATTTTCTGTATAAGACTGCCAATCAGGGATTGGTTTTCAGGCTTATACATTTTTTTTTATTTTTTTTTTATTTTTTTATTTTTTATATATATACTGAAAAGAACAAAGGCTAGGCTGGTGGAGAAGAAGGATTCTTCTTCACCAGCCTTATTGCAGAATTATATTGAAACATTTTGACAAATTCCTCTTTTGAGGGTGGCTTATGATAGATCTTTAATCTGTGGCCATTCACAATAAGAGGAGTTTGAAATTCATCAATGGTCTTGATTCTTACCGCTCCATTGCTAAAGATCTTGTCAATCTCATATGGCCCAAGCCAATGAGTCTGAAATTTTCCTTTAAAATCTTTAAACTTGGAGTCAAATAGCAATGCCCAATCTCCTTCTTGAAACTTCTTATCTTTGATGTATTTGTCATGCCATTTAGCTCTTTGATATTGAACTAGATCAGTTCTTAGAATTTCCTCTTGTCTGATCTCATCTAGCTCATTCAACTACTCCATTCTATGCTTTTGGGCTTCTGATAGATCCATCCCCAACTGAACTGCTATCTTGAAGGTTTTGACTTGGAACTCAATGGGAAGCAGGACTTCTTTCCCATAAACAAGTTCATAGGGAGAATGTCCTGTTGTATTTCTCCATGTAGTTCTGTAGGCCCACAAGGCTTCAGGAAGCCTTTCCGCCCAATCTCTTATGTGTAGATGAACAGTTTTGGTGATGATACTTTTGAGAACTTTGTTTGTAGATTCCACTTGACCATTTGCTTGTGGATGGTAAGGAGTAGATCTTCTGTGCTTGATTTTGTATTCTTCCATCAGCTTCTCCACTAGGTTGGATGTGAATTGGCTTCCCTGATCTGTCACAATTTCTCTTGGAACACCAAAGCGAGTAAAAATATCTTCATAAAGAAAATTAACAACTAAATTTTCAGTAGCAGACACTAATGCTTTGGCTTCTACCCATTTAGTAACATAATCAGTACAAACCAATATATACTTCTTTTGATTAGATGGTGGATTAATAGGTCCAAGGAAATCTAAAGCCCGTTTTTCAAAGGGTTCGATGAGCACCTGTGGTTGCAATGGCATTTCATTTGAAAGGGTAGGTTTCCCTACTCTTTGGCAGCTGTCACACCTTTTGACATATTGTCTTGCATCTTTGAAGAGGGAAGGCCAATAATATCCTAAAGAGAGGATTTTATAGGTTGTCCTTTTGTCAGCAAAGTGTCTGCTGCATGGTTCATCATGACATGCCTTGAGGATATCAGGCATTTCATCCTCCCTAACACATCTTCTGATCACAAGATCTGGCCCTGTTTTAAACAATTCATTAGAAATCCATGAATATTTTGAACTCTCCTGAATAATCTTTATTTTTTCACTTGGAAATAAATGTGGAGGCAGTTTCCCTGTAACCAAATAGTTAGCAATATCTGCATACCAAGGGGTCTTAATAGTTACTGCAAACAAGTATTCATCAGGAAACTTATCCTCTACAGGAGAATCTTCTTTAAAATTCTGAATCTTAGACAAGAAATCAGCTACTGTATTTTGTTTCCCTGATCTATTCAACACAGTAATATTGAATTCCTGCAAAAGTAGGAGCCATCTTGTCACTCTGCCATTAGTAACAGGTTTGTTCATTAGATATCTAATCGCAGAATGATCAGTATGAATAAAAGTTTCATAGCCTGTTATATAATGTCTAAACTTATTGATTGCATGTACAACAGCTAAAAACTCTTTTTCAGTTATAGTATAGTTCAACTCAGTGGGAGTCAAATTTTTACTGGTATAGTAAATGGCATAAGGGACTAAATCCTTTTGACCCAACACAGCTCCTAGAGCTGTATTTGAAGCATCTGTAGAAATATGGAAAGGGAGTTTCCAATTTGGTCCTCTCAAGATAGGTGCTTCAGATATTCTTGTTTTCAAAGTTTCAAAGGCTGATTGACAATCAGGATCCCATTTAAATTCACAGTCTTTTGTAAGCAATTTGAAGAGTGGAGATGCTATTTTAGTGAAGTTTTCTATAAATCTTCTATAGTAACCAGTAAATCCTAGAAAACTTCTAACATCTCTTTGACAATTTGGAATAGGCAATTTGGAGATGACTTCAACTTTTGATCTATCAACCTTAATCCCATCTCCTAAAATATGATGCCCCAAAACAATACCTTCAGTAAACATCATAAAGCATTTTTCATGGCTTAATGAAAGGTTTGTTTCTTTACATATTATAAGGACTTTTTCCAATTTTTCTAATGCCTCTTCAAATGAATTACCATAAACTGTAAAATCATCCATATAAACCTCTACACAATCATGGATTAGATCAGAAAAAATTTCTAGTACTGCTCTTTGGAATGTTGCGGGTGCATTACACAGCCCAAAAGGAAGCACTCGATAGGTAAAAGTCCCTCATGGACAGGTAAATGTGGTCTTATCTTGATCTTCAGGTGCTACCTGAATTTGATTATAGCCACTAAAACCATCCAAAAATGAAAATTACTTTTTACCTGCTAATGTATCTAATACCTGATCGATAAAGGGCAAAGGAAAGTGATCCTTCAAATTTGCTTTGTTCAATTCCCTGTAATCAATGCATACCCTCCATTTACCATTCTTTTTAAGTACTATAACCAAAGGAGAAACCCATCGGCTATCTAAAATTGGATAAATGAAGTTTACATTGAGTAGTTTTTGGAGCTCTTCTTTCACTATCTCCCTAAGATTTGGATTCATCCTTCTCTGAGGTTGTCTGA
The DNA here is from genome assembly GCA_034641835.2 of Pinus albicaulis. NCBI lineage: Eukaryota > Viridiplantae > Streptophyta > Pinopsida > Pinales > Pinaceae > Pinus > Pinus albicaulis. The sequence goes on along the minus strand of CM076582.1, from coordinate 895,816,507 downwards.
TTGGTCTACTATTTTCCTCAATATAGATATGATGGATGCAAGTCTTAGGATCAATACCTTTCATATCAATATACTCCCATGCAAATGCAGTAGAATGTTTTTGCAAGATTTTGGTTAGTTCCTCCTGTTGTGACTTTTCCAAATTTTTGTTGATATTTAATGTTTTTCCTGGAAAAATCTCAATGGTAGAACTACCAAAATCTTCCATAGAGTAAAGAGACATTTTTCTTGATGATAAATATTCTATGTTAGATTCCAACTAAAATTGTGTGGGGTCATATTCTGAAGATGTCTCAAAATTTTCTAATGTGTTCAGAATTTGACTATCCTCACTGATTTCAGAAATGTTAAAGACAGGTTGTATAGTGTCCTCATCATCGACCCATTCATTGTCTCCTACTTCTGTAATTGCAGAAATGGTAAAGACAGGTTGTACAGTGTTCTCATCATCGACCCATTCATCGTCTCCTACTTCTATGATTGCTTTTGCTGGAGGATACAAATTGAATTTCTTTGTCGAATTACCATTAGAAGTGTACATATCCCCAGATCTACAACTAATGAAAGCATCAGCTGTGGCTAGCCAAGGTCTTCCTAAGATAAGTGGGTACCCTCCTAGATTACTCTTGGGAGTCAAAATCATAAAATCTATTGGATATTCCCAAGAATCTAAGGAGACTGAAATATCTTCTAATACACCATCTGGTTTGATAATTGATCGATCTGCAAGTTGCAGTAAAGTAGGTGTAAAAAGAAGATTAGGAAGTTTTAGCTGTTCCATAATCTGTCTACTCATAATGTTGATAGCAGCCCCTAAGTCAATCAATGTGTTTGGAATTTCTATCGCATTTATATGTGTCTTGACAATTGGACTACCTGGATCTACATACTTCTGCATGGTAATTTTTCCCATCATGATATCTGCAATTTTTCCTACTAGGTGGATTCTTCTTGTATCTTTTAGTTTCCTTCCTGGTATTTTGAGACTCAACTCCTTTATTGTTTTTGCTAGAATAGGAATCTCTCGAATGGCTTGTAGCAAGGGAATCTTGATACAAACATTCTTTAATTCATCTAGAAAATCATAGTTAGGCAACAAGATTTGTTTTTCCACCCCTTTATCAGTTTGTAATCTTTCAGGGAAAGGAGGTGTGGATGAAGATGCAGGTTGCTCAACTATAGGAGTTGTGGGTGTTAACTTTTATTTCTCTTTTTGAATGTTTGAGTTTTGAAGAGATGCTTCCTCAGAACCCTTATTAACTTTAAGAGAGTCCTCCTTAGAGGTATCTTACTCTTGGACATCTATAGAAGGTTTTTCTAAAACTCTACCAGACCTGAGTTGTACATCATTGAGAGGAACAATCATATAGGTAGGAAATTGTTGTCCTTCTATCATGTAAGTATTCTGAGGATTTTTATTGTTAGGATTTAGCAATGGCTGAGCTGGAAGTTGATTTGTCTTTTGTTGGAATGGAAGCATGAGTTGAGGATTTGGATTTTGTTGAGAAGGTTGTTGTTGTGGAAATGGCAATGGAAGTTGTAGATTTGGGTTTGGAAGTTGTGGAGCTTGTTGATTTTTAAAATATGGAGGATATTGATAAAATTGAGCAAATCTCCCATAAGGATTTTGCATACCTTGTACCCATGACTAATATGAATTTTGAGGTTGGGGCCAAGGTTGTTGCCAAGGATTCCAATTTGGTGGGGGTTGAAAATTCATAGGGTTGTTAAACCCTTGAGTTTGTTGCCCCTGCCAAGGTTTTCTTGCAACAAAATAGAGAGATTCTACTGAATTTGGATCTTCTTGAAAGACAGCTTTGAGTCCAGGAATTGAAGGACAATGTTTGGTCTCATGATTCTCTGAGAAAATCATACATGTTTCTACAACTTTTGCATCCAAGGGACATTCCCTTAAAGCATGTTTCTTCCTACATTTCGGACAAAAGATGGCTAGAGCATCAGTTTCCGCTTTCTGTTTGTTTTGAATTTTAAGGGTGTCTAGTTGTTCACTAAGGCTCCCTAAGATATCAGTTTTGAATTCATCAAGAATATTGCCAATATCTGCCCTACTTACTGATCCAGTTGCAGATTTGTTTTCCCTGATAAGAGAAGGATCTCTAGGCCCTTTTCTTGTTTTAGATTTTCCTCTTGAGAGATGGACACATAGTTCTGTTATGTCACGAAGTGGAAGTTGAGAAATGTCTCCTTTCCCCATCATGTTTAAAATATCTATCCATTCATCTCTGATGGCTTTTAATATAAGGGCTTTCAAAGTTTCCTCATCTAAGTTTTCATCTCTGATGGCTTTTAATATAAGGGCTTTCAAAGTTTCCTCATCTAAGTTGCTCATCTTTTCTCTTTTTAAGTTGTATTGAAATCTTTCAAGTAAATCCTCCAAATTTTCATCTTCTTTTTGCACCATTTTGAATACCTCATCCTTGTGATTGGTGGGCATGCAATATTCCAGGTATCTATCCAAAAATGTTTGTTTCATATCATTCCAAGTCCTAATAGATTGGGTGACTAATCCCATGAACCATTTCAAAGCGGCTCCCTTCAATGTTGAAGGAAACGGTTTGAGTTTTTGAGAGTCTTCCATATAGTCATAGGTTCGGCACACGACTTCAAACTCAAACAGAAATGTTTCAGGATCCTCACTTCGCAATCCATAAAATTTGGGGAGGACAAATGGTGAGATGTTTTTCATCGTTGTATGAGTTTCCTCATCAACTATAGGGAATCCAAACGAGTTGTCTCCTTCCCTATTTCTTCCACTATTACCTTCACCTCCATCATTGTTTCCTCCTCCTCTACCTCTACCTCTGAATCCATCTATTATTTCCTCTTCCATGATAGTTTCTTTAGATTCCTCAAAGTCCTCTGGTTCTTATATCTAGGGAGGATGAGAGGGAGTCTCTTCCTTTTCTTCTTCAGGTGATTCTACTTCTTTGATTACAATATACTCTCCTGTAGAAGTAAAGAAAGGGTCCTCTTCTAAATGAGATTTGGTATGTGGTATAGGAGAATCCTCTAATTCAGCTGTTCCTTGAATTCCAAGAATCTTAAGGCTAGGGGTAGATGGTGGTAAATCTTGTCTATGCCTTGAAGAAGATGGAGTTGTGAAAATCGAACTCTTGGCTCTAGCTATAAACCTTCCCCTAGAATCTCTTGCTCTATGCATGTCATTTTTTTAATTTTATTTTTTTAAGTTGGGCTAATAATTCTCTTTCTGATCTTCCAGGTCACACTAGGTGCAAGAAGAGAGCATACTTAAGAAATTACTAAACCAATAACTCTCTTTTCTGATCCTCCATATCACACTAGGTGCAAGAGGAGAGCATACTTCAAGAAGTTATCAAGTTTTCCCTTCTTTTTATATATTTTTTTAAGAAATTGGCTACCTAGTTACACTTCCCCGGCAACGGTGCCAAAATGTTTGGTAAATTTAGTGTGTCCTAAATTGCTACATTAATTTGTCAATCCGAGATTCGTAAGCTGACGAAGTGTGGCGCACTATATGTGCAAGATAACCTATCTCTTACTTTTTGTCGGTTTTGGGTTTTTATTTATCTTGGTTGGTTTCCTAATGTGAGATGGAAATTCTAAAAGACAAGTATGGTTATGAATGTTCAAGGCAATGATGTCCTTTATAATGATTTCCCAAACTTCAAACTTCAAAAGGATTTTGAAACATACAATGACAAAATTAATTTCTAAAAGAAAATGAAAATGTGCCACTATACTAGTTAAACAAACAGTGAACTATTGATCATGAAACCCATTACCCTTGCTGCTGTCTAAACACAAAAGAAACTGTACTCAAAGAAATCCAAAGGATTGCAAGCAAAGTAAAGCTAAAATAAAATTACATCAACTCATATTCTGACCCCTCACCATTAGTCTCGCTATGGCTTTCGGAGGTAATCATAAACAACTTGAGCAATCTGATATCTAATTTGCAGAAAAAATAAACTAATATCAAATTACACACTCATACTTCAATCCCTCACCATTAGTCTCGCTATGGCTTTCGGAGGTAACTGATAATGACATGAGAAATTTAATATCTAATTTGCAGAAAAATAAACTAACATCAAACTACACATTCATACTGCAATCCCTCACCATTAGTCTCGCTATGGCTTTCAGAGGTAACTGATAATGACATGAGCAGTTTAATATCTAACTAACTAGTAAAGAAAATGTACAAAACTGAAATGAATAAAACAATGCTGGAATTAAAAATTAAGAAAAAGAAATCAGAAGAAGGACAAGATTGATTCCATGTCATTATTCATTGCAAAACTATGTGCAAATTCCCGGGCTGCCTACTATAATCTGAAACAAAGACACTGATCAGTTAACAGCAATATAAAGCATGAAAAATTATGAACAGAAATAAAATGTTAATACCATAAGATATGTAATATATATACGTGAATGATTATGACATAATGAACGTAAGGAAATAAAGCGTGAAACTATACAGCAATACACAAAACCTTGGCGTGTGCAGGGGCCCTCTGCACAATCCTCGGGCAACAACTATCAACCACGAATTATACTTATGAACAGAGTCTTCTCATATATTTAAAATGTAGTCATAACAAGGAAATAATGTCACGGCACAGTGGCTTTCTTTTCAACAAAAATTACATTACAACAGCTAACTACTATGCGTATGAGAACGCATTATTTATAACAGAGGATGACATAACTAATTTCCTACATTCTGCACTGATAAAAGACACGTGAACAACCACGTCTAGAAATCTAGCATTATGGTTGCCGTGAAGATTAAATCTATGGAGAGTGGCCATTGGATTCGGCTTATGGAGCCGTTCACAGGTGTTGATATGTCCCTCGTGATTTAGAAACGGCCACGCAAGTCTTCACGTGGTGAAAAACAGAGTTCTGTCACCGTAGGATTCTTAGGTTTACCACCGCTTGGCTTCATTTGACCACGGCCTTCTTTGGTGAATTCGACTGAGCCAGTAGGACTCGGTCCATGTCCATATCATTTCCAACTTGCCCATGTGGCTTGATTTTCCTGAAGACACCTGTAATATAGACTTTAACAAAATGGCTGCGGAAACTTGACGCAGTTGCGGAAAGTGACAAGATTCCGCAGCTAAATGAGCAAAAAATCTAATTCAAACAGCAGACACAAAACATAGTTAAAAACCACTTTAAATTCTCTTTTATGGTTAATATGCAATGATGTTGATGACTTAGGACGTCCAGGTAAATGGAAAAAGTCTAGAAAGGTGTATAGGAAAGATGCAGATTTGGGACTCAACAATGACATTGAAATTAAGCCCACCAAATTGATTAAAGGACAAGTTTTAGAAAAACTCATGGCCGAATCGAACTTTCAGGCCTTAGATAGAAATTTGATTGCTCAATTAGATGATCAGGAAGAAATGGAAACACCACAAATCAATGAACCTTTCTTAGATTCATCTTGGTATGCAGATATCATATTTTTTTACTAAACTTACAAGCTCCTCCTAGTTTTTCTAGAACTAAAGGTAGATTTTTAAAGTTAAAAGCAATGAAATATTGTATCATAGATAATTCGTTGTTTTGGAAAGATCATTGTGGCATTCTATTAAAATATTTACTAAAATATGAAATTGATAAAGTTATGCAAGAGTTTCATGGAGGTGACTGTGGAGGACACCTTTACTAGAAATCAACTGCTGATAAAATATTGAGGGAAAGTTTTTACTGGCCCACTCTTTTTGCAAATGTTAGAAAGTATGTGACCTCCTGTCACAAATGCCAAATCTTTGAAGGGAAGAAAAAACTATTACCTTTACCCCTCAAACCCATCTCCACAGAAATGCCATTTCAATAATGGGGTTTAGACATCATTGGTGAAATTCACCCAACCTCCTTAGCCCATCATAAATGGATTTTGACAGCCACTGATTATTTCACCAAGTGGACAGAAGTCATTCCTTCTAGACAAGCCACTCATTCTGTCATCATCTCATTCCTTGAAAATAGTATCCTTTCTAGATTTGGATGCCCTCAAAAGCTCATTACTGATAATGCAGCTGCTTTCAAATCTAAGAAAATGATTGACTTCTATAAAAAATACCACATCAACCTTGGTCTTTCCACTGCATATTAACCTCAAGGTAATGGACTTACAGAATCCTCAAACAAAATCCTGGTTAATATCATCAAAAAACTATTAGAAGACAAAAAAAAGACATGGAACAAAAGGTTAGTTAATGCCTTATGGGTAGATAGATTAAATACAAAGAAGTCCATTGGTACATCTCCCTATCAACTAGTATATGGGATGGATTCTGTTTTTCCATCCTCTTTGGGAGTGCCAATGATGAAGATGATCTGAGAATTGCAGGTAGAACCAAATGATATCCAGAGAAGGATAACTCAGACCATACATTTGTAGCAAACCAAGGAAGAAGTCTATGTCAAATCACAAGCTATCCAAGATAAAATAAAATATATATTTGACAAGAAAACAAAGGAAGATGATTTTTACATAGGTTATAAAGTGCTTAAGTGTGATTCTAGAAGAGAAGATAAAGGTAAACATGGTAAATTTGATTTCCTATGGAAAGGCCCCTATATCATTTATGGTTACAGAGGTAACAATGAATTTTTTTTAAGGAAATAGATGGATTAGATCTACCAGGAGGAATATTTAATGGTAGGATGTTGAAGCATTACTTTTCTCCATATTAACATTAGTTCAATTTTTTTACTTTTCTCATTGTACATAACATTGCAAAGTATAGATTGGATTGGATGTTCTTCTTACAAAGTTGAAGCCCGAAGAGAAGGCCCTAAGCTTTGAAAGAAATAATATCATATGTATGAATGAAGCAAAGCTCAGAAAATAGTTTCAAGGCAAGCACAATCAAAGTTCAAGGCTTTTGATCTTATAGTTATTGACATTTCACCAGGAAATGTCATCCCCATGTGGAGCCACTGTTAGGGTCATATAATAATAGGATTCATAATTTTGAATTGACTATGATTAGTCTTGTAATATTGTACATACTTTTCTTTATGAAAATTGTTTTCCCATATTAAAAAATGTAAAGGGGGTAAGTCCTAAAAGAAAAATCAAAGGACTGAAAGAAAAAGATAAAAAAAGAATATAAAATATGAACCCCACCAAAAAAAGATAAAAATAGATCCTGAAAGTGATGCAAATTCAAATGCCACTACTTTTTGCTTTACTTTTCAAAATAAGATTGTGTGCAGCTTGTCAAAAATGCCACAATCCATGATGATCAAACAGTTTAATCTTGATTCGTTCATGTTTTAAATTTCATGCTGATAGTTAGAGAATAAAGATCTAGCCAAACTCTTTAATCTTTGCAGATCTGTAGTTAGGTGGAGAATAATAATGAGCTCAACAGTTTAATCTGAGCCATTGGAAGTCATAAGCTTAGAATTATATAGTTTGCTTATCGAAGAAAAATTAAAGGTCTGCAAGCTCAAATGCACCCAAATAATTGAAGAAAATATGTTAGGGTAAAATATGGGTAGGCAGAAGAAGTTTTCACAAGGCATGGAAAGCATCAAGTTGGTAATTTCATATCACTAATATCCCAAAATCCCATTCCCCTTGTTTAAAACCATAATGCCACTTGCAAAAAGGCATTTTCCCTTGTAAAAATCCCCCTTCCCCTTCATATTAATCTTTTTTCCCTTACTTCACTCATTTTCCCTTATTAAAACCCTTTACCATAGTTTAAATACATATTTTCCTTTGAAGAATAAAAAAAATCCCTTTAAATAATTCCCTTTTCCATTTAAACACACTAAAAATACACTTATCCTAAGTTTTAAATAATTAAAATTATATCGATTCCCATTGCTAAATCCCACGCTAATGTTATCTTAATTCATTCCTAGTGTATTTTAAAATCCCACACATGTATTAATCCTGTGTTTAACTTTGTTATATTAACTCTCGTATATACACATTTGCCATGTATTATATTAATTCCCACTTATATATATTTACCATAACCATTATTTTATTTATAACCTATAGTTTTAATTTTCCACGCATTTGATATATCCCGAGCCTAGCCTATGACTCCGCTTCATATTAACCTTATCACTATAGTTAAACCCAACCCCGTATATATAGTCCATTGCATATATCACATAACCCATCGCATGACGTAAAACCTAGGCCCCACCTCCTATCAAATCCATAACGGATCCTTCCCATTCACCCATCCGTCAGATCAAGATTGATCAAATCCAATGGCCAATAAACCTCTTCGCACCCCCGAATGCCCGACCTTTAACACCATGAAAGTATTGTGAAATAAGCTATTTCACAACCCCGCTCCTCTGCTACGTGGCAAGGCTGCATTGTATCACATCCCTCCAACTAAAACCATATACCATCTTATTGCGATGCGAAAACTGCCAAGTGGTTTTCCTCCCATTATGAATATCGCCCCTCCATTTGAATTTAACCCCGCACCCAAAGATTAACCATTGTTGGTTCAAAAGAAATAAGACTGCCCTAAAACAGTCTTTTCACCATTATTCAGTTTTAAGTTTGAGGAAAAGATCCTCTGCCGACCTATTCCAAAGCAAAAGAATATCTGTCGACCTATTTTGAAGCTATTTCAACTAGAATTCAAACCTCTTGATGCTAAAACTGGTGCAGAATCAGACTGAAGCAGTGTAAAGACCATTAAAGCCTCAGAAAGCCTCCACTGCCCCCAAAGAACTCGTTTGCATACCAAAGCTTCATTTTCTAGGTATTCCTGAAGAGCCAAGACCTTTTCTTAAGAAAGCAAGTAATAAGTTAGTTGATCGAACCATTTAAAAATCTTTGCAGATCATAGAAAAGCCACTGTTACCTTCCAAAACCCTTTCTACAGACCATACAAATATTTTCACAACATTTCTAGGCCTGAGCCTATTTCTAAATCCAAAGAGTAATAATTGATTAAATCAAACAAATAATGGCTTCCCAAGGTATTGTAACAGTCAATCCCCTGCAACCTCATGTTCTTGATGTATAACATACCCCCCTTGCAAATAAATACTTCAAAATCAATGACCTTGTCACTGATTTCAACCTCCTTGAGCTCCACTACTAGAGCCATGATAAATTCATGGACCAGGCTGATGATATCTGCCTTTGGGAATCCAATTTACCCAAGTATATCCTCCCACAAACTTTCCAATTTCCAGAAATCATCAAGCTTTGTCAAGTTAACTATCTGCCAAATGAAAGAGCCCTAATAAGCCACAACAAGGAAATTTTGTTCACCATTACTGCTGAGTCAATAAATCAAATGCTTCAAATTCAACCTAAGCCTGATGAAGCCCCTCTTTCAATAGAAATCCTCACAGAATGTATCTCAAACTGGACTTTCCAAAGAGGTTTCAGATCTTCCAAACCTTTTTGCCTTCATCAGTTGAAACCCCAAAGAGAAACCCTCCCTATGCAGCCTCAATTTTCTCAAAAAGAATAAGACATATTATCACAATGTTGTCTTTCATTCTAGGCTATTTCACAGATGATTTTGTAGATGATTCAATACTAGGTTTCTATCCATTTTCTATCCAGGACAACCTCCATCCTTCACATTTAAATTTTCTCAGTACTTATAAAATGTTATTCATGAGCAACTTGTCAAATTTCCTGAAGAAGGTGCCTTCAAATATTCATCAGTCTTGTTTCACATGTTTTTATACTTTCAATCTAAAAGGTTTGCAGTAAGCCTTCAAAAACTAGACACTGAGGGAAATCCACAATCAGTTGTCTTTTGGACTTCCTTAATCAGGAAAGATTCCACAGAGTTTACATACAACCACTTCATTGGTGCAATTATTCAACCCATTGACAACATGCTAAGCAGTAGCATTCAACCAAGAATAAATGATGAGATCAAGAAAGTATTGTAGTTATCAGAACACAGTAGGATAGGAGATTGGTATTTATACTAGAACCACACTAAGATTAGGGTATATGGATGTCAACTCACTCCATATAAGACTCCCAAATACCTCCCAATGAGGTTATTTGCACTTGAATATATCAGGTATATCTTAAACTCTGATGAGGTGAATTTTCTATCAACCAAGAAGAAAACACAGTTTAAAATAGAAAAACAAGATTGGTCCTTTCATATGCAATAACAAGTTTGTTGGTCAACAAACAGAAAAGTGTCTTCAAGAATTCAAGTTCAGTTAAAGTTTAAAATGGAATTATGATCCTTTAGAAGTTATCAGCAAGTTAAGAATCAAATTTAAATTAACTCCTTTTGTCCATTAGTCCAAGCCAGAGATAGAAAAGTACTCCAACCAGTCAGAGTGGTTGGAGAATACTTTAAAAGAGGCAGAGAAGCAAGATGATACTAGTTGCATCTTGTAGACTCCAGCCCAAGAAGATAGAAAATCCAAAAGGCCAAGAGAAAAGGGATCATATTCATCTCAAAACACCACTGAAACCAAATTCAAACTTATGTATAGGAAGAAGCCCAAATTAAATCCTGTAAATGAACAAGTTGAGAAAATTGAGATCATTGATACAATGGTAAAAGAGAAAGCACCTCCAACAGTTTCAGAGGAAACTCACCAGCCTTCAACATCTAACACTCAAATAATTCAAAAGAAGCATACTGTTGAAGTGTCTTCATCAAGTAAACCAGCAGATAAAGAACAAGATATAATGCAGAAGTACAAGGAAATTAAACTCAGGAATGAAGCATTAAAAGCAGATACTTATGCCCAATACCGGAATCAGACACCTAGTGACCAAAGCATGTTACTTTCAGCCTTTGATTACAAGACTAGAAAGATGCAGATGAATTTCTTGCAACCCACACTAAAGAATCCAAAGTCATTAGCTGACTATAAGAAAACAACATATCAAGTTCAAGCCAAATATCTTCATCCTATAGACCAAATAGAATTCCATAAGCAAGCTGGAGAAATGATATACTCCACAATGACCAACAAAGACATGAGTGTAAAAAAGCTCAAAATACTCTAGAAAACATTAGAGGATAGTTAAAGCTAGAAAAGGCTTCCTCATAAGCCAAGGACAACAGAATCAAATAATTAGAAGAATTGGTCACAGAGGTAGGATATGATCCTAAGAACATTAAAGTTGCAGAAGAACTCATCAATAAAAATAATGCATACATTGTTTCATTAAAGAAACATCTCAAATTGCCTCTTATAGAACATCCACAAGAAAAATAAGTGTTAGAGAATGAAGGCCAAAAGGATGAAATGATGAATCTCATCATTCAGTTGACAACTCAACTGAAAGAGATGGAGAATGAGATGGATAAGTTAGTGCAGGAGAAAAGGGCCAGCATGGAAGAAATCCTTGTCACTGCTATTCCTACAGTTACTACATCATTTCCTTCTACTTTAGCAGCTTCAGTGGCCACATCAGTTCCAATAGCTACAACAATTTCAACATCAGCAACTACATCAACTACATAATCATCTACAGTAGCAGTTCATCCTAGTGATGAAGTAGGTAAACTGGTTAAAGCAATTCAAGATATGTCCATACAGACTAATGAGATAAATAGACTTAAAGAACAGATAAAATTCTAGAGGATGAGAAAAATTTGTTTCAAATCATGCACAAGAATAAAACACAGAAGCCAAACAGATTGACTAAGAAATTATAGAAGTTAGAAAAAGAATTAACATTGAAAGAACCACCTACCCAAGCAAAGCAGCAATTGTGGGCCAATATTATTGAATTTGCCAAAAATATTTGGCCATCTATCCAAGTTGTTTATGGGCAAAAAGATTTTATGAAAGCAGTAGGTGAAGCCATTTAGAAAGTTAAGGAAGAACTTGGTAAAAATCCAGAAGAGGCAATTGAGATCATTAAGTTTCTCAATTCTAAGAACAAGCAGGAATTGGAAAAAATTGGCATTAGTGACAGGACTGAAAAAATCCTTGAGGTCAGAAAAGTAATTTCTAAAAGGAACTTAATGGTACAACTTGAAGACAAGTGTCAGAACATGGAGCTTGCAATAACTAGATTCGTGGCGAAATTTGATATTTTGAGGCAAAAAGGCCAACCCAATCCTTTGGTTATCAATGACAAATTAATGAAACATGAGGATTATGATAAGAAAATCAGAGAAGTGGCAAAGGAAAAAGCCAACAATTCCTCCATGAAAGGAATTCCTATAGGAAAAGTGCTTTATCAGAGTTTTGAGAACCTATTTTACCTACAACATGAGGTAAATCATATATTCATCAACAAGCCTACATTTTCAAAGTACACAGAAGCAGATGAAATTTTCAGAAGAACGGTAAAAATTAAATTACCAGATGAAAAAACTTGGGAGAAGTTATGTGATTTACTTTGAAAAGTGAAAAAAAATAGTTAAAAGAGAAATAAAAGTGAAAAGAGACCAGTCAAAAGTTAATGTAAACAAGTAACAAGTTAAAGAGTATTAGAGCAAGCAGTTAACAGTGAAAGATAGATTTTAAAGTCAAAATAGAGATGAAAAAATAGAGTTAAAGAAAAGACAACATAGAAGACACTCAAGAGTAAAGATGCAGCCAACGTTGAGCAATAGTAAAAGAGATAAAGAAGCAAAATATCAGTAAAGAAAAAAACAAAACCAAATAAGAAGGGACAACTAGCATTTAGTCTCCTAGGTGTCTCTATTTTCTTGCGTGAAGATATTTATTTTTCCTTGAATAATTCCTAAGTCAGTTTTAGGATATTTTGTAATAGTTTTTGTATAAATACTTCATAATTCGAAGTATTGAGTGTGGATTGTGGAGTGCTAAACATTTATATAGTTGTATTGATCTGAAACCTGAGGGTTTGTTTTACCATTTTCAAGTCAGCAGACTGGATTGAGCAATAAAAGCATTATATTACAAGATTCATGTGTTGAGCCACTTCAGTGAAGTATTTTCAATTGTTCTTCGTTATTTTCTGAAGTTTTTCACATACTTGCATGTTTTCCAATCTAAATGATATAACAGGAATTTTATTTCAAAACTTGTTTAAATACACTCTGTCTTGCACTATTATTCATTTTTATGTTTTCTTCTGATATCCAGATTAGGGAACTTTTCATTGCTCCCTAGTTTCGATTGACCTTTGTCCTATTCCTTCATTATCCGGATTTGAGGCTCCTTAATTTCTCTCTCATCCCGATTGAAACCATTTCACCTTCTAGCCTAAATATCTGAACCAGCTCAGCTACCTTTCCCTATGAACACTTCCTTTAGAACTTGATTCTTCTCTGTTGCTTGATACATTGACTCCATTAACCCAATGGAAAACAAACCTGCATCTATCCATCTGATTCAGTAATTCCACCACCAAACCAAATCAAAATCAAAACCCAATCAATCGTACGTAACTAGCCTAAAATCAACTAAAAAAAACAAAGTTATATCATTAAGAGAGAGCCCTCTCTGAGCATTAGGAAGGCTAGATCCTAAGCTTAAAAGTAGGTTTGTGGTTACCTATAATATTCTTTAAAACAAAATATTAACAAACCTAGGAATTATTGGAGTGATAACATACTGGTGACCATAATGGGGAGACCAGTCCTCAGTTTTAAAATAAACCTTAAACCAAATACTTGTATTCATCTTTTCACGTTAAGGTTGATTTAAGGATTGTTAGGAATTTTTTTCATTAAAAAAATTAAAATTCTGGCTTCCAAAACAATATACTATACCAGGTCTCATTCTAATCCATAACTTGCAGTAATAGTTGATGATCCTGACAAAATTTTAATGAAAAATGACAAAGCAGAAAGTTTAGGAATTACAAGTCAATTAATCAAATCAAATTCGCTTCCCAAACCATTATCAAGTATACAAGATATTGAGTTTGATTTGTCTTTTGAGCACTCTTTGTTTAGAACTAAATCTGAAAGTTCAATTTATGATAGTGTAATAGATCCTAATTTCAGTTCATTTATTAAAAATAAGAAGGAGAATGTTTCACTTGATTCAGATCAACAAGCTCTAGAACCATTTGATAAAATTGATGCTTTAACTACAACTTTGATTAAGGATATTAATGAAGCTTATTTTCAACATTTTGTTGAATTAACTACTTTATCTACTTATACTCCTAAGACTTCTACCATTCATTCATAGTCTGTAAATTCATATTTATTTACTACCACCTCATCTATTATTTCCACTACGCTTCATTCCACAGAATCATTCATCCCCAAGCTTCCTCTTCAACCTAGAGTTTTATTTCCATCTCCAAATACTTCAAGTTCATATTCTAGCACTGCTGCTACATTTTCAAGTACTTCAACAACATTTCCAAGTACATCTTCTAGTATCCCAAGCTCATCTGCAAGTACTTCAACCTCATCACCAAGCACTACAAATTTACCTCCTAACCAAGCTAGAGGCTTAGCCATGGCAACCAAATATGCCCCATTGGTCTTACCAGCCCAATTTCATGCCATGCACCAGGATTACCAAAATAAAATATTTCAATTTGATGGATCTGGTCAATACACTGCACAACAACATGTTAACAAAATGACTAATTACTTTGAATTGCATGAAATTGATGAAGCTAATGTTCAAATGAGACTATTTTCCCAAGCCTTAGCTGGAGATGTAAAGAAATGGTTCAAAGCTTTACTTTCCAATCATACCGCTGATTTAGAATCTTTCCATAGATTGTTTATCAATAGATGGGAGAAAAAGAAGAATCATTTACAAATATTGTCTGAATATGAAAAAATTAGAAGAGCTCCTAATGAATTAGTTCAAGACTATTGTACTAGGTTCAACAACATCTATAATGTTATTCCAAAAAACATCAAACCCCCAACAGATCTAGCTTTAATCAAATTTCCTGATGGTTTTGATACTGATATGTCATACCAATTAAGAGAAAGAAACCCAGAGACTTTAGAACAAATGCAAAGAAATGCAGTTAGTGTAGAAGAAAATTTTTTAGCTAAGAGAGCTAGAATGAGAAATGAAAGAAGAGTAACAATTAAGGATGAATCATCTACATCAGACAGTAAGATAGATAGCTTAGCAAAAACCATGGAAAAAATGATGGATAGATTAGAAAATATGGAAAGAAAACCACAATGAGATAATCAACAACAAGGTCCTCAAACAATAAATTCAAACTTTAGAAATAATTCCAACATTATTAAATCTAGAGAATCAACACCTGATCAACAAATAACACCACCTTTCCAAGAGAACTATGTTGAAATTTCTCACCAAAATGAAGAATATGAAGACACTCAGATTAAATTAATGGGAATAAATTATGATAATACTATTTTTCTTACCTAGGAAGAATAGGAATTATACATGCTACAATAGTTACAGTTAGAATCTGGAGAGTCTTTTGATTATAAACAAGGTTATGAATTTGCCATTAATGAAGTTTACAAGAAATATAGCCTTAGGGGTAAGAAAAACACAAAAGCTCCTACTAAGAAATATTCCCAAACTCAGACCAAGAAAATAGTAGAAGCTCCTGCCACCAAAGTACTGCAAATTATCCCTAGAGAAACTCAGCAAATCTCTAGTTCAATTACTTACAATAATTCCAATACTAATAAGAAAATTCCTAGTCCAAAAATTGTACCTAGTCCTAAAATTGTAGACATTATAGAAACTGCTGATAAAACAACAGATGATCCTAAAAATCTGTTGTTGCTAAAACTTCAGTTGATACCCCAACAACAGCTGCTGCCAAAACTACTACTGCTACTCAAACTGTCCCAGATAAGAAGATTGAAAATAGCAAAATAGTGGGAACACAAACTGAAAAACCAATGTAGATAAAGAAGAGAAAAACACTCAAAATGAAATTAATAGAGAAGAAAACATTCAGTTAGGAAAAACTCAAGTACCATTCAACATCCAAACTGAAATTTCCAAACTAAAAATACTAATTCCTTTAACAGAGTTGGTAAAACATGATTTATACAAGTCACAGATCACTGAAACATTGAACATAAGTGAAGGAAAAGACTATGTTAATCTACATGATGACCAACCAGAACTACTATTTGTCCCCGAGGTAAATGGAAAACATCAAGAAGGTGGTGTTCCTCCTTCCTACATTAGCTTGAGTATTCATGATCAAATATTACACATTGCTATGCTAGATTCAGGAGCATCCCACAACTTAATGCCAAAAGATATCATGGAAACCTTGAATCTAGATATCACTAGAACATACAAAGATATTTTTTCTTTTGATTCTAGCAAAGTTAAATGTCTTGCCTTAATAAAAGACTTGTGTGTCACTTTAGTCCAATACCCAGGTAATAGTATTTTCATGGATATTGTAGTTGATGATATCCCTCCAAAGTATAGAATGCTATTATCTCGCTCATGGGGAGAAAAACTACAAGGATCTCTACGATTAGACATGTCTTATGCCACAATTTCAGTGTTTGGTTAACCCAAAAAGCTTTACAGAGAAACTCTAATCAAATACATGGTCAGTAGTGCAGAACAACCACAGAATTATCTTATTTATTCTGTACACTCTGATATGGATTCTTTAATTTTATGTAATTTAGATACTAGCATAGATAAAAACACCGCATTAAAAAAAAACATAAGGAAGTTGACAGTGTCAATATTTTTCATGAATCAATGTGGCACTTAGATTTTGATGGCTCGGTAAACATATTAGGAGCAGGAGCAAGAGTTTAGATCTACAACATGGAAAATAATCATTTTGAAGGTCATGCCTTTATATTAAACTTTAAATGTAAAAATAACATGGCAGAGTATGAAGCTTTAATCTTAGGACTGCAGATTGTTAGAAAACTAGGAGCCAAGAGAGTCTCTATCATGGGAGACTCAGAATTGATCATAAAAAAAAATTCAAGGAGAGTATTTTTTGTATAATGTTAGACTAAGACAATATATGGAAATAGTTTTAGATCTGATTAAAGAGTTGCTTGAAACTGACTTTGTTGTTATTCCTAAGAAACAAAACATGCAGGCACACAATTTGGCT
This sequence comes from Pinus albicaulis, assembly GCA_034641835.2. Taxonomy (NCBI): domain Eukaryota; kingdom Viridiplantae; phylum Streptophyta; class Pinopsida; order Pinales; family Pinaceae; genus Pinus; species Pinus albicaulis. The sequence goes on along the minus strand of CM076582.1, from coordinate 895,799,499 downwards.
ACTTTTGCTAGCACCTACAAATTTCCTTTTAAGCCAAATCACCAGTATATAGCAGAGGTAAGACACGGGCCTACTATACCAGACAACTTGAAATATTGGGAGATATTTTCTCAAGATTCTCAAATCTACAACTTTATGAATGCTGAGGGAAAATTCCAAATAAATTCACTCAAGTAGAAATAGATAAATTAGAAACTGTAGAAATAGAAGAAATAGCAAATGATGATCTTGATATTTTAAACCTTAAAAATATTTTTTTTCCTAAGGGATTAGCCCCATTAGAATATATTTTTGATTCAAATGATGTAGCAAGAAAACCAAAAATGGAACCATTAAGATCATACATAGAAGAATGTAACATAGGAACGGAATAAAAGACTAAGCTCATCAAATTATCCAAAGCATTACCTCCAAAAGAAAAGTTGAAATACATAATTCTTTTTAAAGAATTTAAAGATGTCTTTGCGTGGAGTTATGAAGACCTTAATTCTTATGACACCAGTATCATTCAACATAAAATACCCATCAAAGAATATTAGAAACCATTTAAACAAAAGCTTAGGAGAATAAATCAAGTTCTTATGCCATTGATTGAAAAATAAGTAAAAAGGATGTATGAAGCACAAATCACTGCACCTATCAGATATTATGATTGGGTCCCAAACTTAGTTCTCACTAGGAATAAAACAAGGGAAATCAGACTTTGTGTTGATTTCCGGAACTTAAACAAAGTGTCCAAACACTAGTAAAAAATGGCTAATTTGTTACTAAAAAAACGACTAAAATTTTCATATAAACGACTATTTTTCGGTCAATGACCAATAGTAGCTAATTTACAGTATCTTATAACGTGACCAACTTTTGGTCGTTTTTAGCTTAGTCATTAATTGGTTATCTCAATTTTGTTATCTAGTTGTATATTTGGTCATTGATTTGGTCATTGATTTAGTCACTGATTTGGTCACTAATTTAGTCATTCATTTGGTCTTTCATTTTGTCACTGATTTAGTCATTCATTTGGTCACTGATTTAGTCATTCACTTAGTCATTCATTTGGTCTTTGATTTGGTCATTAAATGTCACAATTAATGACCAAATATACAACAAAATATATTACTATATGATCACCTGAGAAAACCAATTAATGACCAAAGAACTATGACCAACATGTTGGTCGTGTTATAAGATACTATAAATTAGCTACTAATAGTCATATATATGCAAACTTTAGTCATTGTTTGAAACCAATTAATGACCGAATAAATGTGACTAAATTTTAGTCGTGTTATAAGATACTGTAAATTAGCTACTAATAGTCGTATATATGCAAAATTTAGTCATCAATTGTAGTCACAAATTTATCATTAGCCATTTATTCATTATATAAATGACTAATTTAGTAGTTTATATTCATTTCATTAATAATCATTATAAATGACTAATTTAGTCACATATTCATTTTATTTGTGTTCATTATTAATCAACATAAATTAATTTGTATGATTTAAAAAATGTCATACAATGTGCATATTCATCTAATATGAAAACACAAAGTCACATATTTTAATTACAATACTAAACAACATCAAGTGCAACTATAAATAATTTCAACCACATAAATTATATTATATGAAATGTTAAAATATTACAATATGAGTTTCCAACTTTATATTAGTTGGACTACAATTTACACATGAAATGATGTTTCACCACTTCAAAACATTATCATTGTGTTGTCAAGGCATTACAGGTGAATTCACCAACTCTGAAGACTTGATCATCAGTCTTTATATGTGTGTCTTATGCGAGATATTGGTTCTAAGGGTATCACCAAACCAGTTCTCCTCTCTCTTTTTGCATTTGTCGCTCCAATGTTATTGCTCTTCTCTTTTTTCAATTCATGCTTCTTACCATCAATAATGATTTCATTTTCTAAAAAAAAAAGAAAATACAATGCACTGTAAGAAATGAAAGACAATGAACACTAGAATATAACATAAATTAGACTATAAATAGTTTATACAACATATACCTTAACATCAACAATGTCAAAGCAATTTTCCTTCAACATCAATTTTTGCAAAATAAATGTCATGTTATTCTTTCCCATTTCTCAACATGCTACATACGATAAATTGAAAATCAGATAAAACCAAGAGCAAACCCTTTTCTAACCAAAATAAACAAACAAACAGTGCCTCTAATAAAACTTCATTATAATACTAGCAAATGAAAAGAGAGCTAGTGGACCATTAATGTACCAAAGACTACATTGCTAGCATTGGCATACAATGTGTTTGTCAATCCTCAATATCTAGTATAGCTGACAACTCACCTTCTCTTTCAACTTTCAAGCTGATATGTACAACTCCTTCAAGATATCTCAAATCAATGGTCTTACCTTCCATTCTTAAGCAAATATGTCGTCTCTTGGTTTCCTATCCAACATTGTGTGAAAAAGTCTAGTTACACAAGTACATATACATATACAAGTTTTAAAAAGGGTTCACATACAAAACAATTTTTTTAGCTCAAGAATTTAAAAATAAAAATAAAATTAACAGACAAAAATGACAATGACTTGCAAGCAAAAACTCTCTTGGTATTGCACCTTTCATCTCTCAAATCAAATAAATTATTGAGAACCACAAAATTGCAAGCAAAAACAAGTATGTAATTCACTCCACATCCAACCATAAATATGTTGTGGCATACTACAGACATATAAATCGTAATGAACTCAACTGCTATGCAATGTAAATTTATAATAATCAAGAGATCATAAAGCATTCCCACCACTATGAGACGTATGAAATCAACATGGCAAGAGAATAGCTCATAAATTATTTTCGCTGTGAATCATAATAATTAATATAGCATGTTAAATGAATGAAACATAAGATGGGGGGAGGGAGGTATTTCACCAGCAATTAGCTATTTTAAAGTTAAAACCGATGCAATACTTATATTTGAGTTTTGTTAAGCTTCCTAGTAGTGTATTTTAATCAATGATGCATTGCGTCATATGTCCTCTATGTATTTATAAATTTTAAAACAACAACGTAGACAATTCTAGAACCATACCTCTACTAAAGGCCCCATCTATCTTTTGTGGAAGGTTTGGGCCTACTCTCACCAACCATTTTCCCAGGCCTTGAATGCAATGCACCCATCCCTACCAAGAAGACCACAAAAATCTGAAAATGAGAGACATAAACAACAGAATAGGTAAAAACAAACTTAAAATTCTCAATATTACACTGCTTGTTAAAGCCAAATTCTTCAAATAAGTTTTAAGTCTCTTGAAGCTGCGAGTGTTTCCCATACATGGGATAAGTATTCTAACCTGACACATGGTACAAAGCCAATCGTCCTGAACTTGACTCTGTTGGAACTACAAGCACAGTATTTGAGTCATCTAACTTTTCAATGCGACCAACCTACATGGTTGTACCAGGATTCCCATCAGTAGCAGGTGTAGTGGGATGCAATTTTACACCCTCACTTTTATGCCCGTTTTGTTTAGTTTCATGAACACCATCTCCCTTGATGGCACTCTCACCATTTTTCATTCCACCCCTAGCAGAGATTTATGTTCCCATTATTAAATTTTCCTCACCATTACTACCCAGAGTTTGTTGTTTCACATTAGTGATTGCAATATTAGCTCTAGCACTGCCACTCTCCCCTATTATACTTGATGCACTACCTTTTGCAACAGAGTTATTCACTTTCACTACCTCCTCTGTGTCCTCTACACCATGAGGTCGCAGAGGGGCACCATGAGCTAGATTTGGCATCATCATGAAAATCACCAGCTTCAGAAGCATTCTCACTATCCCCAGTCGATCTTTGAGGACTCTCTTCCCCCTCATCATCTGCATCAGTGTCATGTTCTCCTCCTGCCTCGGCACCACACTCAACCTCTTCATCTTCACGTCTATTCCTATACTGCCTGTTTGCACCATTATCCTCCCCTCTAGGCACAACATCCGTACCAGACACTACATTGCTAGCATTGGCATACAATGTGTTTAGTCGATCCTCAGTCTCTGGTGTAGGTGACAACTCACCTTCTTCTCTTTCAACTGTGAAGTTGTTATGTACAACTCCTTCAAGATATCTCAAATCCATGGTCCTACCTTCCATTCTTAAGCCAATATGTCGTCTCTCAGTTTCTTGTCCAACATTGCGTGACAAAGTCTAGATACACAAGTGCATATACATATACAATTTTTAACAAGGGTTCACATACAAAACAATTTTTTTAGCTCACAGGAAACAAAAAAAAAATTAACAGACAAAAAAGACAGTGACTTGCAAGCAAGAACTCTCTTGGTATTGCACCTTTCATCTCTCAAACCAAATAAATTATAGAGAACCACAAAATTGCAAGCAAAAACAAGTACATATTTCACTCCACATCCAACCATAAATATGTTGTGGCATACTACAGACATATCAATGATAATGAACTCAACTGCCATGCATTGTAAATTTATTACAATCAAGAGATCATAAAGCATTCCCACCACTAAGAGACATATGAAATCAACATGAGAAGAGAATAGCTCATAAATTTTTTTCGCTATGAATCATCATAATTTATATAGCATGTCAAATCAATGAAACATAAGATGGGAGGAGGGGGGTATTTCACCAGCAAATAGTTGTGTTTTAGTTAAAACTAATGCAATACTTATATTTGATTTTTGATAAGCTTCCTAGTGTATTTTAATCAATGATGTATTATGTCTTATGTCCTATGTGTATTTATAAATTTTAAAACAACGTAGACAACTATAGAACCATACCTCTACTAAAGGCCCCACCCTATCTTTTATGGAAGGCTCAGGCCTACTCTCATCAAACATTTGCCCAGGCCTTGAATGCAGTGCACCCGTCCCTACCAAGAAGACCACAATTATCTGAAAATGAGTGACATAAACAACATAATAGGTAAAACAAACTTAAAATTATCTATATTACACTGCTTGTTAAAGCCAAATTCTTCTAATAAGTTTTAAGCCTCTTGAAGCTGTGAGTGTGTCCCATACATGGGATAAGTATTCTAACCTGACACATGGTACAAAGCCAATCATCCTGAACTTGACTCTGTTGGAACTACAATCACAGCATTTGAGCCATCTAACTTTTCAATGTGACCAACCTGCATGGTTGTACCAGGAATATCATTAGCAGCAGGTGTAGTGGAATTCAAATTTCCACCCTCTTTTATGCCCATTTTGGCCAGTTTCATGAACACCATCTCCCTTGATAGCACTCTCACCATTTTTCATTCTACCCCTGACAGAGATTGTTGTTCCCATTATTAAATTTTCCTCGCCATTACCACCCAGAGTTTGTTGTTTCACATTAGTGTTTGCAATATCAGCTCCAGCACTGCTATCACTCTCCCCTATTATACTTGTTGCACTACCTTTTTCAATAGAGTTATTCACTTTCACTGCCTCCTCTGTGTCCTCTGCACCATGAGGTTGCGGAGGAGTACCATGAGCTAGATTTGGCATCATCATCATGAAAATCACCAGCTTCAGAAGCATTCTCACTATCCTCAGTCGATCTTTGAGGACTCTCTTCCCCCTCATCATCTGCATCAGCATCATGTTCTCCTCCTGCCTCAGCACCACACTCAACCTCTTCATCTTCACGTCTATTCCTATACTGCCTGTTTGCACCATTATCCTCCCCTCTAGGCACATAATCTGTACCAAACACTACATTGCTAGCATTGGCATAAAATGTGTTTTTTCGATCCTCAGTCTCTGGTGTAGGTGAAAACTCACCTTTTTATCTTTCAACTTTCAAGCTGCTATGTACAACTCCTTCAAGATATCTCAAATCCATGGTCCTACCTTCCATTCTTAAGCCAATATGCCGTCTCTCAGTTTCCTGTCCAACATTGTGTGACAAAGTCTAGTTACAGAAGTGCATATACATATACAAGTTTTAACAAGGGTTCACAATCACATACATAACAATATTTTAAGCTCACAGGAAACAAAAAAAAAAATTTAACAGACAAAAAAGATAGTGACTTGCAAGCAAGAACTCTCTTGGTATTGCACCTTTCATCTCTTAAACCAAATAAATTATAGAGAACCACAAAATTGGAAGCAAAAACAAGTACGTATTTCACTCCATGTCCAACTATAAATATGTTGTGGCATGCTACAAACATATAAATGGTAATGAACTCAACTGCCATGCATTGTAAATTTATAAGAATCACTGTATTTGATGAGTGTGCAACATAGTATATCTGTTGTGTGCACTGGAGAAGAACAATGGCCAAGAAGTCCAGGTATAAACTAACAACAATTGCAAGCAAATAATGAAGGATTATAGTAATAATAGTAGAAATAGAACCATGGCAATCACCCTACAAACACCCTAAACACTCAAATGCTTATCTTTTGAAGACTAGATCCTATCTCATTCCATTGTTTTGATTTCATATACATTGAATGTTTCGACTTTCAACATATGCAAACGCTACTGATAGAAGAAAAAGGGAACTTCACAGCTACAACTTGACCTATGGCCCAATTAGGTAACAAAAACTCAATCCTCTTTTGATCTTCTCATAACACCTTAAACTACAATCCTAAAAAAGTGCAATTAGGTCAACCCGTAAGAAACAAGATATCACTTCCAGCAACTGTAGTCAAATTTTCCAACATTAATACCCTTAATAAGACATCTTTGGTATCAATTTTGGCAGCTGTAGTTTCCAATCATTTATACCATTAGTAGGACATATTTAATTTTTTTAACAGGGATCCAAGTTTCTTATTCAGCCAAATTGTTTACAACAAGTTTAAAAAATCCATCCTTTCGCACAATCTCAAAGGAAAGAACTAGTCATCTTTGCAAATCATTTACATTCTAAAGTGTCATCAGCACATAACAATGAACCTCTTATGTCTATTGTGCAAATCAAGAATGTCAATCTGAATCAATGATCCAAAAAATGAGGCACTCTAGATTTTTCAAGCAAGGGCATTAAGGTTTCTGTATATTCTGAAAACAAAAATAAAAAGCGCAAGACTCTAAAAATATTTAAAATTATGTTTCGCTCATAATTCTAAAAGACTCCTAGAACATTTAAACTTTGCTCTGTTTATAACTAAAAGCCCCAAAATTTTGTGAGAAGGCCAAAATGTAATGCAGCATTGACTTTCCCATTCATAAATATTTTAAGAAAACATAGTATGCATAATCAAGGGGATGAGGGAGAATAGCGAGGAAGAACCGAATTTCAAACAAGGGACGCACTTCTCCTAATAAGAAGTTGAAATTTAGAGAAATATAATGTGTATCAAAAAGCATAATCCTTAATGTGCTTAACTTTGTGCAGAAGGATAATAATGCACATCAGGCTGTGGTCTAGTGGCAACTTGGAGCAGTTGTTCTGACAATACTAACAGGAATGCACCTCCCTTGCATGGGGTATGCTGGATATGCCTATTAACCGTGGACCTTGTGACAATTAATGATTGTATTGTTTAGGCCTTGAAGCAGATAATTGCAATAACTGTTGGCAAGGTACCAGCAACCCATTCTTTGCAAATGTGGAAGAGTTGGAGGGTTTATCATCCGTAAACACAAAGGTTCCCATTTAGAAAAGAAAAAAAAAAAAGGACTATCATGGAAATACGCCCTTTTTTCCAAAAGTCTTTGACAAACAAGCATGTATAGGGAGCTTCACTGCAAAGAACAGACTATGGTGCCAAGTCTGAGCAGTATCCATTCCACTAAAATGATAGGGAACTTGCACATAGTCCATCCTTTTGAACTCATGCAATAATGATGGGCCAATACAAGTGGGCACTAAAAACGCAAGAATGGAACCCTTTTCAACAGCTAACCATCCGAACAGCATCTATATTTTGCTCTGCGGGGATCATCCGGTTTGGCATTGGGCAGATGTAAATGTGATTTGGGCTGCAGGGCTAAAGAATGTCTATAACATCGACCATGCTCTGCAGTCCCTCTATTCTTTGAGTTATGAGACTGATAAATTTGATTACACCCATTGCAAATGCAATTATTGGGCTTCTCCCCATTTTGACATAAATATAGTATTCTTCCATCATATTCGTTTGTCCATGGAAGCTTCCCTGTAGAGGCCAGATCTGCCTATCTGTTCTATTGGACTCAGGCAGAAAACCCATCAAACCCTTCTTCAAAACAATGTCACACATGGCAGCAAATGGCAGGATTTGTTGAACTTAGAATCGTGAATTTGTGCTTGTTCTAGCAGAAACAGATATTATTGGTGGTTTACTAAATGACAAGTTTTGTACTTGAATAATAAAGCATGACACAGCCTATTAAGAAGACTAAGAAAAACTGATTTCCTGGATAGAAGCACTTATTTTGATGATAAGAAAGTGTTGTTGAGAATAGTATTGGTAAGATTGACAACAACCTTTGAAAGTGAAACAACAGCAATACTTCGTGGTGCTTAAAAGATTGCATTTTTATTTGCCTCAAATATTAAGTGCATCAAATGTGTATTTAGTTCTATTAAAGAAACCTTTTCAGGGAGGAAATAAAGGCTTTGATAATTTTCTGTTATGATGCAACTTTTCTAATCTCATCTGAGATGGTGAATGTGTTTGTCGTTTGTATTGTAGTTTGGAATCTGGAATTGGATGTGTTTTTAGTCTACATTTGCTTGTGTTTAATATGTTTCCTGAGATGGAGCTTGTAAATTTGAAGTTTTAAACTTTTATGTAAATAATAGCGTTAGAAGTAAAGTCATTATTAGATGAAAACTGCACAGTACCTTTTTTTTCCTAGCTCCACCTCCATAGGTTTTGTTAAATCACACAAATTCATTTATTCTAGTGAAAATGTTATATCATACAGGCCTTCACAAAGTCCATCTTGTCAGTGCATATTTACCTTCCTGACAAACTTAACCAGCATAATATATACACTAACCATTCTTCAGCATATATGGGAAAGCAGAAGTCAAGCTTATGCTGGTCTTGTCGTGCATGCTCTTCCTAATGAAAGAACAGAAAGATTGCTTAAAGACTACCCAGCAATGCAGAATTGCTGGATTTGGCAGATTCAAATTACTCTAGGGGAAGAAGACATATTTAGACATAGTTCAGAAGTTTAAGATTAATATTATATTTTGATTTTTTGACTTGAAAAGAATGAGATAACAATGTTTCTTTGAGATTACATAGATGCCTACCTATGCCATATTTATCATGGTTTATTCTTGTTATCTATCAATGTCTTGGTAATGTATTTCTTTTAGCGTGACAGAATTATATCTACAATTACTTCCTTCAGAAATTAAGTTCTCTATATAAACCTAATTTAAGCTGAATCTTATTTATGGTAGACTTTGGCAAAGTCTTTTGAAGTCACGGAACTTCCAGGTATTCACAATAGAAACATGTTCTATACATCATATTGGCATAGCAGAATCTATATGTTGTCAGTGAAGTGCATGATACATATTCTAATGCTAGTGCTTATTTGCAATGCAGTCTGCCAAGTTCATAGCATGTAAACATTGGGTTGTAGATGGTGCAGATGACATGATTATCCGTGTTTACAATTATAACACCATGGATAAAGTGAAAGTATTTGAAGAACATACTGATTATATCAGGTGTGTGAGTGTTCATCCAACTCTGCCATATGTGTTGTCATCATCTGATGACATGCTAATCAAGCTTTGGGACTGGGATAAAGGTTGGCAATGTACTCAAATATTTGAAGGTCATTCACACTATGTGATGCAAGTTGCGTTTAATCCCAAGGATAGAAATACATTTGCAAGTGCCTCACTAGACCGTACTATAAAGGTGGGAGGCAGTGCTTGTTGAGCCTCAAAATTGTGCTTTCTTTCATCTCATTTTACCTCATTTTCCCTTGTCCATTGCTATCCTAGACCCAATTGATCAATGAATATAGTTAAAATTACTTTTAGAATGATTTACATGACTGACTTGCTAAATTTTATGATTTTTGCCATTGTAAAGCATTTTGACCGGAACTAGCTGCAGAATGCAGACATTCCGTAGCTAACCGGCGATTCTGCAGCTGTCTTCACGTTTGAGTATGTTCCAGGTGGCCTCTCAAGAAAACCGCATATGGGCATAATCCACGTCATGTCTACATGGTTCGTTGCTCATCATGGAGGAAGAAATGAATTCTGGGTATGGTTTTGGAACGTGGGAACACATTTAGGAAGGAAGACTTCTATTAGGACTGTCTCAGTCCAGATGTCTTTTTCCTTTTCACGCAGCCACTTCAAGAGTCCTAATGTGATTCCGATAAGGAAAGACAGTGTTCCTGAAATTGTTGCAAGTCTTGTTATTTACATTTGCTATATAAACACTTGGGAAACCGAGAGCTAGGCTAGATTTGATGCTAGATTTTGCTTAGATTTTGTGCTACATTTCTGAAGACGCAGAGTGCTATGTTCAAGTTATTTCATCTTTAATGAAGCAGACAGTGTTGTTTTGAAAGCGTTGATTTAATTTGGAGTTGAATTCCGTCAGGTGGTAGAAGGGCCCCTACCTCTTGCACGGATTTATTTGCGTAAATTAGATAAGTATTCTAGTTGCCTTTACGATTTTGAAGTTGAATTAGTAGTTGTTTTAATTAGCTACTGTAGTTATACTCATTCTAACTCTTCCACAAGAAGAAGCTCTTCCAAAAGATTATAATGATGAATGGGAAATGGCTATAGTATTGCAGGATTAGAAGTTGAATTCATAGTTGTTTTTAATTAGCTACTGTAGTTATACTCATTCTAACTCTTCCACAAGAAGAAGCTCTTCCAAAAGATTATAATGATGAATGGGAAATGGCTATAGTATTGTAGGATTTAGTTGTAATTTTTGTTGTTCACCATCACAGTTACACTTGTTCTAATCACTCTTCCACAAGAAGAAACTCTTCCAAGAAATTCTTAAGGAGTTCAAGACATGACCGTGATAATGAATGATTTAGTTGTGTGTTTGCACTAAGTACCATCTCTGTTCTTGCTCTTAAACGCTTGTCCAAAATATCATAATGATGAGTGGGATATGGATATGATATCTTAGTTTTTCATTGCTTTCAGTCCTTTTTGCTTGCATTTGCACTCAATTACACAGTCAGAATTGTTCTAAAATCTCTTCCAAAAGAAGGAACTCTTCCAAAATATCAATAATGATGGACAAACAGACTGTATAATTCCATAGAATAATGCATGATAGCATAGTTAGGATGCTCCGGAGTTTAATTGCACTTAACTCATGTTCAGTTACTTTGTTTTGAAGTTTGATGATGACTTGTAGTTCAGCATTTTTTTAGATTAGTGACACTTTTAAGTTTAGCTTTAGTTCAACTCACTGCATTTGCATTCCATAGTCAGTTGTCATTCACTACACAATAGATTACTTCAGTTGTTAAGATTAACAAAACAGCCTTCATTATTTACAAACATCTTCTTGTTCTAAAATCTACAATTGATCCATAACCATATGAACAGAAGACAACATCATTTTAAGGCCTGAAGTATCTCTGCAATTTCCTTATCATTTCATAAACAGAGTCCTCCCTCAAAAGATTACTTTGAAAAGAAATCAATAACTCTTGAGTAAGGTCTTGTGACATTCAATTAAATTGCATAATAGAGTTAGGAACTAGTCCTAGAATAGAAGATCTTAGGATGGTATCAATGTTTTTCCTCCAATATGTTTCAAATCTCTAATCAAGGACAAAATGTTGCATCATTGTAAGATTAGTTGTTTAACTGTTTAGTTATAGGATTTGCATACTTAGTGATCATTTCTCAAGTTTAGTTTGTGTTTTGAATGATTTCCTTAGAAGTCATTATCAAGCTTTGTTTTTGCTTATACATAGTTTAGATTTGATTCTGCTTCAATGTTTCAAATTGCATTTACCATTTGACATCAACCAATTAGGCTTAACTCTGTTTTTAATCACCAGCTCTTTTTCATTAGCTTTCTAGGCATTTTCCTTGTGAACATAAAACCACCAAAAGACCAAAAACATCACAAAACACTACACACAACGTATTAGGAAACAAGCACCTAGGTACATACAGTACACTTCACTTCAGCAGTTTACCAACCCTGGTTGAAAATTAAATGAGCTCAGTTTAGGAGACTAGATTGAGACCAAACAGTGTTCTTTGGTAAATCCCAAGTTTATAGATAAGCTTTACTCTGGCATAAATTATCCACCTAGGAATCTCATATTTTTTCCTCTTGGTGAACACTCAAATTTGTTACTTCTCTTAGATAGTGGAAATTAGAATTTAGATATCCTAAAATGTTAAAGCCTTGTATAATTTGTTTCATATTGATTTATTTTAACCTGAATGCATCAATCAGATCTGGAATCTGGACACGCAAGAACCAAATTTTAGTCTCGATGCCCACTTAAAGGGTGTAAACTGTGTTGATTACTTCACAGGAGGTGATAGACCATATCTTATTACTGGCTCAGATGATCACACAGCAAAGGTGCTCAAACATATAGATTATCTAGAGATGTAATTGATTTACCCCTAGTACTTGTCTTGATCATTAAAAAATTGGCCTACCTTTAAATTTCTTGGTGTGTTGTCATTAGGTTTGGGACTACCAGACAAAAAGTTGTGTCAAAACTCTAGAAGGACACACACATAATGTATCTGCAGTATGTTTTCACCCTGAACTTCCTATCATCATCACTGGTTCAGAAGATGGTACTATTCGTATTTGGCATGCAACAACATACAGGCAAGTTTTAGTTGGATTGTTTTATACATAGGTTATAAACTTGTGAACCTGATTGATATTCTAACAGTTAATGGCATTCACTCTCCTAGCACTAGTGGTGACCCATTCTTAACCTTCTTGGTCGCATACAGGCAAGTGATTCTTCTATACGGACCATAATGGTTTGCAAATAGTTTCATTGTTCAGTTTAATTTTGGTATATTGTACAGACTAATTTAGCATTTTCTTTTTTGTAAGAGAAGGAAAACAATGATTTTAAGGGGAATTTTAAATATTTAGTACTGGATGTATTTGGATGGGAAAAAGCTATGCTGCATGGAATAACTGCACTGGTTTTAGTTGGAACTTGTATTAACAAACTCCATAGTGCAACAGGGCTTTTGAAAATTCTTAAAATATTGTGAATTTGTTATCTTTGTGATTCTAAGAGGGTTCAAGATGAAAAACACTCTCTTAAAATGTACTATGTACACCCACATTAGATCAGAAAATATATGGATGGGAGAAAGTGTTGCTGCATGGAATAACTGCATCGGTTTTAGTTGGAACTTATGTTCATGAACTCCATAGTGAAACAGGGCTTTGGAAAATTCCTAAAACATCGTGAATTTGTCATCTTTGTGATACTAAGAGGTTTGAAGATGAAAAACACTCTAGAATTTCCTGTATACACCCACATTGTTGAAAATGCAGCAAGATGATGGAGCTTAGTGAAATGAAGTCGCCTTCACTAAGTGGGCCCGTAGGCAAATTCTAGCGCAAAGTCTATTTTTAGACTATGTCTATTTTTAGACATATGGAGCATGGTCCGGGGATTCCAGTATGAGATTCTTGGAGCATTGGTCATGTTGGTAAAAATAGATGGGACTCTATTTTTATGACCTATAGGTGGAAGAGGTCGAAGTCTATTTTTAGACTGCCTCTCCTTAAAATAGGGAAGTCAAATATTATTTACCCTTAATAATATTTAGACTATAAACTTCAGTTTACTCTCTTGGAGCACTTCAGTTCGAGCCTTGGAAGTGGCTCATGCATCTGACATAGGAATTACGCTATTCCCAAGGGTTTGATGGCATCATGCATGGTTGACTTCAGTTAGGACTTCAGTGGCAGAAGTTTGGTGGAGTTAATGAGACAGCTAGTGGAGTTGTGTTCTGTTTATTTTAGTTGAACTGGTTGAGATTAGTTTAACTAGCTAATCAATTAGTTATGAGTGGAGTGAATTAAACATTATTTAATTCATTAATTAGTAACTCATTATTCAACTCAAGAACACATCAGTTCACTACAGTGCATGAACAGTTCAGTGGAGACCAGTGAAAGAGGGAGATGAAAGGGTGGAGTTAGCTATCAGTGGCGACATCAGTTGTGCATGAGATTTGCACCACACTTGGAGGAATTTCCCATGATGATTGTGCTGTCAAGCCAAGGAGATTTGAACCTTGGATCTCTATATAGACAGGCCATGATTGCACAATAGAGGCAAGGCAATTGGCGGTGAGTTTTGAACCAGTAACCTGTTCAAAACTGAGCTAGTTTGTGTGTAACTTCATGAGATAGTACTGAGTACTTGTGAGGAGTATTGTACTGAGTTTGTTACATGATTTATCCATTATAATATACACAATATCTGTAGGTTTTTCAGCTATAAGCTTTCCCCATACATACCGTGTTAATGTGTATGATGATTTGATGTGCTATCGCTTGTTTTATTTCCGCATGTGTGATGATCTGAGTGGAAGAGATTATGTGTTGCATATGAATTCAAATTGATATGTGATCAGGATAGTCTCAGTGGATAATTAATCATTATTCAGCAAATTTCTACATGGTATCGGAGCTATTGAAGCAGAGATTGATCATCACATTGATTACAAACTTATTTCGGTAGACAGAGTCTGCATGCGGGCCAGGTAGCCTCCGGATTCATCTTTCTTCGGAAAGTGAAAGGTCTGGTAAACGCCCCTTGCAGTCAATCTCTGTGCTAGAAATAATTTGTTCTCATAGATCTAGAGCGGTTGAGCTTTGAGGTGGAATTCGAATTTTGCAGCAGTTTTGTTTTCTTGGTGTCGGTGTTGAAAATGTCTTTCAACGGTTTGTGACTCGAATATGCTCTTGAAGGCAGTTCGAATTATGTTGCATGGAAGGATCGCATGGAGGCAGTATTAGAAGATAATGGTCCGAAGGAGTTCGTAGATACGGATGTCCAAAAGCCCACTGATCCTGCTGAAGTCGATGCATGGCAAAAGAAGATGGCGAAATGTCGAAGGATCCTGTTGGAGGGCGTCAAGGATCATATTGTATCCAGCCTGCATGGAAAGGCTTCTCCATATTTAATGTGGAAATATTTGACGGATCTATTCCAGAGTAAGAGCGACCAAAGGAAGCTAGCGCTCAAAGATAAGCTCAGGAACATCAAGATGGAGAAGGGCGACAGTATCGCCAAATACCTCACGAAGTTCACTCAATGCAGAGATGAGCTGGGAAGTGTGGGGGTGACTGTCGAATACAAGGACATGGTCGACCTGGCTCTCCTTGGTCTTCCGAAGGCTTGGCACTCATATCAAGATAGTGTCAATGGTCAGGAGAAGCTGCCGGGATGGGAGCGCCTTTGGGCGGATCTCATGCAGGAGGAGATAAGGAGGACTACTCGTGATAGATCTTCATCAAAGGGAGCTGATGAAGAAAACGCGCTTTGGTGGCCAAAGAAAAGAAGGGGAAGGGTAAGAAAACTTCTCATTCCGGTGCAAAGGGCAAGAAGCAGGATATGGCGAAAGTGAAGTGTTTTCACTGCCATGATCACGGACATTATGCTACCAATTGTCCAAAGAAGAAGAAGAACAAGCAAGCGGGAAGATCTGCAGATGGAGAAGCTTTGGCTTCACAGTTCGAGCTTGACTTTTCACTAATCGCATGCTTGGTTTCAAGTGTGATGGGATCGGTGTGGTTCTTGGACAGCGGTGCGTCATTTCATATGACGGGAGATCGGGAGTTGTTCTCAGATCTGGAGGACAAAGATTTGGGTATGCACATCGAGATGGGCGATGACGGTAGATACAATGCGACTGGTATCGGTACCGTATCCTTTCAGAGGGAGTCTGGTAAACCCTTTGTCTTAAAGGATGTCATGCATGTACATGGATTGAAGAAGAACCTGATTTCAGTAGCGATGTTGGAGGATAAGGGTTATGATGTGGTCTTCAGCGAAGGAAAAGCTTTCCTGCGCAGTAAGACTACTGGAGAGACCCGGAAGATAGGGGTTCGAACTCAGAACCTTTATCAGTTGCAGGTAGATGACTGCGCAGCTATGGCATGCAAGGCTGGAGATGTGGTGAGCTGGGATGATGAGGGTGAACTATGGCACAGGAGATTGGGCCATCTTCACCATGGAGCTTTGAAGATTCTGCAGCAGATTTCTACTGGACTTCCTAAGGGCACCCTTGCGCAGTCAGATCAGTGCAAGGGGTGTACTTTAGGGAAGTATGTGAAAGCCACCTTTCACGAGAAGGGTAGTCGCGCCACGACGATCCTTGAGAGAGTTCACACAGACGTGTGTGGTCCTTTCTCAGTTGCTTCGACAGCAAAGCACAGGTATTATGTGATCTTTGTTGATGATTTCTCTCGAAAGTGCTGGATCTTCTTCATGCCGAAGAAGAGCGATACATTCGCGAAGTTCTGTGAGTTTAAAGCACTGGTCGAGAAGGAGTCGGGGAAGAAGGTGATTGCTCTAAGGAGTGATAACGGTGGTGAATTCATCTCAGCTGAATTCAAGGAGTTCTGCAGCGCAGAGGGGATTCGGAGAGAGCTCATCGCACCCCATAACCCACAGCAGAACGGGGTGGCTGAGCGGAAGAACAGAACGATCGTGGGTGCTGCACGGGCGATGTTGCATGATCAGGGCCTACCCCTTCACTTGTGGGCTGAGGCATGCAATACAGAAGTGTATGTGCAGAACCGTTGTCCTCACAAGGTTCTTGGCATGAGTACACCAGAGGAGGCTTATTCTAGCAAGAGGCCTGATATTTCCCATTTGCGGATTTTCGGATCTCCTGTCTACATGCATGTGACGAAGGATGCGAGAAGGAAGCTGGATCCAACTGCTGAATTTGGAATATTTGTGGGGTACACTGATACACCTCACAACTATCGGGTGTATGTGCCAGACAGTCGCAAGACTGTTGTGCGACGGGATATAAAATTTCAGGAGGAGAAAGCCATGCAGTGTTCGCTTGAGAGGGAGCTGCACTTGCATGCAGATGAGGAGCTGTTAGTTCCTAAGGAGGAGCTTCCGGATGTGGATCAGCCACAAGAGGAGGTTCAGGAGGTGGAAGAAACCACCCAGGCAGCGCCAACCATCAGAGGGCGCATGCGCACTACAGAAGCTGAGCGACTGGCTCGGGATGCAGAGAAGGTTGTAGGACCACCTACAACACAGCGCATACAGAGGCAGTCACCGGATCGGTACACTGGATACATGGCTCTTGTGATTCAATGTGTTGTGACGGAGCCATCCTCTTTTGAGGAAGCTGTGGAGGAACCCGCATGGGTTGATGCCATGATCGAAGAATATGATTCGATCGTCAGGAACAGTGCATGGGAGATTGTCCCAAGACCGGTTGGGAAATCAGTGGTGGGTTCGCGATGGATCTACAAGGTGAAGCAGGCAGCTGACGGGAGTGTGGAGAAGTACAAGGCGATATTTTTCGCCCGTGGCTTTTCACAGATCGAGGGGATTGACTATGAGGAGACTTTTGCACCTGTCGCAAGGTACTCTTCCATACGGACGATCCTTGCTCTCTCAGCGCAGATGGGGTGGCACATTCATCAGATGGATGTGAAGACTGCGTTCCTCAATGGAGTTATTGAGGAAGAGGTGTACATAGAGCAGGCTGAAGGTTTTGAGATCTTCAGCAGTGAGTCGCATGTGTGCCGACTCAAGAGAGCACTGTATGGGCTGAAGCAAGCACCTCGTGCTTGGTACACTCGGATAGACAGCTACTTCACCGGGCTTGGATTCTCCAAGAGTGGGGCGGATCCAAACCTGTACCAGATTGTGGTGGAGGGGAAGCTGTTGATCATCGTACTGTATGTAGATGATCTGATTTTGACTGGCGATGAGGAGTTGATACTTTCATGCAAGGAGGATCTTGCACGAGAGTTTGAGATGAAGGACTTGGGCATCCTTCATTATTTCCTGGGATTGGAGATTTGGCAGCGCAGCGGAGGACTGTTTGTTTCTCGGGGCAAGTATGCCCGGGAGATTCTGGAGAGGTTCAACATGCAAGGCTGCAAGCCTGTTGACACTCCTCTTCCTGGTGGTTGGAGGAAGGAGGATGCTACTTCAGCGGAGGTAGTGGATGCCACTGTCTATCGACAGTTGGTGGGGTCGCTTATGTATCCGGTCAATACACGACCCGATATATGCTATGCAGTTAACCAGCTTTCGCAAGCTATGGTTAAGCCTACCAAGCTCTTTTGGAAGGCAGGCAAGCATGTATTGCGCTATATTAGAGGCACATCGGGATATGGTCTATGGTACAGACATGAGGATGGAGCGAAGCTTTCTGGCTTCACTGATGCAGATTGGGCAGGGAGCCCAACGGACCGGAAGAGCACTTCTGGAGGAGTTTTCAGCATTGGGTCGACAGCAGTTTCCTGGTACAGCAGGAAGCAGAGATCCGTGGTACTCAGTTCAGCAGAGGCCGAGTACATGGCAGCAAGCTTGGCTGCATGCGAGGCTATTTGGATGAGGAAGATTCTCGCAGGTTTGTTCAGGTTGCATTTGGAGCCTACAGTGATCTACTGTGATAACCAGAGCTGCATCAAGCTCTCGGCTAATCCAGTATTTCATGATAGGTCCAAACATATCGACATCAGGTACCATCATATCAGAGATTGTGTTCAGCGGAGAATCATGATGCTTTCATAAGTTCCCACGGAGGATCAGGATGCCGACATCCTGACGAAGGCGCTCACCAGGAGCAAGTTCGAATTCCACAGAGGCAGGATAGGGGTTGCAGATAATCCATATCTTGCTGAGAGGGAGTGTTGAGAATGCAGTAAGATGATGGAGCTTAGTGAAATGAAGTCGCCTTCACTAAGTGGGCCCGCAGGCAAATTCTGGCGCAAAATCTATTTTTAGACTATGTCTATTTTTAGACATATGGAGCATGGTCCGGGGATTCCAGTATGAGATTCTTGGAGCATTGGTCATGTTGGTAAAAATATATGGGACTCTATTTTTGTGACCTATAGGTGGAAGAGGTCGAAGTCTATTTTTAGACTGCCTCTCCTTAAAATAGGGAAGTCAAATATTATTTACCCTTAATAATATTTAGACTATAAACTTCAGTTTACTCTCTTGGAGCACTTCAGTTCGAGCCTTGGAAGTGGCTCATGCATATGACAGAGGAATTACGCTATTCCTAGGGTTTTGTGAGCACATGCATGGTTGACTTCAGTTAGGACTTCAGTGGCAGAAGTTTGGTGGAGTTAATGAGACAGCTAGTGGAGTTGTGTTCGGTTTAACTTAGTTGAACTAGTTGAGATTAGTTTAACTAGCTAATCAACTAGTAATGAGTGGAGTGAATTAAATATTATTTAATTCATTAATTAGTAACTCATTATTCAACTCAAGAACACATCAGCTCACTACAGTGCATGGATAGTTCAGTGGAGACCAGTGAAAGAGGTAGATGAAAGGGTGGAGTTAGCTATCAGTGGCGACATCAGTTGTGCATGAGATTTGCACCACACTTGGAGGAATTTCCCATGATGATTGCGTTGTCAAGCCAAGGGGATTCGAACCTTGGATCTCTATATAGACAGGCCATGATTGCGCAATAGAGGCAAGGCAATTGGCGGTGAGTTTTGAACCAGTAACCTGTTCAAAACCAAGCTAGTTTGTGTGTAACTTCATGAGAAAGTATTGTGTACTTGTGAGGAGTATTGTACTGAGTTTGTTACATGATTTCTCCATTATAATATACACAATAGCTGTGGGGTTTTCAGCTATAAGCTTTCCCCATACATACTATGTTAATGTGTATGATAAATTGATGTGTTATCGCTTGTTTTATTTTCGCATGTTTGATGATCTGAGTGGAAGAGATTATGTGTTGCATATGAATTCGAATTGATATGTGATCAGGATAGTCTCGGTGGATAATTAATCATTATTCAGCAAATTTCTACACACATTAGGTCACAATTTCAAAATACAACCTTCCTAACCTTTTCTTAGATTGTTGGTAAAATCAGTCGAACAACAAATATTCTTGATGTTATTTCTCTTCCAGGTTGAACCCTACTTGTAATATTTTGTTTGGAATTAGCAATTTTTTATGGTCTTTACAAGGTTAAAATGGTGCCCCTCGTTTTGAAATGTTTGTTGGGACAGTTTCCAGATATTGATATTGACATTGCTTCTTTATGAGGTATATGTGTTATATGGTGATTACAACATTGCTACTCTGGAAATATTTTTAATTATGTTGTGTTTATTTATTTATGGACTTTACAAGATGTTCAAGGAAAATTATCGGAAAATATACTAGGAACTTGTGTAGCTAAGTACTTTCCCTTGCTGCTAAAATATGAATTGAACATTGTAGTATAAATTCAACAATGTTTCAAGTTTAATGAATTGGACATATATGTTAGAAATTTCATGTTATCCTGTTGTGTTAGCTTCCTAGAAAAGAAAGAAGACTTATTGCTTGCATTGGGGCATGTTGAAATGAGAGAAGTGAGGTGCACTATGCAACACAGGTGGGGGTGGAGTTGACTCATTTATTTTGTGTGCTCCTATGTCTAACAATAATTTTAATCTACATGGTGCATTGAATATTGAGGTAAGATGGATACGGCTAGATCTGTATCTGATGTGAACATGTCATTCATGTTGAATATATCTAACTTGAAGTGTGAATCATGCATTAAGGCTATCAAAAAAATTTGGAGTTTGACTCTTGGGGGTCGAGACAAACGCTGGATTCTTTGGTTGGTGGATACTGTTAGAAGATTAACTATGTTTTTGAGGGGATACAATAGAGGATTGGTGGTATTGAGAAGAAGAAAGTGTAAGTAGTCCTGGATGTGTTGGTACAAGTGTTAAGGATGTTACAAAATAGCCCTTATAGTGAGCAGCGCCAAGTTGGGGTGGTTACATGGAGACATTGACTAAAGTTGAAAGAGACATACAAAGCAAGGGGAGCCTAAATCAAACCCTAACTTCACTTGCTTAAATTAGGAGATAGGCCAACCAAGGTCGTCTTCATAGACCTCAACTACAATGTAGTGGAACACATCAAGGCTTAAAACAACAAAATTAAAAATAATTGATCAGGTAAATATAGAGAAAGAGTTTTTTAGTGACTATAAAATAGTTTTTCAATCTCAAGGATATCATGGAGAAAAGAAAGGCAGTCATGCAAACTTTAATTGATGCAATTCCCAGAAAATCGATGCAAGAACAATAAGGAGTATGTGATTAAAAATCAACATTAGATGAGTTGACAATAACCCTTAGGGAAATGGTCGATGATAAGTACCTTGGCTAGGATGGTTATTTATGCAAATTTTACAAAGCCACTTGGGGCTTTCTTGGGCCAAATTTTTCTTCAAGTGTATAAAGTATTTGTATGTAATATGGACACATACATAAGGTAACGACATCAACAAGTTGTTGATCAAGTTCATCTTGAAGCCAGGAGACCCATTATTAATCACAAGCTAGTACCGATAACTTTACTTAATCTACCTTATAAAATTGTAGCCAAAGAGCTTGCTTTGTAGCTAAAACATATCTTGTCTAAAATCATTGTAGCAAAATAGATGGGATTTATTATAGGAAGATATATTTGGGATAATGTGATTGATGTTTGGGAAGGCATTGAATAAGTTAGAAGCCAAGGCCTGGAGGCCCTCTTCATAAAGGTAAACTGCAAAAGCCTTTCGTAGAGTGGAATGGTTGTTCAATCTCTCCATGCTGAAGGTGCTTGAATTTGATACATTTTTTGTTAATGTAGTTGGACCTTTATTTTCATGGGCTGCAACTTGCCTTTGCATCAATTAGGCCAAATTTGAAGAGATAGAGTACTTTTAATCTATCTGGAAATGGTGTTTGTTGGCCTCGATCCTCTATGTAATAGTTGTTGAAGCCCTTAGTTATCCCATTAAAAGAAGAATTGGATAGGGCCTAATCAAAGATACACCCCTTCCTGGTCCTAATGGTGATCAACAACTGAATAGACACTTTGCAGATTGTTCTTTCCTAACCATCATTGAAGAGAAGCAAACTCTAGAACACACTATGAATTGCCTGCAATTTTAATGTGAAACCCTCAGGTCAAAATTTCAAATGGCCATAACTCAATGTTATTGATAAAGGAGTTCCTTGATTGGTTGGTAGGCAAAGAATGGGCTTGATTACATCTAGTTAGGGGTTACAATTCCTTGAAATCCCTTTTCCTTTGAAGCCTTCACGAGTATATTTTGCAGCACTCCCACTTTGAGTTGTGTATCTATTACAAGTTTGATGGAGCTTGTTATCCTTATTTAGCGTGCTCCACTATGAGGATAGGTAGTGTGTGGAGCCCTTTGGCATGGTCAACATGCACATTTTTTAGGATTTCTAAGGAGATGAGAAACCATGCAAGCAAAGGACCCATTGGCACATTCTCCAATGCCAAAGAGAACCCTAGGTTGAGGGACATCCTTCTTTTTAGGAGAATGGTTTTATAAATTAATACTAATAGCCTACACTATGGTTCTACATGTAGTTCTCAAGACTATGGAAGCCTGATATCTATGGTTTATCTTGAAAAAAATCATGCCCAACCTCTCTGAATTTTTATACCATTCCTAATCTACTGAATTTAGGTTCTCCATGTATAGGGGCATCACTAGAGATAATTACCAAAAGAAATGATTTGAGTAGAAGTACCTTTCCATTGGAGATGTGGCAGCCTAGTAGGTATATCTTTGTGTGCAAATGCCCAGATTGCTCCAAAATTTATATTGTTGATTTCCTTTGCTCTCAGATTATATTATCATTCAATATTCAGTCATTCTTATTTGGTACAAAGGAGTTGGACTAGTGTAAGGGTTGAAGTTGCTCCAGTGGCTTTCAAAATCATATGCAGTTGATTCTTAGCTAAAGACAATAATAACACCAAGCTGCAATTCAAATGCTTTTTCTCGATAAAAATCTAGTCATGCAGGCTCAAAGCAGTATTGGTTCTATGTTCCTTTTCCAAAGTGCTCCCAGTTATCATTTCTTCTAACATGAAAACTGATGAATACCCTTAAATAGAAGCAGGTGCTCCATACTCAAGGTCTTGATACTTCTTTATGTTCCATACTCATGAATATAATAAAGGGGATACCTTGACAAATAGCTTCACCTCCAGGATGTCCTCTGCTACCAAGAAAAGTGCCCAGAATGGACACTTCTCTAATGTATCAAACCTCTATGCTAACTGTCACAAACTTCTTAGGGAAAATTTGCTCAAAGAAAGTTAGCAACATCCAAAAAGAGTGGATCCCCATGAAATATGTGCAAGAAATTTAAATATTGTCTACAATAGACTATTACAAAATGGGTCTAAAGTGAGGACAAGTGGCATTGGCAAGGTATCTCTCCCCCGAACTTCCTTACCAACTAGTTGTAGATGATGTCCACTTAACCTGTGGTTGTAGACAAGCCATGTATGTAACTATTGTAGTCTAGGGCTGTAAAGATGCAAAAATTTTGTTGCCAAGACCAGGGTATCCACTTTATGAAGCATTGCTGGCATACAATGGCATTGAAGCCAGGAAATATAATTTTATTTACATAAAGGAATTGGGAAGTTAATTTAGAACACCTTGAAACAGTAGCTAAGAAGAACACAATAGTAATGGTTCTTGGCAATACTAATAATCATTGGATTGTTGTTTTCAACCATAAGCATTTAGCCAAGGTTGCAGAGATGGAAAACAAGTTAGGCTTGTCAATAATTTATGAGGGAGTATATGAACTTAAACTCTGCCCAGTGGCTGGTACCTTACCCCCATGAAGCTTTGAAATAGAAATTATGGCTCTGCCTAGTGGCTGGTACCTTCCCCCAATGCAGATTTGAAATATAAATTATGGCTTTCCTTTGGAAATATCACATCCAACACCACAAATCCCCAGAATTTATGGGAAATTTATGGCTCATACATTTCATAGTAGATGATGATATTTCTTGGCAATAGAGGTGTCTCCTTTATAATGAACAATTTCTTTTATTCCTCTTCTAAAATGGCTTACATGGGTTGCTTAGCTTCAGCCTATTGTCTCTGTTTATGTATTGCTATGCTTCTCAATTTCCACAGTCATCTCTTATCCTTCTTTTTATGTAGTGTTATTGTCTGGCAATTAGTTTTGCATTTTCTATCCAAATTTGATGAGAAGTGCCATGCAATTGTTCCTCAAGGGCTGATTAGAAGCTTGATCTCTTGATATATCATATGCATTCTCTTTTTAACGGACTTGTAATGATCCACTAGTTTCCCTGACATAGACTCTGCCGCATAAACTACTGGTCCATTTTTAATGTTATTTGTGGCCTGCTATAATATGCATCATGTCTTACCATTTTACTAAACACTTGTCAAGAGATTTGGCACAACTCTAGATAAAATAACCTATTCATCCCAAAGTAAAGATAGAATAGTAGAATTGGAAAAATGGTTCAGGTTCAAGTGTTTCGCTTATATATCTTTGTTTTTTAACAATACTTGGAATTAAAGATTGCATCATTATTGCCAAGATGGAAACAAAAATGCTTTCTTCATGAGCAGCAACACCAGAGCCAAAAATATTCACCTTTTTCAGCTAAATGTTCCCCAATCCTCATGCTAAATATTGAATTATCATACTTGCAAATAAAGTTTTGACTATTCCATCCCATGGATGATCAGGAAAACTGACTCAAAAACAGAAATTTATGATTGTTCATACATATTTCCACGCCTTACAAATACAGTGATTTGTACATATGAAAAGATGATAGCAAATAAATTGTATGGATGACTGACTTTTAGTTGAAGTGTTCCTATCTCCCTCTAGGGAATAAAGCTTTTTAAGTTCTAAGAGGAGACTCTCCTTAGACAGGCTATCAGATTTCTCATTCAACTCTAGGAAGACATGAGCTATAGTGAACCTTGCGAAAATAGAGGTGATCTCCTTCGGGTGATTTGTATTTTCCAACAAGTCGATATGTTACATCTTAGGAATGTTGCGAACATTTCAGTACCAATGAAGAATCTCCAAAGACCTGAAGTTCTCTTATCCCTTTATCAAACGTTTTTCTTAGCATATTTTTATGCCAACCACTCTACAAGATTGTTAGTCCCCCTTCTTGAGTTCCCTTTGAAAAATGATATGGTGGCTCACGATTTGGTTGATCTTGTCAAATTTTTAAGTCATTATCAAATCTAAAGAAAGGTCTGGAAATCAAGAAGAACCAAAGGGTGAGATGATTCCCGATATTGGAGGACCGATGGACCTTATTGATCCACCTCCTTCAATGAAGGGAAGACCCTCATGGCTTAGGGATACTCTCAAGGATGCCGAGAGACATATGGCCCCAAGGGGGACATTCCGTGAAAGCAAGAAGCCGAATAGATACCAAGAATATCTAGCAGCCATGAGTACAATCGTACAATCTGAGCCTGCATCTTTTGAGGAAGCCGTTAAGCATAAAGTCTAGATGGATGCTATGCACAAATAATTTGAATCCATTATGAAGAATGATGTCTGGGATATGGTTCCGAGACCCGAGGACAAAGAATTTGTCACCTCTAAATGGCCCTAGAAGATCAAGCATGGATCTGATGGTAGTGTTGAAAAATTCAAGCCCGTGGCTTCTCTCAAAAGGAAGGCGTAGACTATGATGAAATATTTGCACCTGTGGCCCGATATACCACCATATGATCTATCAGAGCCCTTGTTTCTACACAAAGATGGAATCTTCATTAGATGGATGTAAAGACTGCCTTTCTGCATGGTGCGATAAAGGAAGAGGTGTATGTGGAGCAATCTCTGGGTTCGAAGTCCAAGATAGAGACACCCATGTTTTCAGGTTGAAGAAAGACCTCTATGGGTTGAAGCAAGCCCCTAAGGCTTGGTATGAGAGGATAGATAGCTACTTGATGAAGATGGGCTTCACTCGTAGTAATGTTGATCCAAACCTTTACTTCAAGGTTGATAGAGAAAAGCCTCTCATTCTGGTGTTGTATGTGGATGATCTCTTCCTGACAAGTGTTGACCCTCTCATTCATCAGTGTAAGAGGGAACTCGCTTCTGAGTTCAAGATGAAGGACCTAGGACTAATGTATTACTTCCTAGGCCTGGAGGTCTGACACAAACCTGACGAAATTTTCCTCTCTCAAGGAAAATATATTGTGACACTGCTGGAAAGATTTGGAATGGTGGACTATAAGTTCGTGTCGACACCGATGTAGCTCAACTTTAAGAAGTTGAGTGGAAGTGCTGTTGGGCCTATGCTAGCAAATCCTATCGAGTATTTTCAACTCATAGGGGCCCTGATGTTCTTAGTGAACACCCGTCCAGACGTATGTTTTGCAGTGAACACTTTGAGTCAACACATGGTTGATCCTCATCACATTCACTGGGTTGGTGCCAAGAATCTGTTGAGATATCTTCGCGGCACGATAAACCATGGGCTGAGATACACTGCCGAGAATGTGACACTCCATGGATATACTGATTTCGATTGGGCTAGCAGTGTGGTGGATCGCAAGAGCACATATGGATGTTGCTTCACACTTGGATCTGCTTTGATATCTTGGATGAGCAGGAAGCAGAAGTTGATGGCTTTAAGCACCGCGAAGGCCGAATACATTGCAGCGAGTATGGCCTGTTGTGAAGCAGTTTGGTTGTGAAAGTTCTTCAGTGAGCTATTTGGGCAGGTGCTAAATACCACCGTTATCCTTTGTGATAACCAGAGTGGGATTTGTTTGTCATAGAATCATGTGTTCCACGATTGATCCAAGCATATTGATACTAGGTACCACTTTATTCAGGATATGGTACAGCGAGACGCCATAAGGCTCGATCATATAGGAACTGATGAGCAGGCTGCGGATATTCTCACAAATCCCTTGGGGAAGGTCAAGTTCCTAACCTTCCGTGAGAATCTTGGAATCGTGGAACGACCCTATTCTAAGGGTCCTGTTGGACGATGAGCTCTGGGAGCTCCAGGGGGCTTTGGGGATAGCTTCTTGGAGCTATAAGCACACACAAGGCTAGACTTGTCGAACCTTGTGGTGCTTCTGCCCCACCGTTATGATGTTGAGTTGGTTCACCTCTCATGATCTATGCCCCGCATGCATCCTACCCATGGAGTCCCAGACTCATGGGAAGTACCTCTCATTTGGCCAATGAGGTGTGAAAAGCTAGAGACAAGTAGAAAAGACCGATGGATGCATCAGAGATTGTTGTACTCCCTATGTCTAGGATGGCACGTGTCCAATCACTTGATCTGGGATCAAGTCTAGTGAGGTTTCGGACCTCCAACTAACTTCAGGTCAGTCAAACCAACTTCGGGTTGGTATGTGACTCCTTTGAGTCCTATAGAGGTTTCAGACCTCTGAGCTGATTTTGTCAACCGGGAGTGATGTCTTTGTGACTCACCTTTCATTCTGAAATAAAGAAGCCAACAAAGCAATTTACGGCGGGATGATGCACAATGTTTGGATGGCACAGGTGGATGGAGTTCTCCCTAGTTGAAAGGGAGTGTTAATTTTGAACAATTAGGTCCAAACTCCATGTTGTGATGCTCAGATGAAGATGCCAATATTTTTATTGGATTCCTCTTTCGGAGAGGTGCAAGATCGATCTAAAGATCATCTTGATCCGATGAGCTGAAAATTTATTTTGAATTAATTCCACTTATGTGAAAGGTCGGCCAGAATTATAATGTAGGCTTTAAGCCCCAACATATGTGTCACACACCCTCACAGATGGATATATATTGGTCAATGTTGGAGGTCATTTTCATCATCACTCATCACACATTCTCTCTCTGCATCCAATTGGTTCGATCATCATTTTGGAGGCTCTTCTTCTTTCACAAATGGGAAATTGCAGCAACAAATTTTCTATTTTTGACCTAGGGTTTTAGCGCAGATTTGACGAGCGTTGACTTTGGTCAATGCATGGTCAACTTAACTGCCCAAAATTCTGATTTCTGCAGTTCATACTTTTTGGCACAAAAATCGAGGCTAAACATTGACTTTGACCTTCTTGCATTGACTTTTGCTGCTGCTGTTTTTGCGTTGACCATTGACTGGATAGCATTGACTTGTGTTGACTTTGGGTTGATTGTATAGAGCTATCCGAGAGGGTTGTATGACACATTCTGGTTGGCTGACCGTGCAGAGACTTTGCTTGTTGAAGCATCATGTTGACTGTCGTAACACACCACATCACATATATTTTGCTGATCAAGTTAAGTGTATTTTTGGCTTGTCTTTTATTGATCTATTGGTATGTTCTATCAGCATTTTACTTTCTTTTTGATGTGATTGTTGTTTGATATCGGGTATAAAAGTAAAGTTGCATCAAGCATAGAACATCTACAAAAATTTACAATACGTTTGTAGAAGTTTTACCCCATAATCTAGTAGATGTCCATGCCATGGCATCAGCATTGATTGATATGATAACATGTAGGGATTCCTTAAAAAGGATTGGTACATTAAAAATAATTTTTTGAAAAGTTGACATTGATGAAACTTCACAGGTCTAATGTTGCCATCCCAAAAATTGTGTCAATAGAATGTATAAGGATTGACATAGTCTTCTTTTTTTTTCAAAATTGAGATCATGTAATTTTCACATTTCTATATGAGCTTAACTTAGCATCTTCGACATCTCTTCTACGGAGGAGTTCTGGTCCTCCAGAAAGGAGATTCTGAAAATTTTCTGAAGAAACCTTAGACAATGGGGTCCTAGACATTACTTTATCAAGCTTGCAAAGACTGAAATACTTGCTCCCTTTAGGGTGGAAGTTAACGTATTGTTGAATAAATCTTCTCTCTGGTAGTGTAAATATGGTATAGGCACCACACTCTTTCTTAAGAAAATTATTTTTCTTAAGCCAAGCATACATTTTGTATCTTGGTTTGATGCTACCCTCAAGATCAAAGGTGAAATATTTTGGAAATGATGGAAGAACCTGCAGTGGGTTAAATGTCGTATTACAAAGAAAATCGAATTTATTTTGGATCAAATCTGAACTTATACTCAATAATGTTGGTCTTGTCCTCACCATTTGAAAAACATCATTGAAAGGTGACACAAGTCTCAAAACACAACTTAACCTCTCCTGCAGCTTATTGCCTCCACAACGAATCATTCTAGCATCTTTGAACGTCGACTCAGGGTAATGTATCAAGCCTAATTTCAACCAAAGGTTTAGCTTGTGTCTCTGAATTGGCTCTTGTAAAATTTTAGTGATATTTCTTTCTTGGGTGCCTAGTGAATCTCTGAGCTTAGCATCACTGACATTGAGGTCATCTCTTCTACATAGAAGTTCTGATCCTCGAGAAAGGGTATTCTGAATTTTTTTTAAGAAACTTTAGAAAATCAAGTCACATGCATTGTGATTTTCAAATATTCTCTTTTAGAGCCACGGAAAAATTGATCATCTCTTTTATGGACAAGTTCTGATTGTACAGAAGGAATATTCTGAAATGTTTCTGAAGAAACCTTAGACAATGGAGTCATGAGCATTGTGTTTTTTAGATGTTCTCTGATAGACACAACAATTCCCTGCTTCTCAAGCCCAGTGCAATTAATATCTTCAATCAACTTGATCAAGTTTTCATGCAAATAGCGAGGATGACTCAAATCTGTCTTTGTGATCTCCTTTTGATCCAAATGAACGCTTGCAAAATCTAAATTGTCTGCCATGGATTTTCTTGGGTCCCATCTAAGAAATCTCAGGATAATTTAAAATAACGTTACCTATATTTTCCTTTCTTAGTCCCAGGTTTGACAGAACATCCACTGTAGAATACAGTGTTGTCTCTGAACCGTCCATATAAAAATTTGAGGCTTTGTATGGTATAGCTTGCTAATCTCATCCCAAGGGCAACCGATACTTGCCAAAAGCATTAGCTTTTCTAAAATACTACTACATTTCAATGGATTTTTTTTTGCAGCAAACAACAAACCTTGTTCTTCTCAACTTGAAAACCATTCAAACTATTAGAAATCGTCACAAATTTTTTATATACTTCATCCTTGAGAAGCGATGGGAAACATGTACCATAGTTACTGTAGATATATTGTGGTTATCTGGCTAGTAATATTCAAATGCATTCGGTTTCAAAATACAATATAAAAAACCTACTACTATAAAGAAGCTCAAACAAACAATTAACACAAAAAATAGGAACAGAAAAATGAAAAAAACCACAAATAGTGTCAGATGTGAGAAACAAACCTCTACTGCATCTAGAAGTTTCCTTCATCTTTGTAAAAAACTCCACAGTGCGTGAGAGCACAAGCATTCTGGGGCTCAAGCGCAAAAGCTTCTACATTAAAACATTCAAATGCCTCGGCATGAGACCTTGTATTTGGAGACATATCCCATTTCCAATGTGAGCTTCGATGGTGATAAGCTCTGTTTCCATAACAAATTCATAGGGACCAAGTGCATCCGCAAAGTATTCCTCCATTGTAGTATATTAAAATATGACATTGCATCCTTACTTGAAACCAAGGGGAGGAGACAGGAAGAAGAGCAGAAGTAGAATTAGGGCTGGTACTAGAAGTGCTGCTTGATGTTTCATTGAATGACTCACTACTTCATTGACATTGGAAAGGTATTGCCCTATGTGAGTTGCCCATTTTTTCCTGCAACATTCTCTACTATCTTCCAACATTCACTGTCTGACAGTGAAGAGACTGAGTGAACTGAGATTTTGTCCCTGCCATCGCTGGACCCATTCCACTCTTCAACGCCCCCCCAGATTTCTTCAACGCGCCCAGTTTTCCATGGTCATCCTGCGGAACCTTACCCAAAATTTATTAGAACACACCACATTCAAAATAAAAGACCCTATTCCAAGCAAATGCATAGCGTTTGAGATGAATCAAAATCTAGCCGCATTCAGGTTTTAGGATTAATTAAAATTGAGAAAATGCATTTTAGTATTTGGGATTCAACAGTGGAGATGAATACCTTACCCTGTGAAAAGACCGTCTGGAAGGACAAGGACAGAGTCGGACATGATTACCTTACAGCTCAGGAAAACCATGGAATTTTTAACTCTGTTAAATTCCCACCAAATTATCAAATGCCTGGAGGGAAATATAAAACAAAAAAAATCGAGATCACTTAAAAAAAAGTTGGAGGGAAATATAAAAACAAAAGAAAAAACGAGATCACTTAAAAAACAGATAGTGGGCTCATTGCATGAGTTTTAAATAGTCTTTCTTTTCTTTATTCATTTTTCTATTTTTTTTGGTTTTGAGAAAAGTGGTATATGTTGTTAGAATGAAGCATTTTAATTTTTTTTAAATAGTCTTTTTATTTTATTTTTTTATTTTTTTTATAATTTTGTTATTGATTTTTATAAAAATATATATATATATATATATATATATTATTAAGAAAATTTAAGCAAATAGTAAAAAGAAAAATATCTTTTTAAACTAAAATAATTAAAATAACAATGTATTTTTATTGATTTTTACAATTTTTTTTTATTTTCTATGTTGTTAAGAAAATTTAAGCAAATAGTTAAAAAAAATTCTTTTTGAACAAAAATAATTTAAAAAAAATGTTGTTTTATTGCTTTTTATAATTTTTTTTATTTTCTATGTTGTTAAGAAATTTTAAGCAAATAGTCGAAAAAAAATCTCTCTAAACTAAAATAATTAAAAAAACAAAAGACTAATAAATGTTGATATAGAGATATGGAAATAAATTCTTAAGACAATTACAAGAGGAAGAAAAGATCACAAGTGATATTGTAACATGAAGAGTGGACCTTAGGATACTAGCATGCATGGTGGAAGATTTATATCGTTTGCACCTTGTAAATTGTTAATTTCATATAACTAGATGGAATTATAAATTGTTAATTTCAAATAACTAGATGGAATTATTTGATTTGTTTAATTTTATTCTATTATGTTCTTCCAAATTAATAAATGTTAATTGTGAAAACGAACCACTTCCCTATGTTCAAGTCTTTATTCTGCATTAATACAAATCCCTTCTAATTTTATGTATACTTATATATTTAATTGTTAAAAACTAAATTTGAGTGAAAATGTGGTGGTGGTGGTAGTCGTTAAGAAGAATCACGCGTGTTTATATACGTTGAATAAATTAGGAGGCTTTCAAATCACATTTGATGCTTACAAGTGTATAAAGAGCACATTTAACCATGTTTGAGGGTACATTTTATACGTATTATAATGTATATGAGGGGGGAAATGGTTTTCAGTGCTAGTGATCTAGTCACACAAAGGACCCCATAAATTTGTGCTTTGGGATATCCTCGAGATTCAATACATAATCTAAAGTGAGAGGATTGATTGCTAAGGTGAGAGTAGAAACAACCCTCTAGTGTTAAACTTTAGAGAAAAAAGGGTATTCAAAATTTTAACATTGTAGATGGATTCAAAGACCCCTTTGTCTCTAAATTTTAACACTACAGATGGATTCAGAGACCCCTATAGTGAAATGTGACACTTCGGTATCAAAATTGAATTTTTCATTTCTAGAGTGACACAATTAAAAGTTACTAACATAAATGACTAATTCATATACTTGGTGTACTTTCTATTTGGTCATATTTTTATTCTTGGGCTATAATAGTCATTTACGTTAATCATTATTAATTTTTTCACTTATTATCTACTCATATATTTTAGTCCTAAACTAAACTAGTCATTTAATTTAGTCGCTTTTAGTTTAGTCACTTATTATCTAGTCATATATTTTAGTTCTAGACTAAATTAGTCATTGAAGTTAGTCGTTTTTAGTTTAGTCACTTATTATCTAGTCGGATATTTTATTCCTAGACTAAATTAGTCGTTTAAGTTAGTAATTTTTAGTTCGGTCACTTAAAATTGCTCAAATTTAGTAGTAATTCACTTGAAATAAATGCAGTGACTAACTTTTTTGGTCACCTAGTCACTAATTTCATCATTTTCTACTAGTGCTAAAAGATAACTATCCTCTCCCCAAAATGGACCGTATATTACAGAGAGTGGTAGGATCATCTAGGATTTCATTGCTTGATGGATTCTCTGGATATAATCAAATCTTATTTCAACCAGAATTCCAACCAAAGATAGCATTTACCACTCCATGGGGTCCTTTCATGTATTTGAAAATTCCTTTTGGATTGATGAATGCAGGAGCTAAATTCCAGAGAGCTATGTACATAGTTTTTTCCAAGGAGATTCATGATTTTATTTTTATTTATCTAGATGATATAACAGTATTCTCAAAAATAGACAATGAACATCTAGATCATCTAAGACAAGTGTTCACTAAATGCATAAAATTTGGTATTTCTTTGAATCCCAAAAAGACACTCATTGGACTTGAAGAAGGTAAACTCTTAGGACACATAATCTCAAAAGAGGGAATTAGGATAGATCCAGCTAGAATAGAGGCCATTTTGAACATAATTCATCCTAGAAACATCAAGGAATTACAGGCATTGTTACGTAAAATTAATTTCCTTAGAATATTCATTCCTAATTTAGCAGAACTAATCAGAGAATTGAATAACATGTTAAAGAAATATTCAGCACTTAAATGGACAGTAGAGGCCAAACAATCCTTTGAATCAATCAAACAAGCCCTTACAAAAACAACAGTCCTAATAAGTCCTGATTTCAAAAAATATTTTATCATTTTTTCTTTTGCTTCAGAACATACCATTGCAGCAGTCTTGTTGCAAAAGAATGATCAAGGTTATGAACATCCCATTTCTTTTTTCAGCAAATCCCTAAGAGATGCAACACTAAAGTACAACATAATGGAAGAATGATCACTTGTTTTAGTGAAGGCTATTAAATATTTGAGTGTACATTTTATACTCACGCATCATTACATATGTCCCAAATTCAGTAGTAAAGGACATTCTAACTTAGAATGGGCCTAATGGTAAGAGAGGTAAATGGATTTCTACTATTTTGGAATATGACATTGAAATTGAGCCCACCAAATTGATTAAAGGACAAGGTTTAGACAAACTCATGGCTGAATCGAACCATCAGGCCTTGTAGAAATTTATAAAAACAATAATTTATTTCTGGACTCTTCTGATCTAACAAATTAATCTTATGTTAAATACATAATCCTTCCACTTAATTCTTTGTGGAAATTAAATTGCTAATTGCAAAACACATATGAAGCAAAATCAATTTCACATAACAAGAAGTTTTACTGGGAAATATTAAAGCTAAAAACCCCAACTATCATATATTATGTATGTCAAAGGAACATGTAACAATCTCATACAAAGCTCAGCTCATAGAGCTCTCAGTACAATATAAAATCGTCACACACTGTCATGCATAAATTTGCATATCTATGCACCAATTTCTTGCCTCCTAACAGCCTGCCTCCACTACGCAATCCCTATTAAAGAAGAACCCTAAATGAATTCGACCTTTTCTTGCCTTCACTGTGCAATACTCATAGGCATCTCCAATGTGTGTGTGGATGCATTGAATGCTCCACTATAGTCACAGCTGGTAGCCCATCACACCCTTTCAACTATCTCTCCACTGGGTCTCCACTGGATCTGACATGCAAGTAGTTAACTGTTGTATTTCTTCAGTTGCAAGTAATACACTACTTGTGAATTAATTAAATAATTAATTCACTCATCTTTCACTAGTGTATGTTCAGTTACAACTAGCACAACTGAGTTTATCTCACTGAACTGAGTTAAACTAAATAACAACTCACATAACTACTCTTCCAACTCTGTTACAACTTGCCACTGTTAGTTATAACAAATTCCTCCATGCATGAGTCACCAACCACCCTAGGAATTGCATAATTCCTTCAACCCACTGATGTGCCACATCTGTTCACTGAAATAAAGTGCTCCAAGAGAATAACTTACTATTTATTGTCTGATTATTATTAAGGGCTAATAATAATCGACATGCATTCTATTTTTAGATTAGCGATCTATAAATAGACTTCGCCCTTCTTCTAAAAATAGAAACTCATCTAAAAATAGAATTTTCTCAACCATCTAGAATCGGCCTCCTGCTAATTTTAGAATATGCTCACCATTCTAAAAATAGACATACTCCGAAAAATAGCCTATGTGGGCCCCACCTAGCATAGGTGATTATTTTTCACTAGGATCAAGGAATGATGTTTTCGGATGCCACTTTCCCTGTTTCTTGTTGCAACCTTCAACAGGCCTTAGATATAAATTTTATTGCTCAATTAGATGATCTAGAAGAAATGGCAACTCCACAGATCAGTGAACCTTTCTTAGATTCACCTTGGTATGAAGATAGCATATTTGTTTTACTAAACTTACAAGCTCCTCCTGGTTTGTCTAGAACTAAAGGTATATTTTTAAAGTTAAAAGAAACGAAATATTGTATCATAGATAATGCTTTGTTTTGAAAAGGTCATGATGGCATTTTATTAAACTATTTACTAAAAGATGAAGCTGATAAAGTTATGCAAGAGTTTCAAGCAGGTGACTGTGGAGGACACTTTTATTGGAAATCAACTGCTGATAAAATATTGGGGGCGGGTTTTTACTGGCCCACTCTTTTTGCATAAGTTAGAAAGTATGTTACCTCCTGTCACAAATTCCAGATCTTTGAGGGGAAGAAAAAACTATTACCTTTACCCCTCAAACCCATCTCCACAGAAATGTCATTTCAGCAATGGGGTTTAGACTTCATTGGTGAAATTCACCCACCCTCCTCAGCTCAGCATAAGTGGATTTTGATAGCCACTAATTATTTCACCAAGTGGATAGAAGCCATTCCTTCTAGACAAGCCACTCATTCTGTCATCATCTCATTCCTTGAAAATAATATCCTTTCTAGATTTGGATGCCCTCAAAAACTCATTACTGATAATGCAACTGCTTTCAAATCTAAGAAAATGATTGACTTCAGTAACAAATACCACATCAACCTTGGTTATTCCACTTCCTATTACCCTTAAGGTAATGGACTTGCAGAATCCTCAAACAAAAGCCTAGTTAATATCATCAAAAAACTTTTAGAAGACAACAAAAATACCTGGAACAAAAGGTTAGTTAATGACTTATGGGCAGATAGATTAACTACAAAGAAGTCCATTGGTACATCTCCCTATCAACTAGTATATGGGATGGATGTTGTTTTTCCATCCTCTTTGGGAGTGTCAGTGATGAAGATGATCCAAGAACTGTAGGTAGAACCAAATGATATCCAGAGAAGGATAAATCAAACCATACATTTGCAGCAAACCAAGGAAGAAGTCTATGTCAAATCACAAGTTATCTAAGATAAAATCAAAAATATATTTGACAAGAAAAAAAAGGAAGATGATTTTTATATAGGTGATAAAGTGCTTAAATGGGATTCTAGAAGAGAAGATAAAGGTAAACATGGTAAATTTGATTTCTTATGGAAAGGCCTCTATATCATTTATGGTTATAGAGGTAACATTGCATTCTTTTTGAAGGAAATAGATGGATCAAATCTACCAGGAGGACCAGTTAATGGTAGGATGTTGAAGCATTACTTTTCTCCAGATTAACATTAGTTAAATTTGCTTACTTTGCTCATTGTACATAACATTGCAAAGTATATATTAGATTGGATGTTTTTCTTACAAAGTTGAAGCCCGAAGAGAAGGCCCTAAGCTTTGAAAGAAATAATATCATATGTATGAATAAATCAGAGCTCAGAAAACAGTTTCAAGGCAAGCATAGTCAAATTTCAAGGCTACTAATCTTATAGTTCTTGACATTTCACCAGGAAATGCCATCCCCATGTGGAGCCACTATTAGGGTCCTATAATAATAAGATTCATAATTTTGAATTGACTATGATTAGTCATGTAATATTATACATACTTTTCTTTCTGAAAGTTGTTTTCCCATATTAAAAAATGTAAAGAGGGTAAGTCCTAAAAGAAAAATCAAAGGACTGAAAGAGAAATATCAAAAAAGAATATAAAATATGAACCCCACCAAAAAAAGATAAAAGTAGATCCTGAAAGTGATGCAAATTCAAATGCCACTACTTTTTACTTTAATTTTAAAAATAATATTTTGTTCAGCTTGTCAAAAATGCCACAATCCATGATGATCAAACAACTTAATCTTGATTCATTCATGTTTTAAATTTCATGCTGATAGTTAGAGAATAAATTTCTAGCCAAACTCTTTAATCTTGGTAGATCGGTAGTTAGGTAGAGAATAATAATGAGCTCAACAGCTTAATCTGAGCCATTGGAAGTCATAAGGTTAGAATTAGACAGTTTTCTTATCAAAGAAAAATTAAAGGTCTGCAAGCTCAAATGCACCCAAATAAATGAAGAAAATATGTTGGGGTAAAAGATGAGTAGGCAGAAGTAGTTTTCACAAGGCATGGAAAGCATCAAGTTGGTAATTTCATATCACTAATATCCCAAAATCCCCTTTCCCTTGTTTCAAAACCTAATGCCACTTGCAAAAAGGCATTTTGCCTTGTAAAAATAGCCCTTACCCTTTATAATAATCTTTTTTCCGTTACTTCACTCATTTTCCCTTATTAAAACCATTTACCATAGTTTAAATACATATTTTCCTTTGAAAAATAAAAAAGTCCCTTTAACTAATTCCCTTTTCCATTTAAACACACTAAGAATACACTTATCCTAAGTTTTACATAATTAAAATTATATCGGGTCCCACTGCTAAATCCCACCCCGATGTTATTTTAATTCATTCCTAGTGTATTTTAAAACCCTGCACATGTACTAATCCTGCGTTTAAATTTATTATAGTAAACCTTATATATACACATTTACCCCGTATTATATTAATTCCCGCTTATATATATTTCATCAACCCATTATTTTATTTATAACCTATAGTTTTAATTTTCCCCACATTTGATATATCTTGGGCCTAGCCTATGACTCTAATTCATATAAACTTTATCACTACAGTTTAAACCCAACCCTGTATATATAATCTATTTCATCTATCACATAACCCATCGCATGACTTAAAAACTAGGCTCCACCTCCTATCAAATCCCCAACGGATCCTTCCCATTCGCCCATCCCTCATATCAAGATTGATCAAATCCAATGGCCAATAAACCTCTTCGCACCCCAAAATTCCCGATCTTTAACACCATGAAGGGATTGTGAAATAAGTTGTTTCACATCCCCGCTCCTCTGCTATGTGGCAGCCCTGCATTGTATCGCATCCCTCCAAACTAAAAACGTATACCATCTTAACACGATGCGAAAATTGCCAAGTGGTTTTCCTCCCGTTATGAATACCAACCCTCCATATGAATTTAACCCCATGCCCAAATATTAACCACTGTTGGTTAAAAAAATTAAGACCACCCTAAAACAGTCTTTTCACCATTATTATGTCTGAAATTTGGGGAACAGAGCCTCTGTCGACCTATTCCAAAGAAAAAGAATATATGTCGACTTGTTTTTAAGTTATTTCAACCATAATTCAAACCTCTTGATGCTAAAACCCTTGCAGAATCATCCTGAAACAGTATAAAGACCATTGAATCCTCAAAAATCCTCTGTTGCCCCCAGAGAACCCTTCTCAATACCAAAGCTTCATTTTCCAGGTATTCCTAAAGAGCCAAGACCTTTCCTTAAGCAAGCAAGTAATAAGTTAGATAATCGAACCATTTAAAAAGCTTTGTAGATCATAGAAAATCCATTGTTACCTTCCAAAACCTTTTCTGCAAACCATAAACATCTTTTCACAGCCTTTTTAGGCCTAAGCCTATTTCTAAATCTAGAGAGTAATAATTGATTAAATGAAACAAATAATGGCTTCCCAAGGTATTGTAACAGTCAATCCCCTGCAACCTCTTGTTATTGATGTGACCCTGTCATTGATTTCAACCTCCTTAAGCTCCACTATTGGAGCCATCATAAATTCATGGACCAGGCTAATGATATCTACCTTTGGGAATCCAATTTACCCAAGTATATCCTCCCACAGACGTTCCAATTCCCAGATATCTATGGACTTTGTCAAGTTAACTATCTTCCAAATGAAAGAGCCCTAATAAGCCACAACAAGGAAATTTTGTTCACCATTACTGCTGATTCAATAAACCAAATGCTTCAAATTAAACCTAAGCCTAATGAAGCCCCTCTATCAATAGAAATCCTCACAAAATTGTATCTCAAACTAGACTTTCGAAAGAGGCTTCATATCTTCCAAACATTTTTTCCTTCATTAGTTGAAACTCCAAAGGGAAACCCTCCCTATGCAGCCTCAATTTTCTCAGAAAGAACAAGATAGATTATCACAATGTTTTCTTGCATTCTAGGCTATTTCACATATGATTTTGTAGATGCTTCAATACTAGGTTTTTTGTCCATTTTCTGTCCAGGACAACCTCCATCCTTCACATTTAACTTTTCTCAGTGCTTATCATATGTTATTCATGAGCAACTTGTCAAATTTCTTGAAGAAGGTGTCTTCAAATATTCATCAGTGGTGTTTCACATGTTTTTATACTTTCAATTTGAAAGGTTTGCAGTAAGCCTTCAAAAACTAGACACTGAGGGAAATACACAATCAATTGTCTTCTGGACTTCCTTGATCAGGAAAGATTCCACAGAGTTTACATACATCCACTTCATTAATGCATTTATTCATCCCATTGTCAACATGATAAGTAGTAGCAGTCAACCAAGAATAAATGATGAGATCAAGAAATTCTTACAGATATCATAATACAGTAGGACAGGAGAGTGGTATTTATACCAGAACCACACTGAGATTAGGGTATATGGATGTCAACTCACTCCATATAAGCTGCCGAAATACCTCCCAATGAGGTTATTTGCACTTGAATATATCAGGCAGATCTTAAACTTTGATGAGGTGAATTTTCTGTCAGCTAAGAAGAAAACATAGTTTAAAATCAGAAACCAGATTGGTCCTTTCATCTGCAATAACGGGACTATTGGTTGACAACCAGAAAAGTGTCATCAAGAATTCAAGTTCAGTCAAAGTTTCAAATGGAATTATGATCCTTTAGGAGTTATCAGCAAGTTAAGAATAAAATTTAAACTAGCTCCTTTTGTTCATGAGTCCAAGCCAGAGATAGAAAAGTACTCCAACCAGTCAGAGTGGCTGGAGAATACTTTAAAAGAGGCAAAGAAGCAAGATGATACTAATTCCATCTTGCAGACTCCAACCCCACAAGATAGAAACTCCAAAAGGCCAAGAGAAGAGGGATCATATTCAGCTCAAACCACCACTGAAACCAAATTCAAATTGATCTACAGGAAGAAGCCCAAATTAAATCCTGTAAATCAACAAGTTGAGACAATTGAGATCATTGATACAGATACAATGGTAAAAGAGAATGCACCTCTAGCAGTTTCATAGGAAACTCACCAGCCTTCAACATCTAACACTCAAATCATTCAAAAGTAGCATAGTGTCGAAGTGTCTTCATCAAGTTAACCAACAGATAAAGAATAGTATATCCTGCAGAAGTACAAGGAAATTAAACTGAGGAATGAAGCATTAAAAGAAGATACTTATGCCCAATACTAGAAGCAGACACCTATTGACCAAAGCAGGTTACTTTCAGCATTTTATTACAAGAACAGAAATATGCAGATGACTTTCTTTCAGCCCACAGTGAAGAACCCAAAGTCATCAGCTGACTATAAGAAAACAACATATCAAGTTCAAGCCAAAGATCTTCATCCTATAGATCAAATAGAATTCCATAAGAAAGTTGTAGAAATGATATACTCTACAATGACCAACAAAGCCATGAGTGTACAAAAGCTGCAAAATACTCTAGAAAACATCAAAGGACAGTTAAAGCTAGAAAAGGCTTCCTCACAAGCCAAGGACAACAAAATCAAATCACTAGAAGAATTAGTCATAGAGGTAGGATATGATCCTAAGAACATTAAAGTTGCAAAAGAACTCATCAAGAAAAAGAATGCAGACATTGTTGCATTAAAGAAACAACTCAAATTTCCTCCTACAAAACATCCACAAGAAAAAGAAGTGCTAGAGAATGAAGGCCAAAAAGATGAAATGATGAATCTCATCATTTAGTTGACAACTCAACTAAAAGTGATGCAGAATGAGATGGATAAGTTAGTGTAGGAAAAAAAGGCCAGCATGGAAGAAATCCATGTCACTGCTATTCCTACAGTTACTACAGTAGTTCCTTCTACTTTAGCAGCTTCAGTGGCCAATCAATTCCAGTAGCTACAACAATTTCAACATCATCAACTACATCAGCTACAGAATCATCTACAGCAGCAATTCATCCTAGTGATGAAGCAGGTAAACTGGTTAAAGCAATGAAAAATATGTCCATACAGACTAATTAAATAAATAGACTTAAAGAACAGATAAAAATTATAAAGGATGAGAAAAAGATAGTTCAAATCATGCACAAGAATGAAACATAGAAGTCAAACAGATTGACTAAGAAAGTACAGAAGTTAGAAAAAGAATTAACATTGAAAGAACCACTTTCCCAAGAAAAGTAGCAACTGTGGGCCAATATTATTGAATCTTTCAATAATATTTGGCCATCTATCCAAGTTATTTATGAGCAGAAAGATTTGATAAAAGCAGCAGGAAAAGCCATTCAGAAAGTTAAGGAAGAACTTGGTAAAAAGCCAAAAGAGGCAGTTGAGATCATTGAGTTTCTCAATTCTAAGAACAAGCATGAATTGGAAGAAATTGGCATTAGTGACAGGACTGAAAAAATCCTTGAGGTCATAAAAGTAATTTACAAAAGGAACTTTATGGTACAACTTGAAGACAAGTGCCAGAACATGGAGTTTGCAATAACTAGATTCATGGCGAAATTTGATATTTTGAGCCAAAAAGGCCTACCCAATCCTTTGTTATCAATGGCAGATTAATGAAACATGAGGATTATGATAAGAAAATAAGATAAGTTGCAAAGGAACAAGCCAACAATTCCTCCATGAAAGGAATTCCTACAGGAAAAGTGCTTTATCAGAGTTTTGAAAACCTCTTTTACCTACAACATGAGGTAAATCATCTATTCATCAACAAGCCTACATTTGCAAAGTACACAGAAGTAGTTGAAATTTTCAGAAGAATGGTAAAAATTAAATAACTAGATGCAGAAACTTGGGAGAATTTATGTGATTTACTTTGTAAGGTAAAATCAAAATAGTTAAAAGAGCAGTAAAAGTGAAAAGAGAGCAGTCAAAAGTTAATGTAAAGCAGTAACAGGTTAAAGAGTATTAAAGCAGGTAGTTAACAGTGAAAGACAGAGTTTAAAGTAAAAAAAGAGATGAAAAAACAAAGTTAAAGAAAAGACAGCGCAGAAAACACTCAAGAGTGAAGATGAAGCTAGCGTTGAGCAATGGTAAAAGAGATAAAGAAGAAAAATATCAATAAAGAAAACAACCAAACCAAATAAGAAGGGATAGCTAGCATTTAGTCTCCTAGGTGTCTCTATCTTCTTGCATGAAGATATTTATTTTTCCTTGAATAATTCCTAAGCCAGTTTTAGGATATTTTATAACATTTTTTGTATAAATACTTCATAATTCGAAGTATTGAGTGTGGATTGTGGATTGCTAAACATTTCTGTAGTTGTATTGATTAGAAACCCGAGTTTTTATTGTACCATTTTCAAGTCACCAAAATGGATTGAGAAATAAAGGCATTATATTACAGGATTCATGTGTTGAACCACTTCAGTGAATTACTTTCAATTGTTCTTTGTTATTTTCTGAAGTTTTTCACATACTTGTATGTTTTCCAATCTAAATGATATAACAAGAATTTTATTTCAGTACTTGTTTAAACACACTCTGTCTTGTACTGTTATTCATTTTCATGCTTTCTTCTAATATCCAAATTAGGGAATTCTTCATTGCTCCCTAGTTTTGATTGACCTTTGTATTATTCCTTCATTATCCGGATCTGAGAATCGTTAATTTCTTTCTCATCCTGATTGAAACCATTTCACCTTCCAACCTAAAGATCTGAACCAACTCAGCTACCTTGCCCTGTGAACACTTCCTTTAGAACTTGATTATGATCTGTTGCTTGATACATTGACTCCATTAACCCAATGGAAAATAGACATGCATCTATCCATCTAAATCAGTAATTCCACCACCAAACCAAACCAAAATCAAAACCCAATCAATCTTACATAACTAGCCTAAAATCAACTAAAAACAACAAAGTTAAATAATAAAGAGAGAGCCCTCTCTGAGCATTAGGAAGGCTATATTCTAAGCTTAAAATTAGGTTTATGGTTACCTCTAATATTCTTCAAAACAAAAGATTAACAACCCTAGGAATTATTGGAGTGATAACATATTGGCGACCATACTGGGGAGATCAGTCCTCAGTTTTAAAATAAACATTAAAGAAAATAATTTTATTCGTCTTTTCACCGTAAGGATGTTTTAAGGGTTGTTTCGAAATTTTTCATTAAGAAAATTAAAATTCTGGCTTCCAAAAGAATATACTATACCAGGTCTCATCCTGATCCACGACCTAATGTAATAGTTGATGATCCTGACAGAATTTTAAGGAAAAATAAAAAAGTAGAAAGTTTAGCAAGTACAAGTCAATTAATCAAAGAAAATTTCCTTCCCAAATTATTATCAAGTATACAAGATATTGAGTTTGATTTGTCTTTTGAGCACTCTTCGTTTAGAACTAAATCTGAAAGTTCAATTTATGATAGTCTAATAGATCCTAATTTCATTTCATTTATTGAAACTAAGAAGGAGACTGTTTCACTTGA
The DNA here is from genome assembly GCA_034641835.2 of Pinus albicaulis. Lineage (NCBI taxonomy): Eukaryota > Viridiplantae > Streptophyta > Pinopsida > Pinales > Pinaceae > Pinus > Pinus albicaulis. The sequence goes on along the minus strand of CM076582.1, from coordinate 895,755,660 downwards.
TTCAGATAAACAAGCTCTAGAAACATTTGATAAACTTGAGGCTTTAACTACAACTTTGAATAAGGATATTGATGAAGCTTATTTTCAACATTCTGTTGAATTAACTACTTTATCTACTTATACGCCTAAGCCTTCTACCATTCATTCAAAGTTTGTAAATTCATCTTTATTTAGTACCACCTCATCTATTATCTCCACTACACTTCATTCCACAGAATCATTCATCCCCAAGCTTCCTCTTCAACCTAGAGTTTGATTTCCATCTCCAAATAGTTCAAGTTCATCTTCTAGCATTGCTACTACATTTTCAAGTACTTCAACATCATTTCCAAGTACATCTTCTAGTATCCCAAGCTCATCTGCAAGTAATTCAACCTCATCGCCAAGCCCCACAAATTTACCTCCTAGCCAAGCTAGAATCTTAGCCATGGTAGCCAGATATGCCCCATTGGTCTTACCAGCTGTTACACAGTAATTTGTCACCGTCCCTACCATTCCCCGTCCCGCACAATGGAGGACCCATAACGTGACCTGTGAACACTGTCATGCACTGAAAACATCATCATTGCATCCCTCTGAGTCCCAATTACATGTCATGCCCCAGGATTACCAGAATATAATATTTTAATTTGATGGAAGTGGTCAATACACTGCACAACAACATGTTAACAAAATGACTAATTACTTTGGATTGCATGAAATTGATGAAGCTTATGTTCAAATGAGACTATTTTCCCAAACCTTAGCTAGAGATGTAAAGAAATGGTTCAAATATTTACCTGCCAATCATATAGCTGATTTAGAAGCTTTCCATGGATTGTTTATCAATAGATGGGATAAAAAGAAGAATCATTTACAAATATTTTCTGAATATGAAAACATTATAAGAGATCCTAATGAATCAGTTCAAGTCTATTGTGCTAGGTTCAACAACATCTATAATGTTATTCCAGCAAACATCAAACCCCCACCAGATCTAGTTTTAATCAAATTTCCTAATGTTTTTGATACCGATATGTCATATTAATTAAGAGAAAGAAACCTAGAGACTTTAGAACAAATGCAAAGCAATGCAGTTAGTGTAGAAGAAATTTTTTTAGCTAAGAGAGCGAGAATGAGAAACGAAAGAAGAGTAACAATTATAGATGAATCATCTACATCAGACAGTAAGATAGATAGCTTAGCAAAAACCGTGGAAAAAATGATGGATAGATTAGAAAATATGGAAAGAAAAACACAGTCGGATAATCAACAACAAGGTCCTCAAATAAGAAATCCAAACTTTAGAAATAATTCCAACACTAGTAAATCTAGAGAATAAACACTTGATCAACAAATCAGACCACGTTTCCAAGAGAAATATGCTGAAATTTCTCACCAAAATGAAGAAGATGGAGACACTCAGATTAACTTAATGGGAATAAATGATGACAATACTATTTTTCTTACCCAAGAAAAACAAGGATTATACATGCTACAATAGTTACAGTTAGAATCTGGAGAGTCTTTTGATTATAAACAAGGTTATGAATTTGCCATTAATGAAGTTCACAAGCAATATAACCTTAGGAGTAAGGAAAACACAGAAGCTACGACTAAGAAATCTTCCCAAACTCAGGCCAAGAAAACAGTAGAAGCTCCTGCAACCAAAGTACTGCAAATTCTCCCTAGAGAAACTCAGCAAAACTCTAGTTCAACTCAGAAAAATTCCAGCCCTAATCAGAAAATTTCTAGTCCAAAAATTGTACCTAGTCCTAAAATTGTAGACATATACAAACTATTGATAAAACAACAACTGATCCTAAAAAATCTGCTGCTTTTAAAACTTCAGCTGATACCCCAACAACTACTGCTACCAAAAAATCTGCTGCCAAAACTACCACTACTACTCAAACTGTCCCAGATAAGAAGATTGAAAATAGTAAAACAGTGGGAACACAAACAGAAAAACCAAATGTAGATAAAGAAGAGAAAAACATTCAAACTGCAATTGGTAGAGAAGAAAACATTCAGTTAGGAAAAACTCAAGTACCATTCAACATCCAAACTGAAATTTCCAAACTAAAAATACCAATTCCTTAAATAGAGTTGGTAAAACATGATTTATGCAAATCACAGATCACTGAAACATTGAACATAAGTGAAGGAGAAGACTCTGTTAATCTAAACGATGACCAACCAGAACTACTATTTGGCCCTGGGGTAAATGGAAAACATCAAGAAGGTGGTGTTCCTCCTTTCTACATTAGCTTGAGTATCCATGATCAAATCTTACACAATGTTATGCTAGATTCAGGAGCATCCCACAACTTAATGCAAAAAGCTATCATGGAGACTTTGAATCTAGATATCACTAGACCATACACAGATCTTTTCTCTTTTGATTCTAGCAAAGTTAAATGTCTTGGCTTAATAAAATATTTGTGTGTCACTTTAGTCCAATACCCAGGTAATAGTATTGTCATGTATATTGTAGTTGTTGATATCCCTCCAAAGTATGGAATGTTATTATCTCACTCATGGGAAGCAAAAATACAGGGATCTATACAATTATACATGTCTTATGCCACAATTTCAGTGTTTGGTCAACCCAAAAAGCTTTACAAAGAAACTCTAATGAAATACATGGTCAGTAGTGTAGAAAAACCACATAATTATCCTATTTATTTTGTACACTCTGATATGGATTCTTTCATTTTATGTAATTCAGATACTGGCATAGATAAAAACACAACATTAAAACAAAAACATATGGAAGTTGACAGTGACAATATTTTTCATGAATCGATGTGGCACTTAGATTTTGATGGCTCAGTAAACAGACTAGGAGCAGGAGTAGGAGTTTGGATCTACAACATGGAAAATAATCATTCTGAAGGTCATGCCTTTAGATTAAAATTTAATTGGAAAAATAACATGGCAGAGTATGAAGCTTTAATCTTAGGACTGCATATTGTTAGAAAACTAGGAGCCAAGTGAGTCTCTATCATGCGAGAAACATAATTGATCATAAAATAAATTAAAGGCGAGTATTTTGTGTATAATGTTAGACTAAGCCAGTATAGGGAAACAATTATTAAAGAGTTACTTGAAACTGGCTTTGTTGTTATTCCTAGGAAACAAAACATGCAGGCACATAGTAGGCTACTTTTGCTAGCACCTTCAAATTGCCTTTTCAGCCAAAACACCAGTATACAGCAGAGGTAAGACACATGCCTACTATACCAGACAACTTGAAATATTGGCAGATATTTTCTCAAGATTCTTAAATCTACAACTTTACGAATGTCGAGGGAGAATTCAAAAATTGTAACATAGATACTGATTGTACAGTAGATGACACTATAGATAGTGAGATAGATGTAAATAATTTAGATTTGACTGAACCCACTAAATTCACTCAAGTAGAAATATATAAATTAGAAACTGTAGAAATAGAAAAAATAGCAAATGATGATTCTGATATTTTAAATCTTAAAGATAACTTTTTGCCTAAGGGATTAGCTCCATTAGAAGATCTTTTTGATTCAAATGATGTAGCAAGAAAACCAAAAATGAAACCATTAAGATCAAACATAGAATAATGTAACATAGGAACAAAACAAAAGCATAAGCTCTATCCAAAGCACTACCTCCAAAAGAAAAGTTGAAATACATAAGTCTATTTAAAGAATTTCAAGATGTCTTTGCATGGAGTTATGAAGACCTTAAGTCTTATGACACCAGTATCATTCAACATAAAATACCCATCAAAGAAGATCATAAACCATTTAAAAAAAAGTTTAGGATAATAAATATAGTTGTTATTCCATTGATTGAAAAAGAAGTAAAGGATGTATGAAGCACAAATCATTACACCTATCAGATATTCTGATTGGGTCTCAAACTTAGTTCCCACTAGGAAGAAAACAGGGGAAATCAGACTTTTTGTTGATTTCTGGAACTTAAACAAAGTGTCCCTAAAAGATAACTATCCTCTCCCCAAAATGGAACATATTTTACAAAGGGTGGTAGGATCATCTAGTATTTCATTGCTTGATGGATTCTCTGGATATAATCAAATCTTAGTTCAACCAGAAGACCAACCAAAGACAACATTTACCACTCCATAGGATACTTTCATGAATTTGAAAATTCCTTTTGGATTGATGAATATGGGAGCTACATTCCAGAGAGCTATGTTCATAGATTTTGCCAAGGAGATTCATGATTTTCTTGTCATTTATCTAGATGATATAACAATATTCTCCAAAACAGACAATGAACATCTAGATCATCTAAGACAAGTGTTCACTAAATACAGAAAATTTGGTATTTCTTTGAATCCCAAAAAGACACTCTTTGGACTTGAAGAAGGTAAACACTTAAGACACATAATCTCAAAAGAGAGAATTACGATAGATCCAGCTAGAATACAGGCCATTTTGAACATAAGTCATACTAGAAACATTAAGGAATTACATGCATTCTTAGGTAAAATTAATTTCCTTAGAAGATTCATTTCTAATTTAGTAGAACTAATCAGAGAAGTGAATAACATGTTAAAGAAAGATTTAGCACTTAAATGGACAGTAGAGGCCAAACAATCCTTTGAATCAATCAAACAAGCCTTTACAAAAACACCAGTCCTAATAAGTCATGATTTCAAAAAATATTTTATTATTTCTCATTTTGCTTCAAAACATACCATTGCGACAGTCTTGTTGCAAAAGAATAATCAGGGTTATGTAAAGCCCATTTCTTTTTTCAGCAAATCCCTAAGAGATGCAACACTAAATTACAACATAATGGAAAACAATCACTTGATTTAGTGAAGGCTATTTAAGATTTGAGAGTGTCCATTTTATACTCACACATCATTGCATATGTCCCAAATTTAGTAGTAAAGGACATTCTAACTCAGAATGGGCTTAATGGTAAGAGAGGAAAACGGATTGCTACTATTTTGGAATATGACAATGAAATTAAGCCCACCAAATTGATTAAAGGACAAGGTTTAGCAAAACTCATAGCTGAATCAAACTGTCATGCCTTAGATATAAATTTTATTGCTCAATTAGATGATCAAGAGGAAATGGCGACTCCACATATCAGTGAACCTTTCTTAGATTCACCTTGGTATGCAGATATCATATTTTTTTTACTAAACTTACAAGGTCCTCCTAATTTGTCTAGAACTAAAGGAAGATTTTTAAAGTTAAAAGCAATGAAATATTGTATCATAGATAATGCCTTGTTTTGGAAAGATCATGGTGGCATTTTATTAAACTATTTACTAAAAGATGAAGTTGATAAACTTATGCAAGAGTTTCATGTAGGTGACTACGGAGGACACCTTCACTGGAAATCAACTGCTGATAAAATATTGAGGACAGGTTTTTACTGGCCCACTCTTTTTGCAGATGTTAGAAAGTATGTGACCTCCAGTCACAAATGCCCAACATAAATGGATTTTGACAGCCACTGATTATTTCACCAAGTGGATAGAAGCCATTCCTTCTAGACAAGCCACTGATTTTGTCATCATCTCATTCCTTGAAACTAATATCCTTTCTAGATTCAGATGCCCTCAAAATCTCATTACTAATAATGTAGTTGCTTTCAAATCTAAGAAAATGATTGACTTCTGTAACAAATACCACATCAACCTTGGTCATTCCACTTCCTATTACCCTCAAGGTAATGGACTTGCAAAATCCTCAAAGAAAAGCCTGGTTAATATCATCAAAAAACTATCAGAAGATAACAAAAAGACCTGGAACAAAAGGTTAGTTAATGCCTTATGGGCAGATAGATTAACTACAAATAAGTCCATTGGTACATCCCCCTATCAACTAGTATATGGGATGGATGTTGTTTTTCCATCCTCTTTGGGAGTGCCAATGATGAAGATGATCCAAGAACTGCAGGTAGAACCAAATGATATCCAGAGAAGGATAAATCAGACCATACATTTGCAGCAAACCAGGGAAGAAGTCTATGTCAAATCACAAGTTATCCAAGATAAAATCAAAAAGATGTTTGACAAGAAAACAAAGGAAGATGATTTTTACATAGGTGATAAAGTGCTTAAATGGGATTCTAGAAGAGAAGATAAAGGTAAACATGGTAAATTTGATTTCCTATGGAAAGGCCCCTATATCATTTATGGTTATAGAGGTAACAATGCATTATTTTTAAAGGAAATAGATGGATCAGATCTACCAAGAGGACCAGTTAATGGTAGGATGTTGAAGCATTACTTTTCTCTAGATTAACGTTAGTTCACTTTGTTTACTTTTCTCACTGTAAACATAATCTTTGAAAGAAATAATATCATAACTATGAATAAAGCAGAGCTCAGAAAACAATTTCAAGGCAAGCACAGCCAAATTTCAAGGCTATTGATCTTATAGTTCTTAACATTTCACCAGGAAATGCCATCCCCATGTGGAGCCATTGTTAGGGTCCTATAATAATAGGATTCATAATTTTTAATTGACTATGATTAGTCTTGTAATATTGTACATACTTTGCTTTCTGCAAATTGTTTCCCCATATTAAAAAATGTAAAGAGGTTATGTCCTAAAAGAAAAATCAAAGGACTAAAAGAAAAAGATCAAAAAAGAATATAAAATATGAATGCCACCAAAAAAGATAAAAATAGATCCTGAAAGTGATGCAAATTCAAATGCCACTACTTTTTACTTTACTTTGCAAAATAATATTGTGTGTAGCTTGTCAAAAATGCCACAATCCATGATGATCAAATAGCTTAATCTTGATTCATTCATGTTTTAAATTTCATGGTGATAGTTAGAGAATAAAGATCTAGCCAAACTGTTTAATCTTGGCAGATCAGTAGTTAGGTAGAGAATAATAATAAGCTCAACAGTTTAATTTGAGCCATTGGAAGTCATAAGGTTAGAATTAGATAGTTTTCTTATCAAAGAAAAATTAAAGGTCTACAAGCTCAAATGCACCCAAATAAATGAAGAAAATATGTTAGGGTAAAACATGGGTAGGCAAAAGCAGTTTTCAGAAGGCATGGAAAGCATCAAGTTGGTAATTTCATATCACTAATATCCCAAAATCCCCTTCCCCTTGTTTAAAACCCTAATGCCACATGCAAAAAGGCATTTTCCCTTGTAAAAATACCCCTTCCCCTTCATATTAATCTTTTTTCCCTTACTTCACTCATTTTCCCTTATTAAAACCCTTTACCATATTTTAAATACATATTTACTTTGAAAAAAAAAAATTCCCTTTAACTAATTCCCTTTTCCATTTAAACACACTAAAAATACACTTATCCTAAGTTTTAAATAATTAAAATTATATCGGGTCGCACTGCTAAATCCCACCCCGATGTTATTTTAATTCATTCCTAGTGTATTTTAAAATGCCGCACATGTATTAATCCTGTGTTTAACTTTATTATATTAACTCCCATATAGACACATTTTCCCCATATTATATTAATTCCCACTTATATATATTTCCCCGACCCATTATTTTATTTATAACCTATAGTTTTAATTTTCCCCGCATTTGATATATCCCGGGCCTAGCTATGACGTTGCTTCATATAAACCTTATCACTAAAGTTTATACCCGACCACCGTATATATAATCCATTGCATATATCACATAACCCATCGCATGAATTAAAACCTGGGCCCCACCTCCTATCAAATCCCCAATGGATCCTTCCCATTCGCCCATCCATCAGATCAAGATTGATCAAATCCAATGGCCAATAAACCTCTTCACACCCTCGAATGCCCGACCTTTAACACCATGAAAGGATTGTGAAATAAGTTGTTTCGCATCCCCACTCCTTTGCTACGTGGAAGCCCCACATTGGATCGCATCCCTCCAACTAAAACCGTATACCATCTTATCGTGATACAAAAACTTCCAAGTGGTTTTCCTCCCGTTATGAATATCGCCCCTCCATTTGAATTTAACCTTGCGCCCAAAGATTAACCACTGTTGGTTAAAAACAAATAAGACTGCCCTAAAATAGTCTTTTCACCATTATTCTGTTTGAATTTTGCGGAAAACAACCTCTGTCGACCTATTCCAAAGAAAAAGAATATATGTCGACCTGTTTTTAAGCTATTTCAACCAGAATTCAAACCTCTTGATGCTAAAACTAGTGCAGAATCGACCTGACGCAGTATAAAGACCATTGAAGCCTCAGAAGCCTCCACTGCCCCCAGAGAACCCTTCTGCATACCCAAGCTTCATTTTCCAGGCATCCTTAAGAGCCAAGACCAGTTCTTAAGCAAGAAAGTAATAAGTTAGTTAATCGAACCTTTTAAAAAGCTTTGCAGGTCATAGAAAAGCCACTGTTACCTTCCAAAACACTTTTTGCAGCCCATAAACATCTTTTCACATCATTTCTAGGCCTGAGCCTATTTCTAAAGGCAGAGAGTAATAATTGATTAAATCAAACAAATAATGGCTTCCTAAGGTATTTTAATAGTCAACCCCCTGCAACCTCCTGTTATTTATGTAGAATATACCCCCCCTACAGATAAAGACTTCAAAATCAGTGACCCTGTCACTGATTTCAACCTCCTTGAGCTCCACCGCTGGAGCCATGATAAATTCATGGACCAGGCTGATGATATCTGCCTTTGGGGATCCAATTTACCCAAGTATATCCTCCCACAAACTTTCCATTTCCCAGAAATCATCAGACTTTGTCAAGTTCACTATCTGCCAAATGAAAGAGCCCTAATAAGCCACTGCAAGGAAATTTTTTTCACCATTATTGTTGAGTCAATAAACCAAATTCTTCAAATTCAACCTAAGCCTGATGAAGCCCCTCTATCAATAGAAATCCTCACAGAATTGTATCTCAAACTCGACTTTCCAAAGAGGTTTCAGATCTTCCAAACCTTTTTGTCTTCATCAATTGAAACCCAAAAGAGAAGCCCTCCCTATGCAGCCTCAATTTTCTCAAAAATAACAAGACAAATTATCACAATGTTGACTTTCATTTTAGGCTATTTCACAGATGAGTTTGTAGATGCTTCAATACTAGGTTTTCTGTCCATTTTCTGTCCAAGACAACCTCCATGCTTCACATTTAACTTTGCTCAGTACTTATCAGATGATATTCATGAGCAACTTGTCAAATTTCCTGAAGAAGGTGTCTTCAAATATTCATCAGTGTTGTTTCACATGCTTTTATACTTTCAATCTGAAAGGTTTGCAGTAAGCCTTCAGAAACTGGACACTGAGGGAAATTCACAATCATTTGTCTTCTGGACTTCCTTAATCAGGAAAGATTCCAAAGAGTTTACATACAACCACTTCATTGATGCATTTATTCATCCCATTGTCAACATGCTAAGCAGTAGCAGTCAACCAATAATAAATGATGAGATCAAGAAATTTTTTCAGTTATCAGAATACAGTAGGATAGGAAATTGGTATTTATACCAGAACAAAACTGAGATTAAGGTATATGGATATCAACTCACTCCATATAAGCTTCCCAAATACCTCCCAATGAGGTTATTTTCAATTGAATATATCAGGCAGATCTTAAACTCTGATGAGGTGAATTTTCTGTCAGCCAAGAAGGAAATACAATTTAAAATAAAAAACCAGATTGGTCCTTTCATCTGCAATAACAGAACTGCTGGTCAACAAGCAGAAAAGTGTCTTCAAGAATTCAAGTTCAGTCAAAGTTTCAAATGGAATTATGATCCTTTAGGATTTATCAGCAAGTTAAGAATCAAATTTAAATTAACTCCTTTTGTCCATGAGTCCAAGCCAGAGATAGAAAAGTACTCCAACCAGTCAGAGTGGCTAGAGAATACTTTAAAAGAGGCAGAGAAGCAAGATTATACTAGTTCCATCTTGCAGACTCTAGCCCCACAAGATATAAACTCCAAAAGGCCAAGAGAAGAGGGATCATATTCACACAAACCACCACTGAAACCAAATTCAAACTGATGTACAGGAAGAAGCCAAAATTAAATCCTGTAAATGAACAGGTTGAGACAATTGAGATAATTGATACAGATGCAGTGGTAAAAGAGAATGCACCTCCAGCGGTTTCAGAGGAAACTCACCAACCTTCAACATCTAACACTCAAATCATTCAAAAGCAGCATAGTGTTGAAGTGTCTTCATCAAGTAAACCAGTAGATAAAGAACAAGATATTATGCAGAAGTACAAGGAAATTAAACTCAGGAATGAAGCATTAAAAACATATAATGCCCACATCGAAGTAGACACCTAGGTGACCAAAGCTGTGTTACTTTTCAAGATTTGACATAAGACTAGAAAGATGGGACGATTCTTTTCTTTGAGAATTTTCACAATGAAGCATCCTAAGTCATCAACAAATTATAAGAAAACATCATATGAAGTTCAAGCCAAGTATCTTCATCCTATAGACCAAATATAATTCCATGCTGCCATAGAAATGATAATTCCAATAATGACCAACAGCCATGAGTGCATTAAAATATAAATACTCTAGAAAAACACTCAAGATGCTAGTTTAGAAACGTTTCCTCAAAAGCCAAAAAATAGAATCAAATCACTGGAAGAATTGTTCATAGAGGTAGGAGATGATCCTAAGAACATTAAAGTTGCAGAATAACTCATCAAGAAAAAGAATGAAGACATTGTTTCATTCAAGAAACAGCTCAAATTTCCTCCTACAGAACATCCACAAGAAAAACAAGTGCTAGAGAATGAAGGCCAAAAAGATGAAATGATGAATCTCAACATTCAATTGACAACTCAACTGAAAGAGATAGGGAATGAGATGGATAAGTTAGTGCAGGAGAAAAAGGCCATCATGGAAGCAATCCCTATCACTGCTATTCCTACAGTTACTACAACAATTCCTTCTACTTTAGCAGTTTCAGTGGCCACATCAGTTCTAGTAGCTACAACAATTTCAACATCAGCAACTACAAAATCATCTACAGCAGCAGTTCATCCTAGTGATGAAGTAGGTAAACTGGTTAAAGCAATGCAAGATATGTCCATACAGACTAATGAAACAAATAGACTTAAAGAACAGATAAAAATTCTAGAGGATGAGAAAAATCTAGTTCAAATCATGCACAAGAATGAAACACAGAAGTCAAACAGATTGACTGAGAAAGTCATTAGGAGAATTTTGAGGTCTAAAATGGGCCTCCTAAGGAAATTATAAAATAATAGTGGAAATAATAAAAATGTAATCTTCAGATGACACTATTAAACCTTAGAGGAAAAATCACTTCCTCTTCAATTCATGCTTATTCATTTGAAGACCTGAATCAGAAGATTGTCATGATAAATTTAATTCCCATTCATCGAGTACCCATGTTGCATACTTTTGATGAACCTTTCTACACGAAAAATGAGAAATACATGAAAAACATGATTGCAATAACGTTTTTTAATGTATTTCTCATTTTTTATGTAGCAGGGTCCATTGAAAGTATGCAACATGGGTATTCCTTGGAGGAGGAATTAAATTTTGCATCCAACAAGTACTACCGCTCGAAATTTGAGTAAAAACTTTGGGAGATAAGTTGAAAATATAAGTTGAAAAAGTAGTTTTATTATTTTATTATTTTTTAATCCTTTTACCCTTTTACTTAAAAAATGGTGAATCATCCTCCATGGTTGACATCATCATCTTGAATCCTATTGGTTCTTATAAAGCTAATTTTGGTTGTACATTTTTCTTAGGAGGCCCATTTTAGACCTCAAAATTCCCCTAATGACAGAAGTTAGAAAAATAATTAACATTGAAAGAACCACTTGCCCAAGAAAAGCAGCAACTATGGGCCAATATTATTGAATCTGTCGATAATATTTGGCCATCTATCCAAGTTATTTATGAGCAGAAAGATTTGATCAAAGCAGCAGGTGAAGCCATTCAGAAAGTTAAGGAAGAACTTGGTAAAAAGCCAGAATAGGCAGCTGAGATCATTAAGTTTCTCAATTCTAAGAACAAGCAGGAATTGGAAGAAATTGGCATTAGTGATAGGACTGAAAAAATCCTTGAGGTCAGAAAAGTAATTTCTAAAAGGAACTTAATGGTACAACTTGAAGACAAGTGTGAGAACATGGAGCTTGGAATAACTAGATTCATGGTGAAATTTGATATTTTGAGGCAAAAAGGCCTACCCAATCCTTTGGTTATCAAAGACAGGTTAATGACACATGAGGATTATGATAAGAAAATCAGAGAAGTGGCAAAGGAACAAGCCAACAATTCCTCCATGAAAGGAATTCCTACAAGAAAAGTGCTTTATCAGAGTTTTGAGAACCTCTTTTACCTACAGCATGAGGTAAATAATTTATTCATCAACAAGCCTACATTTTCAAAGTACACAGAAGCAGATGAAATTTTCCGAAGAATGGTAAAAATTAAATTACCAGATGCAGAAACTTGGGAGAAGTTATGTGATTTACTTTGAAAGGTAAAAGAAAAACAGTTGAAAAAGCAGTAAAAGTGAAAAGAGAGCAGTCAAAAGTCGATGTAAAGTGGTAACAGGTTAAAGAGTATCAGAGCAGGCAGTTAACAGTGAAAGACAGAGTTTAAAGTCAAAACATAGTTAAAGAAAATACGACGTAGAAGACACTCAAGAGTAAAGATGCAGCCAACGTTGAGCAACAATAAAAGAGATAAAGAAGCAAAATATCAGTAAAGCAAACAACAAAACCAAATAAGAAGGGACAGCTAGCATTTAGTCTCTTAGGTGTCTCTATCTTCTTGCATGAAGATATTTATTTTTCCTTGAATAATTCCTATGTCAGTTTTAGGATATTTTGTAATAGTTTTTGTATAAATACTTCATAATTTGAAGTATTGAGTGTGGATTGTGGATTGATAAAAATTTCTATAGTTGTATTGATCTGAAACCTGAGGGCTTATAGTACCATTTTCAAGTTAGCAGACTGGATTGAGAAATAAAGGCATTATATTACAGGATTCATGTGTTGAGCCACTTCATTGAAGTACTTTCAATTGTTCTTTGTTATTTTCTGAAGTTTTTCATATACTTGCATGTTTTCCAATCTAAATGATATAACAGGAATTTTATTTCAGAACTTGTTTAAATACACTCTGTCTTGTACTTTTATTCATTTTCATGTTTTCTTCTGATATCGAGATTAGGGAATTCTTCATTTCTCCCTAGTTTCGATTGACCTCTGTCCTATTCCTTCATTGTCCGGATCTAAGAATCCTTAATTGCTCTCTCATCCCGATTGAAACCATTTCACTTTCTAGCCTAAATATCTGAACCAGTTCAGCTACCTTGCCCTGTGAACACTTCCTTTAGAACTTGATTCTGATATGTTTCTTCATACATTGACTCCATTAACCCAATGGAAAACAAACCTGCATCTATCCATCTGAATTAGTAATTCCACCACCAAACCAAATCAAAATCAAAACCCAATCAATCTTACATAACTAGTGTAAAATCAACTAAAAACAACAAAGTTAAATCATGAAGAGGGAGCCCTCTCTGAGCATTAGGAAGGCTAGATCCTAAGCTTAAAACTAGATTTGTGGTTACCTCTAATATTCTTTAAAACAAAAGATTAACAACCCTATCAATTATTAGAGTGATAACAACACTTATGCCACCATTCTCTAGCTTCCATAGACATGGTCATGATAGGTTCTTTGCTCATGCCACTTCATGGCAACCAACATCTTGTTATAGTTTTTGTCTACATTGAATTTGGTATTTACCTCTACGTCTGCTTGTTACACTAACAATCATCTTCAAGTAGTTCATACATGCACTACTCTAAGCCCCTTTAATGTTATTTAGACCTTTCATTTGGCTTTGATACCATTTTTTAATATTTAAATTGATGGGAGAAAAGAATTTATAAAGCCATAAACATAAACTATGCACACATGATTTACCTACTAAATACCAAGAGAGGAAAAACCAACCAAAAATAAATGATGGGTTGTGATACTTAGCCTGAAACATCGATGAGAAAATTTACCATGTAGGAATCTTAACACTCTCCAATTAAAACCTGCAAGAACACAAAAACATTGAACAATATATCAATTATCATATGGCTTAAAAGAAGCCAATAAACACAGGTAAGTTGGCCAACACCCTTGCCCTGACCAAATGACATTTCTACTCAACTTTAGCATTTTACAATGGATAATATCAAATGTTTTAACGACTTTAACTAAATGTAATATGAGAGGCTCAATACCACTAATCACTAATACCAGGTGTCTAAAAGCACTATTGTGGATTTAACAACCTTGTTCTTTCACTGGGTCACTTTTATTTAACAAAGATCATATAGGTAAATAATGATAATATTCAAAATGATATTACATCAAAATTTATGGGAAAACTATGGTGTGATAAAGAGTTAGAAGGAAAAATGAAAGTAAGATGTTATGAAAGTACATATCTCTTTGTCTTGACTAGTTAAATAAGAAATTAAACATTGTTAAAATAAAAACAAATTCTCATGAGCTCCATAGTGAAATTAAGCATTGGTCAATTCCTAAAACAGCATGGGATGTAAAAATTTATCACCTTGGTAATATTAAAAATGTTGAATATAAAAAACAATTTCTCTTAAATTGTTTAGCATGTTAGATCTTAATTTCAAAATATTTTATATACTATCAGCGTTCATAACCTTTTTACTCAATTATACTTATATTTCATAACCTTTTAACTCAACTTAATATTTTTAGAATACACAAATTAAATTCTAATATATTATAAATAAAATATTTCTTAAAATTCAATAAATCAAATTAAATTTTATTAAATATTAACCATCATTATTATGAAAATTACTTTCATGATATTAATTATTTTTAATTAATACTTATTATGTTATATTATATATATTTGATGATATTATATAGCATAATATTATTTTATGATGTTATATATTTAATATTATAAATATTATATTTTACCATATCCTAGGAAATATTTCATATTATATTCTTAAACATATATTTACATATATAATTATATTGGGTTATCATGGGGAGATTCATTTTTAGTGAATTGCTGGTAAGGTTATATAGTTGATTTTCTATCTTGATTGATTTTAAATTTTGTTAGGGTAATATTTATTAATATTGACTTATCCTTTTTCTTCTTATGCTTTGTTTATTATTAAGTACATATTTTCAAATTTTAATAAAGCTTTCTATGCATTTTTTTTAAATTCATAAGAAATTTAAATTCTTGATAAAATTTTGTAGAAATTATATTGTTGATTTGCAATTTCTCATGAAATTTTAATCAAAGTTACTAGACACAATTCTACTCTACTGCTCTACAGCAAGTAATTCACAATCTAGAACAATAATTTCAAACATGAAATAAGAAATAACACACATGCAAAGAGTATGCTAAAAAACCCAATGCATGTTTGCATTAATCTGATGAATAAAGATGTATTACAATTTATTTTATCAACTTAGAACAACTTGCAAATAAATAACCTCTCTCTTTTCTCACTAAGAAGCTTTGACCCAAACTTAGTCAATTTATGCCTCTGCTTGAGCTCTTATTTCACAGTGTTGTTCCTTGAAAAATTATACCCCTATTATTTAGGAATTTCTCCAAAATTAATTGTGCAAATCCTTAAGTTGATCATCTGACTGCATGCAACACCTCTACACACAAGACTAGTCTACAACTGATGTTACACTTCCTTGGAATATCCACCAAACTTTTAGAACTCGAATTCTCTACATGCACTAGCTATTTTGGGTTGATTGATCAGTTAATTGGATGATCACTGATTTTTACTGAATTCCCACAACACAAATGACCTTCCATTAGTTCCTTTAACAGTTGGAACTAGTTTAACTGAAAACAACCTGAGATAACTAAACTTGGTTGCTACAAATTAGCAAGCATACATGCTTAATTGAACTTTAACTCCTCCAACTCGAATTTACTGAGTAAACTAGGTGACACTAAGCAAGGTCACACAAGTTAACTGCATCCAAGTTGTTTGTTGATGTGGAAATTCGAATTTTCCCAATTTGACCAAGGAAAAATCAAATTGAGAATTTCATGTTGCATTTTTCAACACTCCCTCTTAGCAAGAAAGGGAATATCAACCACCCCTACCCTGCACCTGTGGAACTCGAACTTCCCTATTGACAAGGCCTTTTTCAAAATGTCAACATCTTCTTCCTCTGTTAGAATGTATAGTAGGAACATTATCATCCTCTACACACACTCTCGTAAATGGTGATACAAGATACATATATGCTTAGATCGATCATGAAAATAGGATTCTAAAAGATCTTGATGCGACTTTGATTATACCAGTAGATCATAGATGGATCCATCATCTTACCAAAAAATCCAACAAGTATCTTTCTCATCTAGATCGCCTCGCATGTTGCTTGACTTACAACCATGTATTATGATTTTTCTGAGTTGAGCATCACATATCTTTTCTTCGTGTTGTACCAGGAAACGACTACGAACCCAACACTAAAAATTCCACCTAGTATACTCTTTCGATTTGATGGAATCCCCACCCAATCCGCATATGTGAAGCCACCCTAATTGACTCCCTCTGTTGGTAGTTTCTATGAGGTACCGTAAAACATGCTTAGTTTCCTTCCAAAATAATTTGGTTGGCATAACCATAGCTTGCCTCAGTTGGTTAACTGCATAGCACATATTTGGTCATGTGTTCAAAATGTACATCAGTGAATCCACTTTCTATCGATAAATGTTAGCATCTACTTCTTCACCTGAAGTGGCCTCCTCTTTCCTCTAGTTGTTCGCCAAATATGTCTCCATGGGTTTGCAACTCTCTATGCGAAATATCTCTAGTGTCTCATTTGCATACTTTCCTTGAGATACAAACAATTCCCCATCACCTTTCCATACTTCCAAGACACGGAACTAGTGCATGAGACCCATGCCCTTCATTTCAAATTCTCTTGCAAGATCCTCCTTGCAAGATCTAATCAATTTTTCATCACCAGTTAAAATTAAGTCATCAACATATAAAACAATAGCTAGCAATTTACCTTCTACCAAGATATGATAGAGGTTTGCATCTGCCTCACTTTTGGTGAAGCCCAAACGAGTGAGATAGTTATCGATTCTAGTGTAGCAAGCATGGGGTGTTTGTTTAAGGTTGTACAATGCTCGCTTGAGTCTGCGCACATGAGACTCCCAATAAAAAGCCTCTAAGCCTTATGGTTTCTCAATGTACACATCCTCCTAAATAAATCCATTGAGGAATGTTGTTTTACATCAATCTAGTGGATCTTCGACCCCATCTACACAGTCAGTGAAAGAATTGATCTAATGGATGAGTACCATAGCTTGGCAAAAAATCTTGAGAGTACCCCTTGGCCACAAATATTCCTTCAACTTGAGAGCATCCCTTGGATACAAATATGGCCTTTTAGTTCTCTATGCTTCTGTCAACTGCCTCTTTAACCTTGAAGATCCATCGCGAACCCAAAACGGATTTATCAGTTGGTCTTGGGACCACTTCCCAAACATTTTTCTTTACAATGGATTCATATTCCTCCACCATTGCATAAAACCATACAGGTTGCCCTATTACTTCCTCAAAAGAGGATGGCTCAGTCTCTACAAGATTATTCATCAGAGCCATGTAGCTAGTGTACCGACCAGGTGACTTTCTCTGCCTGTGCAAATTTGAATGAGCATCTACATTCTCCCTAGCATCCTATGCACAAGCCTCTCAAATTCCCCGGTTCTTTTCCTGCCTTCTCGGGATGGTTTTACTTGAGTGGTTGTCTCTACTCTCTGCTCCTTAATTTTTGGTTGCTCCAAAACTTCTTGAGGTTCCTCCTTTGTTGCTAAAATCTCCTCCTCGATTGGGATATGAAGCTCCCCCTCAAGAGAGAACCGCAATTCTTTCTCCTCATCAATTTTTACATCCCTTCACACAATTTTCATTCTAAGGGATGGAAAGTACACACGGTTTTTGTGGGGAGTTTTTGTGTAGCCCACAAATACCTGCATACCTGCATTCTGTTGTTAGCTCAAGCTTTTTCCTTGATTCTTTGGATACATGACAATATACAAAGGCTCCAAAATCCCTAAAGTGTGACACATCCGAATTTCTCCCCGAGAAATCCTCTTCTGGTGTAATCATGCCCATAATTCGATGAGGACTATGGCTCCGCAAATAGAATCATGTGTTGCATCCCTCAGTCCACAAATGTAGAGGTAGGCCTTGGTCATGCAATATCGCCCTTGTTGCTCCCACAATGCTATGGTTATTTCTCTCAGCCACCCTATTCTGTTGTGGCTTGTGGGGTACTGCCAACTCTCGTTGAATCTCTTATTTTGCACAACAACATTTAAATTTATTTGACACATACTCTCCTCCATTATCACTCCTGAGAGCCTTCACCTTCTTTTTGTTTTCTTTCTCAGCCAGTGCATCGAATTCTACGAACTTGGAGAATGTCTCATATTTCTTCCATGTGAAGAAGATCCAACACTTCTATGAGAATTCATCAATAAAAATGAAAAAATATTTTTCTGCCAATTGAGGCTATCAAGAAAGGTCCATATATATCAGAGTGGATCCTTTCTAGGACTGCATTGGCTTTGTTGTCTCGTTCATGGAATGCGTATTTTTTGTACTTTCCCAAGGTACATCCTTTTCCTAGATCTTGCTGCTCAAGTGCTCCTTTTGGGAGGCCTTTGGTTATCTGTTGCATAATCTTCAGGGAACCATGGTGAAAATGGCCAATTCTTTTGTGCCAAATTTCACTGACATCACAGCTCAAAAAATTCTACACCTTTGTGGTTAATGCAGAAAAATCTTCCACATATATCTTATATAGGTTATTCACACAAACCTCGTTCTGGTTCACCTATCTCGTGGTTATGTGTCTCAAAAATGCCTTTCCTTTGCTGAAGATCGCATCAGAACCACAGTCTTCCAAAACTGCAACAAAGATGAGATTTTTCTTTAGGCCCGGAACGAACATGACATCCTTGAACCTAAGGGGGGGGCTGACTCCCTCTAAAAGGTGATTGTACCAACCCCAGTCGCATTATACCTTCCTTCATCCCCCATCTCAATGTGCATCTGCAAATATTTTTCTTCGAGATCACTGAAAAAGTCTCTACACCTTTTCATGTGGAATGATGCACCTAATTCCAAGTACCACGTGCTCCCCATCACTATGTTGGCCATGCATGCAATAAGGGTAAATCCAAGCTCAAACTTTGAAGCCAAGGCTTCACCTGTTGCTCCTCCTAAGGTCCTCTTTCTTTCCTTTTTGTGTGGACACTTCATGGCATAGTGCCTAAATTCATGACAATGGAAGCATTTAATTTTGGACAAATATTTTTTCTTGACCCCTTGGCTGGATTCTTGTTTGGATTGAGATTTCTTCCCTTTTCCCTTCTTTGCCTTTCCATCCAATGCAAAAATAATCATCTTCACCCTTGGATGAAGTCTCATCTCTAGTATTCTGCCTTATTTCATCCTATACCAAATTAGACCATAAGCGTGCCCAATTTGGTAGTTTCTCCCTCCCATTCACTGAATCTTGAAAGTTATGTCAGCCCTTGGGAAGGCCCAAAAGGTTTAGCCTTACCAAGTCATCATCTGAAACAGTAACACCAACTCCTACAATCTCATCACGAACTTATGTGAACATGTTCAAATACTATTGAATAGTTTCATTCTTCTGCATCTTGATATTTTGAAGTATATCCTTGAGTGCTAATTTCCTTTGGTCATTTTTATTCTGGAACATATATGTCAGTGCTTGCCACATTTCATAAGGATTTTCTTTCCCATGAATATTGGTGACAATGTGGTCCCATACTCCCTCCAATACTATTCTCCTCGCCTTGCCTACATATTTCTTCAACTGAGCAAGGTTCTCGGCATCAGAATTCAGTGGTTTTGCAACATGTCTTTATGTATTCTAGCAATCCATAGTCATCCAATACTGCCTCCATGTGATCCTACCATGCAATGAAATTAGAGCTTCCTTCCAAGGCATACTCTAGCCTTAGTCCATTGAAAGCCATCTTCTCAACTTTGAAGAGATCCTGTTGCACTAAACTCCAAATTTGAACCTCCTGAGAAACTACTTCGAAAATCATGCTCTAATGTGAATCTTGCTCTGATACCACATAGAAATTATGTTGTATATTTGCAAATTCTCATGAAATTTTAATCAAAATCACAAGACAAAAACCTACATTACTACTTCATGGAAAGTAATTCACAATCTAGAACAATAATTTTAGACATGAAACAAGAAATAACACACATGTAAAGAGTATTTTTCCTGGGTAAAGAAATATGCTAAAACCCCAATGTTTACTTGCATTAATCTAATGAACAGAGATGTATTACAATTTCTTTGCTCAACTTAGCACAACCTGTAAGTGAATAACCCATCTCTCTGCTCACTAAGAAGATCTAACCCAAACTTAGTCAATTTCTGCCTATGCTTGAGCTCCTATTTCCTTGTGTTGTTCCATTAGGCCCCTATCATTTAGGAATATCTCCAAAATGGATTGTGCAATTGCTTAGGCTGATCATCTGACTGCATGCAATACCTGTACACTCAAGACTAGTCTTCAACTAATGTTACACTGCCTTGGAATCTCCACCAAGCTTGGGGAACTCGAATTCTTTGCATGTACTAGGTATTTTGGTTTTATTAATCAATTAATTGGATTATCACTAAGTTTGATTGAAGTCCCACTACACAATTGACCTTCCACTAGTGAGAACTAGTTTAACTGAAAACAACCTGAGATAATTGATTTTTACAAATTAGCAATCACACATGCTTAACTGAACCTTAACTCATCCAACTCGAATTTATTGAGTAAATTGGGTGACACAAGCCATGTCACACAAGTTAAGTGCATCCAAGTTGTCTACTAATGTGAAAATTTAAATTTTCCCAATTTAACTAAAGCAAAATCAGATTGAGAATTTCTTGCTACATTTTTCAAGAGATTTCAAAATTTTGTATTCTTAAATCTTCTACTACCATTTTAGAAAACCTATTGATTGCTTATAATCATTATCTATCAAAACCTTGTAAAAAGAGAGTTTTCCTCTTGCAAATATCTTTATTTAAGATTTTCAAAACTCTAAAAAAATATCTTTATTTAAGATTTTCAAAACTCTAATACAAAACCTTTGAGTGAGTGGGATGGTGGTTGGATTACATATGAAAATATTGTTTGATGGATTTTTTTTTGTTTTGGTGTAAATTTTGATGCTTTTTATTTAATAAAATTTTAATTTATTTTACAATTTATGTTGTTAAATTTAAATATATGATTTAAATATATATATAAAAATTTAAATATGATATATTTAATTAATATTTTTTTATATTTTTATTTTAAATTAATATTAAAATATAATAAATGTATAAATTAAATGAAGACTAAATATTGATACAAGTTAATGCGAGAATAGACTGCAAAAGACCCTGCACTTGTTGATTCATCAGATGGTTAACTTTTTATAAGTTCATTTTTGTATGTTTTTTGAGGATATTAAGTAGAGTCTTTGTTTTATATGTAGTTTTTATGGACATAGTAAATGATTATTAGCTATTAGCAAAGGAAAAAAAATACCAATTTTAGTTGGCTTATAACTCTTTGAGGTGGCCAACAGACCTAGTTTCCTTTGGATACGCTGAGACTACCAACAGTTGCATAATTTGTATAGCAACTTGCTCTTTACAAAATAAAAAATAGACAAGTCCTACGAAATTTAACAAAAAAAAAAAAAATAGATAATAAACATTGAAATATTATTTTATTATATATTTTAAATAATTAAAATTTTTAAAAAATTACAAAAATAAACTAAGTTACAATTTTATTTAAAATATTTATTATTAATATTATTAACGATAATATATATAGTTAACAACTCTCGCTTTATGTTATATGTAACAAGATTCTTAACTTGACACACTTTATTATTGAAATTCTTTATTTATAAATTCAATTTGTTACCATATTGAAATTCTTTAATAACTTTTATACCTTACTAAAATGCCTATCATTTATTTCCACCCATAGTTTCAAAGATTCCTCAGCGTAAAAAAAATATGCCATAGTTTACCACATTATATTCGAAAATGACTGAAAGATCCATGCGTTCGCTGGTTCTCCATAAGTTTTTACAAAACTCCACTCCCAACCAAATAGCCACTCAATTCACAAAAATTACACGACTCTATATTTTGGCACAAAGAATGGAGTATGTGGTAAACAACATTTCCAAAAATTACAGGGCTCTATATTTTGGCGAGGATTGAACGTCCATATCAAACAATTATTGAACTTTTAAGTAGCTACTGGTTTGATTACCAGGCAGAATATATACAGGAGGTCAGTTTCTTGCATATTGCTCATCTTCTTGAGAATCTTTCACATATTTCTGCGAATCCCAATTGCTGGGAAGTGAGAATGGAAAGCCGAAAGCCTCATGTCGCCATTTTTCCCAGCGCTGGAATGGGCCATCTCATCCCTTCTGCCGAGTTCGCCAAGCGCCTAGCGGCAGACCACGGATTCACTGTGACCTTCATCACTTGCAAATGGATGTTGTCCGGTTCTCGCCTGCAACAGGCTTACTCTGAGCGCATAGCGGCTTCCCGGGGTTTCGACATCCGCTTCGTCCAGCTACCTCACGTCGAAATCGAAGAAGAAGAGGCACAGAACATGAAAGTAGAAACTCTGGTATCAAAGCTTCTGGAGAAATCGAAAGGATTCGTAGAGAATGCTCTAGCATCCCTGCAAATTGACGACTCTGTGTCCCCTGTCTCTGCTTTTATCACTGATTTTTTCTGTTCCACAATGTTCGATGTGACCGCCAAGCTGCACATACCCACTTACTTATTTTTCACTTCCCCTGCTTCTCTGCTTTCTGTCATGTTGTGTATTCCGAAACTGGTGTCCGAGACTCAAATTTCGTTTAAGGATGCAGATTTTAATATAGAGATAGCAGGCGTTCCGCCGATCCCGGCCAAGGATCTGCCCACTCCCATTCAGGACAGGTCGGATGAAGTCTTTTACTGGTTCGTTCACCATTCCTCGCGCTTGCGGGAAGCAACTGGGATTTTGTTAAACACCTTCGAGGAACTGGAGGGAGAACAAATCAAAGCATTGAGGGATGGAAAGGTTAATCCCACCGATTGTAGGCGAATGCCCCAAATTTATCCAGTTGGGCCGCTCATATCGTCTTCGCCGGTTGAATATGAAGCAGAGTGCCTGAAATGGTTAGGAAACCAACCGCCTTCGTCGGTTCTGTTTGTTTCCTTTGGAAGCGGAGTCATTCTGTCCAGAGAACAGATCACTGAACTCGCTCTCGGACTGGATACCAGCGGACATCGTTTCCTGTGGGTGCTGCGAAGTCCCTCCAGCACTTTTCTCTCCATCCATGACTCAGACGTTTCAGAGCTTTTGCCTCAAGGGTTTGAGAGCCGAACCAGCGATCGAGGCGTGGTGGTTCCTTCCTGGGCTCCTCAGATTCCCATTCTTTCTCACCCATCCACTCGCGGTTTCCTTTCTCACTGCGGTTGGAACTCCACGCTCGAAAGCATCTCGCATGGAATCCCCATGATCGCTTGGCCTGTTTTTGCTGAACAGAAGATGAACAAGATTTTACTGGTTAATGACTTCAAGGTGGCCATTGAAGCAAACATGGACAGCAATGGATTCGTAAGAAGAGAGGAAGTAAAGAGAGCAGTCAAGGAGTTGATGGAAGGAGAAGGCGGCATGGCCGTAAGGGCAAGAGCGCGAGAATTGAAAGAGAAGGCCGTGGCTGCCTTGGCAGAAGGAGGAAGTTCGTACAAAGCTATGGCCGATGCCGTCTCTGATTGGAGAAAGCATGTATCAAACTCGGCCGCTACATGAATTCCCAATGTGACAACAACATGCACTGCAAATGGTGTTTTCTCGGTAGCAGAGTGTGGTTTCCATGTGATTTGCCGCCAATTCCCAGCCATGGGTAAAAAGGTCTAGATTCTTGTTAGCTGTTATTTTTACTGTTCATTCTTGTTATATATATATATATGTATATATGATGTTTCAGCCGAGGTTTCAATTTTTGGGAGGTGACATTTCAAACGTACACATTTCGGTGCCTCTGAAACATTTCAGTGCTTCGTGCAACTTAGAGACAAAGAGAAAGAAATTGAGACCAAGAAGTAGTAGAGAAAAGAAGAAGATGATGAGGAGAAAAGCTAATATTTTCCCTATTTTGTATGCTCTATTAGATCATGACAATGGATATTGTTTATATTTTGATAGGGTCTTTGGCCCATATTTTGTAACAACAATGAAGATCCTCTATTAGATCATGACAATGGATATTGTTTATATTTTGATAGGGTCTTTGGCCCATATTTTGTAACAACAATGAAGATCCCATTGAGGTATATCTTTGAATTTTAATTAATAGGAAAGTTAAGTGTGGTTTCCTTTATTGTGTGCTTCCAATCATATGGTAAGAATTCGGTCCACAGAAACATAAAGTTTCCTTTATTGATGTCAATAGTTGATGTCAGTGGTCAGGATGCCAGATATTCTTGAAGATGCCAGAGGATGATTACAAATGATTACAACTCTTGTTTAAGATGTCAAGACACAAATAAATTGTCAATCATGTATATTGATGATCATAATGGAAGAATACCATATCACTGCACTTGATGAAGGACTAGAAGACATACACACGATGACATGTCCTACCTCCAATGATCTTGATTGTAACACTACATGATTGCATTTCCTACCTTCGATAATTTGATGATGACATGACAATCTCCAATGATGTGCAGCTTGATGTCCTTATGATGAGGACTACATAATGATATTGTATTTGATTGATGAAATATCGTTGCACTATCTTTAGAACATCTGACCTAATGACCTTATGTTGAAGAAGGCAATGACATGGTGATGGTGATCCTATTTTGAATAAGGCTAGTACATGATTATGAAGACAATAAATGAAGAAATCAAACAATGAAGAAGCCCTATACTCAAATGCATTCTTCCCTGCCTCCATTTCTGCACTCATAAATAATCAGTCACATTAAAAAATATTTGTTGCTACCTTAAGCCAAAATTCCTTAATCACACCTACACTATCTTGAAGAGCATAATTTTTCCTTTCCAACGAGCTATTACTCAACTCTAAACTCCAAGTGGTTTGAAAGTTATTGATTTTTCAAGTTTAAGGTAAAATTATGTCCTTGAGTCGACCTGTGCTAGCCTACTCATGTTGGCCTACTCTAGATACGTGCCCCTTCACTTTGATGAGTGGAAAACACTATAAATACATAGTTTCGTCCTCATTTTATCCATCAATTTTTGGTGATCGTTTTTAAGAAGGTAAGACTGAATATGAGACTCAGTTCACAACTCGTGAACAAGGTAAATAAGACAAAGAATTGAAGAAAATAAGAAAGGGTTAGGATAACACCTTCGGGACAACATTAAAATTCTTATGAACTAACTGTGCTCAGACAGAAGTATACCCTTGCTATATTTCTTGACCTCGTACTACAACTACAGTGGCTCGGTGCTTGGATTGGTGACGTGACTACACTTAGCAGTGGTAAAAACTCCAGTTCAGATTGGGTTATATGAAACTGTGGCTTAAACTGTAAGCAAGATCCTCAAACCTTGTAATCATTTGCTGCAAACTGTGATCAATACCTCCTCCTGTAACTCGGACTATATATGCAGAATAGCTCAGATAGAGGTGTTGTTAATAGCTCGGACTACAGTGCAGACAGTGGCTCGGAAAAAGGTGCAATAGTGTTGATTGGTGCAGCAACAAAGGACTGCAGTGTCTCATCAGCTCGACTGTGACTGTGGTGCAGTGTACCTATCTCACGGTGACTCGGATTCTTTATTAGAGGGCAATCAACCTATCTTGGAGTGGCTTAGACATCTATGCTTGGACTGTGATGAACTCTATTGCTCGACTCTTGAAGACACAATTGAAGTATTAATTTGTGGATTATCAATTCAGTTACAGTGAAGAGCTAATTGAACATGTGAACAATTGAATTGTGAATAATCCTATTAAATACATACAAGTAATTATATCACCTTTTTTTCTTTATCAACATTCATTAAAGACAGTGAAGGGTTTTGAAGCATCAATCAAGGAGCTCGTGGAGGATATATCTTGTTTAGGCAAGGGTTATTGAAGACAGCCTTGAAGAATTCTTGGAACAGACCTGGTGCAACATAGTGAAGAATTTTGAAAGACATCTTGGAGTACCTTGAAGATATCTTAAAGATTGTGGAGATCAGGTGCCTTTGAAGAGGTTTAGAGCAGGTGCAGAACTAGGGTTGCTCATCGAAGACATATTGAAGATTTGTGGAGATCATTGGAGACTGTGATATCATCATGAGGTAACTTGGAGAAATTGTTTGGGTATGATGAAGAGAAGTGGTGATACCTTATAAGAAGAAAAGGTTGTCATTGATGATGTGAAGTGGAGAATAAGATTATCAAGGCTCGTTGAAGAAGACTTTGGGAGCAGTGAAGAATAACCAAAGATATTTTGACGAAGTAAAATTGCGGGTTGGAGCCCAAGATGTTGGAACCTCATAGAGACAAGGTCGGTGCCTTGGAATATAGGGTTGGAGCCCTAGAGGATAGGAGTCCTCAAGAGACCAGGTTGAAGCCTATACCAGAGATAGGGTTGGAGCCCTAGAGGTTGGTGCCTCAAACTGATAAGGTTGGAGTCTCATGAAGTCCAAGTCGGTGCTTGGCATAATATAGTTTGGAGCATGGGAGATTGAAGATCAGTATCTTCATCTAGGGTTGGAGCCCTACACAAATATTGTACTTAATTTATGAATATTAATAAATTCATTTATTCTTATTGTTCATTTGTGTTCTAAATATAAGTGATCTAATAGGTAAAAATAACAATTGGAAAGAAATACTTATTCACCCCTCCTCTCAGTATTTCCAAAAGCTTAAAGTGTGGAGCACAAAGATATTATGCTTATGAATGTTCAGATAATTTGAATACCAATAAAAGATGGGAAGGAAGAGTGCACATAGTTCAAGGAGATGAAAGTGTAGTTCGATTAGTTGTTTGACGCAACATTGATGAGGTATAGTACAACATGGAGAAAATTTCATGTTCCAAGGAGTGTTTTTGAAGCCAAATTGACAACTTGAGGAGAAAGTAGTTGAGCGGGGAAAGAAAATTTTCGAAACCAAGTGCAATATTAGAGGCAAGTGTTGCTCACATATTTCAAATGCTGGTAGATTTGATAATTTAGTATTTGGATAGGTCATTTATAAGCTAAATATTAAATGCATCATGCATTCGAATTCAAATAGTGTCACTTGGTTGCATAAGCAATATCATGACATCATTTCTAAATAATTCTTAGTAAATTTCCACTTTAGAAATTATTACGACCAAGTTTTGTGTGTTATTGTAGCAACATATACCTATCACCTTTTATTGGGGTAGTGTTGGAATTAAATAAGATTTTTTTTCATAAAGTGAAGAAAACATTTATACTGTAAAAAGATGGAATGGTGGAAATAGATTTAGATTGTTTTTCATGGAAGGAAAAAGGAACATCAACAAACAATAATAGTTTGATGATATGTATAAAAACTAAGGATTTATTAACAGAGGGGAAGAGAGTGAGATGGTTCATTGTAATGATTAACTTCCTGATCGGAATCTCGATTGGGGGTAAAAAATTTCCAAAAATTCAAAGTGATCAAAATCACACCAAACTAGAACAACCGAATAGGGCCCGTCGCCAGGAATCCGACGCACTTCGTTTCACTCAAAATAGACTCCGTATGTGAAATTTAGAGCCTGTTGATCGTCGTGTCAAACAAGCGAATTTAAAAAAAAAGGGGGGGGTCAAACAGGGTCAAAGGCCAAAAATTTTGGTTTTCAAAGGCCAATGAGGTGATGACGCTTGTCAATTTCCGAGTGGCCCAAATTTCTGGGCACTTCAAAATTTTTGTATTAGTTTGTGGAGAGCCAATTAGATGCTGACACGTCGCTAGCCCGGAGGCCGCCACGTGCCTACCCCCCGCCCCCGCCCCCACTCACGCCCCCCAAAGGCCGAATTATTGGTTAAGTGTAAGGTCGAATTCATATTTGAATAGGCAGAAAAAAATTTATGTATGGTTGGGTGGAGGTCGGGGTCAAACTTGTGACCTGCCCCGTACTAACCAAATGTCTTACCACCATACCCTGAGCGCAAGTCTTAATAGACATGGGGCACAATGTTTATTTATGTTTTAAACAAATTTCGGGTGGGAAAAGAACGGGGCCAACCCCTCGCATATGAACTCACCCCAAGAACCATAGTGGAGGGCCAACATTAATGGAGGAGGTTTAATGTTTTAAATGTGGGTTATTAACCCATAAACTATGGTTTAGCGCTTAATACGAATTCTAATTCGGTTTTGTAAAACACACTTAATTAATGCTAAGCTTCCAATTATCCATTATTTAATCCAATTTAACTATTAATTAAATAACACTTAATTCAGTGGAGATTTTGGCGGGTCCACCAATTTCAGTGCTAGCTCCAGATTCGGCGGTGCTAACTGGAGTTGTTCCAGTTTTAGTGGGGTTTCCAAGGCCAAAATTGAATGAGGCATAACTGGAGCATATTTCGACCAATTTTGGCTCAAGAAGAGTCATTCCTAGATGATTTTGATATTCTAAGTATGATGGTGCATGTTGTAGAGGCGTTGGAGCACTTATGTAAGTTATTTTTCCACTTTGAAGATTAAAGGATCCCAGGGTCACCAGGAGAGGAGGTCAAGCGTGGATCATCTAAAGACCATTTTCAGAGCTTGAAGAGTCTATTTAGAGTTTTTTGGGTCTTCTGAATCCAATGGAGCATGTTTCAAAGCCATTGGAGCACATTAGGTTAATGTAATTATATAATTGACCATTAATCCAAAGAGGGCCTAACCAGTTGAAGCAGGTCCATGGAGATGTAGCCCAGGAGGGGTGAACTTTGTGATCAACTATTGTGTAATGTGTTGATGTGTGTTATTTCTCTGCAATTATTTTCTGTACATGCGTTTTTCATAGCTATTTTACTTAAGAGATTGCTCATAAAAGACACTAAACTTGACACATAAACTCTCACATAATTGGCTAATTTGAGATGATCATAAACACATTTTTTTTAATATTGATGAGGAAGCTAGCACAGCGAAAATAGTTTTCCCATATTCAGATCACTTCTACATTGTTTGACTTTACCAATCAAGGAACCTCATAAGTTGACTCTAACTGTAAATGAGATCATTAAACAACTCTAGGAGGTCATTGGATTTAGAATTGATAAGATAATGTTTGAGCTCATGTAAAGTAGATATTGTATTAGCACCAAAGAAATGAAGAGAATAACATATATGCATTGAAAAAAGGGCCATAATCAAGAGTAGTACCATAATTATATCTCAATGTCCATATCCCAAGTGGGTGATTTTAAATACTTCACCAAGAATGATTTTAATAAAGGATGTCACCTAACTCAAATTCATGAAATTAATGAGTGAAAGAAAATCTTAAAGGAAAAGGAAAGGTTGTATGAAGAACTAATCATGTAATTTGGGTTGAAAGATGCACCTTGTTACTACCTAAACTAGCCACTAAGTGGAAAAGCCCAAATTTCCATAGATTGGGGTAATGAACCGGAGTTGTATCATTGTTTCCTTAATACAACTTATCGTTCACTTTTGGCCAACTCTCAAGAGACCAAAAGGGACATCTCTTTGACATACAATTTACTACGAGGAAAAATAAGCAAATCTCAATTATTATTTGACTTGAGAAATAAGTGAATTTATTTCAATAATGAAAATGAATTAATTACATAAATTTATAACACATGGAACATAAGGGTTCCAATTACTAAATAGTTTAATGTCTTAAAATGATTAATCCTAATTGAAGTGAATATATTTCATATCAATCAAATTAGATCAATAATAAATTTTCAAATTAAACTCAAATCTAGTTTATTATATGAGTTATAGAAAAATTTTCAGATTCAAAACCTTACTGGTGAAAACCACTAGCTCAATCTCTTCGCTAGTGTCATGTTAAAATGAAAGAGATAAATTGTAAATCCAATCTAAAACTCTGATTAATATAACTTATGAATACAAAACCTTTTGAGTGAGTGGGATGGTGGTTGGATTACATATGAAAATATTGTTGGATAGACTTTTTTTTTTTGGTTTTGGTGTAAATTTTGATGCTTTTTATTTAATAAAATTTTCATTTATTTTACAATTTATGTTGTTAAATTTAAATATATATATATATAAAACTATGATATATTTAATTAATATTTTTTGATATTTTTATTTTAAATTAATATTAAATTATAATAAATATATAAATTAAATGAAGACTAAATATTGATAATAAATGTTGAAATATTTATTTTGTCATATATTTTAAGTGATTAAAATTAAAAAAAAAACTAAATTATAATTTTATTTAAAATATTTATTATATATATATATATATTCTTAGCAACTCTCACTTTATGTTATATGTAACAAGATTCTTAATCGTACACACTTTATTATTGAGATTTTTATTTATAAATAGGATTTGTTACAATATATTATGAGTTAGTATCATAATTTATTAATATCACATATGCAAAAAAATATAACTCATTTCACATAATGCTTGTTTATATAAAATAAAATTAAAAAATTGTTTAAATAGAAAAGCAAAAAAAATACTTTGAAAATAAATCTCAATCTTTAATTTATATATAATGTAAAAATTATAAAATATTGATTTGTATATATTATAAAAATATTGTAGAAATCTAACAAATATCACAACATAACTAAAAAGTTAGTAACTTTAATTTGTATATAGTATAAGAATATTGTGCAAACTCAATAAACATCACAACATAATTAAAAAAAAAAAAAACTTTTAAATATTTTAAATTTTAGACTAAAAATGTATGTTATTTATTTCCTCCTAGATAACATTATTTATTTATAAATAAGTTTTGTTAAAATATAATGAGATTATACCATAGCTTATTAATACCACATATACAAAAGATTGTAACTAATTTCATAAGACACATTTTTATATAACAATTTTTTAATTAATTAATTTAAATAAAATAAATAAATAAATGCTTTCTCCGGATGCGGATGGGGTGGCAGACTGACGAGACTTGGGCTCCTGCGCAGCTCCCAACGAAGCTCGCATGGGAAGCCCACATGGCCTCATGCATCAACCTTAATTGCGATATTAATACGCCTCGGGCTGTCAATCCGTCGATTAATTGCACTCCGATGCCTCTGTATATGGCGGTTCTTTTGATCTCTGTTCTCACTATGGAATGCGAGCATGATAGGAGCAGCCATGGGAGAGCTCTGACTCCCCTCCGCGGTGAATGCCCTCCTGGCTTTGCCGACTCCAGCTTCAAAACTCAAACTGGGCGTCGTTGCTGTTTTCTGGCCTGCTTGGAGATGCTTCCGGGACTTCACTTCTCCAACAGCCCCTTCTGCAGCGTTTCTTCTCCGCCTGGTGTCTCTGTCGAGCTCCTTGAAGGTTCTTTCATTCCTGCTGGTATTCATTTGGCTCCCCTTGGTCGTCGTCCCTCCGCTCTCAGGGACTCTGTCTCTTCTAACGTCTCTCCTTTCTCGAGCCACCTTCGGCCTATTCTGTTCTCCATGCCTCGTCTCCGACAGCGGATGCGCTATCGGCGTGGAACCAGCCGGGGTCAGGCTTCCTTTAATCCTCCCTCGCCCCCCTCTGATTTGGGTTCCTCCTCTGCTGGTGACGAGCCTAATCCTCCTGTTTCGCGCAGAGGTAGAGGCAGGGGTCGAGGGCGCATTCAAGATCCCTGCCACGCTGGCCCTTCTGCTCCTTCTACCCATTCTATTCCTCCTGGCAGAGTGCATTCGGG
This sequence comes from Pinus albicaulis, assembly GCA_034641835.2. Taxonomy (NCBI): domain Eukaryota; kingdom Viridiplantae; phylum Streptophyta; class Pinopsida; order Pinales; family Pinaceae; genus Pinus; species Pinus albicaulis. The sequence continues at coordinate 895,723,680 of CM076582.1, read as the reverse complement.
GTCCACCATAAGGCAAACCTTTCAGCATGCAGAGCTTCGCTTCCACTGTACCTCTGTTAATTCTATCATAACTGCCTTCATTACTGTCTCCCTTCGTGAAGAAATCCCTCATCTGGCCCCTGACTGCCCTGCTTCTCCCTCGTCTCCCAGCGCCCCTTGCTCCGCTGGCAAAGCGAGTTTCCCGGATCCCTCCACTCTCCCACTTCAAGCTGGGCTGAATCATGATGCTGAGGACCCGGACCTGAAGGATGGCAATCAAGCTGGCATGGCGGACAACAGTAATGACTACGAATATGGTTGCAGGATTGTTGAGGAGCCGATGTCTCCAGAGCATGACGGGTGAGCTGATGTGCGCAGTCAACACTTTCTCCAGGTTTCTTTGCACAATTACTGTTGGAGCTTTTTTGTTTTTCAGTTTTAGAGCACAGCCGGAAGGGCTGATAGATGTCTTCAGTTTATATATTTCTGTTTCTATGGTTTGTATAAACTCAAGGCCGGTTTCCCAATCATGGGCGGCCCAGACTATGATGTTAACAGGATCGATTTCCCACTATGGGCGATCCAGACTTTTTAAGAACAGCGTGCTTATCAACCCCAGCTGTCTGACTTTCACAGCAGAAGCTGCGGCAGTTTTGTACTAGTACTCTTATACTTAATAGAATTAGTCTCACTTAGAAAAATAAATAAAAATAAATAAATGCTTTAAAAATAAATCACAATCTTTAATTTAAATATATTATCAAAAAGTATTATGAAATATTAATTTATATATTCTATAAAATAATTTTAAAATATTGATCCTAATATACTAGAAGAATATTGTAGAAAGTCAACCAACATTACAACATAATTAAAATTTTAATAACTTTTGAAAAATATAAGAATATTGTTGAAATCCAATAATTAAAAATTAATAAATTTTAAACCTTTTGTATTTTAGACTAGAGATGCCTGTCATTTATTTCCACCCATAGTTTACCGGATGAATATGCCATAGTTTACCGGATGATATTCGAAAATGATTGGAAGATCCATTGGTTCGCTGGTTCTCCATAAGTTTTTACAAAATTCCACTCCCAACCAAATAGCCAGTCAATTCACACAACGCAGAGCATGGACGATGTGGTATACCAGATTCACAAAAATCACACGGCCCTATAGTTTGGCACAATGCAGAGAATGGAGTGTGTCGTATTCTCCCCAAAATTAGACGCCTCTCTTGGACAAACAATAGAGACAGAGAATGGAGTATGTGGTAAACAACATTTCCAAAAATTACAGGGCTCTATATTTTGGCAAGGATTGGACGTCCACATGAAACAATTAAGTAGCTACTGGTTTGATTACCAGCCAGAATATATACAGGAGATCAGTTTCTTGCATATTGCTGATCTTCTTGAGAATCTTTCACATATTTCTGCGAATCCCAATTGCTAGGAAGTGGGAATGGAAAGCCTAAAGCCTCATGTCGCCATTTTTCCCAGCGCTGGAATGGGCCATCTCATCCGTTCTGCCGAGTTCGCCAAGCGCCTAGCGGCAGACCACGGATTCACTGTGACCTTCATCACTTGCAAATGGATGTTGTCCGGTTCTCGCCTGCAACAGGCTTACTCTGAGCGCATAGCGGCTTCCCGGGGTTTCGACATCCGCTTCGTCCAGCTCCCTCACGTCGAAATCGAAGAAGAAGAGGCACAGAACATGAAGGTAGAAACTCTGGTAGCAAAGCTTCTGGAGAAATCGAAAGGATTCGTAGAGAATACTCTCGCATCCCTGCAAATTGACGACTCTGTGGCCCCTGTCTCTGTTTTTATCACTGATTTTTTCTGTTCACAATGTTCGATGTGACCGCCAAGCTGCACATACCCACTTACTTATTTTTCACTTCCACTGCTTCTCTGCTTTCTGTCATGTTGTGTATTCCGAAACTGGTGTCCGAGACTCAAATTTCGTTTAAGGATGCAGATTTTAATATAGAGATAGCAGGCGTTCCGCCGATCCCGGCCAAGGATCTGCCTACTCCCATTCAGGACAGGTCTGATGAAGTCTTTTACTGGTTCGTTCACCATTCCTCGCGCTTGAGGGAAGCAACTGGGATTTTGTTAAACACCTTCGAGGAACTGGAGGGGGAACAGATCAAAGCATTGAGGGATGGAAAGGTTAATCCCACCGATTGTAGGCGAATGCCCCAAATTTATCCAGTTGGGCCGCTCATATCGTCTTCGCCGGTTGAATATGAAGCAGACTGCCTGAAATGGTTAGGAAACCAACCGCCTTCGTCGGTTCTGTTTGTTTCCTTTGGAAGCGGAGTCGTTCTGTCCAGAGAACAGATCACTGAACTCGCTCTCGGACTGGATGCCAGCGGACATCGTTTGCTATGGGTGCTGCGAAGTCCCTCCAGCACTTTTCTCTCCATCCATGACTCAGACGTTTCAGAGCTTTGGCCTCAAGGGTTTGAGAGCCGAACCAGTGATCGAGGCGTGGTGGTTCCTTCCTGGGCTCCTCAGATTCCTATTCTTTCACACCCATCCACTTGCGGTTTCCTTTCTCACAGCGGTTGGAACTCCACGCTCGAAAGCATCTCGCATGGAGTCCCAATGATCGCTTGGCCTGTTTTTGCTGAACAGAAGATGAACAAGATTTTACTGGTTAATGACTTCAAGGTGGCCATTGAAGCAAACATGGACAGCAACGGATTCGTGAGAAGAGAAGAAGTAAAGAGAGCAGTCAAGGAGTTGATGGAAGGAGAAGGCGGCATGGCCGTAAGGGCAAGAGCGCGAGAATTGAAAGAGAATGCCATGGCTGCCTTGGCAGAAGGAGGAAGTTCGTACAAAGCTATGGCCGATGCCGTCTCTGATTGGAGAAAGCATGCATCAAACTCGGCCGCTACATGAATTCCCAATGTGACAACAACATGCACTGCAAATGGTGTTTTCTCAGTAGCAGAATGTGGTTTTCCATGTGATTTGCCGCCAATTCCCAGCCATGGGTAAAAAGGTCTAGATTCTTGTTAGCTATTACCCGTAGCCGTACCCGAAACTCCAAAATTAGTCCAAAACTCGATCTTAACTTGACCATCATGTAATCATCAATGCGAGATAATATATATTTGCTTTTCCTTCTAAATTGTCATTTATGGATCATATTCCCCTTTTCCTTGCAAGATAATGTGTTATTCACACACATATATATATATATATGACGTTTCATCGGACGTTTTAATTTTAATTTTTGGGAGGTGACATTTCAAACGTATACATTTCGATGCCTCTGAAACGTTTCGGTGCTTCGTGCAACTTAGAGACAAAGAGAAAGAAATTGAGACCAAGGAGAAGTAGTAGAAAAAAGAAGTAGATGAGGAGGAGAAAAGCTAATATTTTCCCTATTTTGTAAGCTCTATTAGATCATGGCAATGGATATTGTTTATATTTTGATAGGGTCTTTGGCCCATATTTTGTAACAACAATGAAGATCCCATTGAGGTATGTCTTTGAATTTTAATTAATAGAAAAGTTAAGTGTGGTTTCCTTTATTGTGTGCTTCCAATCATATGGTAAGAATTCGGTCCACAAAAACATAAAGTATTTGCTTGAATTCTGAAGAGAATTTATTAAGAAGATAACAAGGTCTCAACGTGTATAGGACAAAAGTGAAAGCAAGGTATAGGAGACCAACACAAGCACTGCAAGGTCATTCTAAGCCAATGTTTTAGAAGAAACTACAAAACAATTAAAGGTCGAGGAACTCTTAGAGGAGGAGGAGGAGGGGAGGATTCAGTGGAATTAGCTTATGTGAATCTAGGTTTTCATTCATGTCAATAGTTGATGTCAGTGGTCAGGATGCCAAATATTCTTGAAGATGCCGAAGGATGATTACAAATGATTAAAACTCTTGTTTAAGATGTCAAGACACAAATGAACTTTCAATCATGTATCTTGATGATCATAATGGAAGAATACCATATCACTACACTTGATGAAGGACTAAAAGACATACACACGTGATGACATGTCCTACCTCCAATGATCTTGATTGTAACACTACATGATTACATGTCCTACCTCCGATAATTTGATGATGACATGATAAATCTCTAATGATGTGAAGCTTGATGTCCTTATGATGAGGACTACATAATGATGCTGCATTTGATTGATGAAATATCTCTGCACTATCTTAAGGACATTTGACCTAATGACCCTATGTTGAAGAACGCAAGGACATAGTGATGGTGATCCTCTGTTGAAGAACGCAAGGACATAGTGATGGTGATCCTCTGTTGAAGAAGGCTAGGACATGATTATGAAGACAATCAATGAAGAAATCAAACAATGAAGAAGCCCTATACTCAAATGCATTCTTCCCTGCCTCCATTTCTGCACTCATAAATAATCAGTCACATTAAAAACAAAAATTGTTATCTTAGAGCCAAAATTCCTTAATGACACCTACACCATCTTGAAGAGCATATTTTTTCATTTCCAACGAGCTATTACTCAGCCTAAAACTCCAAGCGGTTTGGAAGTTATTGATTTTTCAAGTTTAAGGTAAAATTATGTCCTTGAGCCGACCTGTGCTAGCCTACTCATGTCGGCCTACTCCAGAGACGTGCCCCTTCACTTTGATGAGAGGAAAACACTATAAATACATAGTTTCGTCCTCATTTTATCCATCAATTTTTTATGATCATTTTTAAGAAGGTAAGACAGAATATGAGGCTCAGTTCACAACTCGTGAACAAGGAAGATAAGACATAGAATTGAAGAAAATAAGAAAGGGTTAGGACAGCACCTTCAGGACAACGTTAAAATTCTTATGAACTAAATGTGCTCGGATAGAAGTATACCCTTGTTGTATTTCTTGACCTTAGACTGCAGCTACAATGGTTCGATGCTTAGATTGGTGATGTGACTACACTTAACAGTGGTAAAAACTCTAGTTCAAATTGGGTTATATGAAACCGTGGCTTAAACTGTAAGCAAGATCCTCGGACCTTGTAATCATTTGCTGCAAATTGTGATCAGTACCTCCTCCTGTAACTCGGACTATATATGCACAATAGCTCGAACAGAGGTGTTGATAATAGCTCAAACTAAGGTACAGACAATGGCTCGGACAAAGGTGCAGCAGTGTTGATCGGTGCAGCGACAAAAGACTGCAGTGTCTCATCAGCTTGATTGTGACTGTGGTGCAGTGTACCTATCTCACGGTGACTCAGATTATTAATCATAGGGAAATAAACCTATCTTGGAGTGGCTTAGACATCTATGCTTGGACTGTGATGAACTCTATTTCTTGTCTCTTGAAGATACAATTGAAGCAGTAATTTGTGGCTTATCAATTCAGTTACAGTGAAGAGCTAATTGAACATGTGAACAACTGAATTGTGAATAATCCTATTAAATACATACAAGTAAATATATCACTTATTTTTTTATCAACATTCATTGAAGACAGTGAAGAGTTTTGAAGCATCAATCAAGGATCTCATGGAGGAGATATCTTGTTTAGGCAAGGGTTATTGAAGACAACCTTGAAGAATTCTTGGAACAGACTTGGTGCAGCACAGTGAATAATTTTGAAAGACATCTTGGAGTACCTTGAAGATATATTGAATATTGTGGAGATCAGGTGCCCTTGAAGAGGTTTAGAGCAGATGCAGAACTAGGGTTGCTCATCGAAGACATATTGAAGATTTGTGGAGATCATTGGACACCGTGATATCATCATGAGGTAACTTGGAGAAATTGTTTGGGTACGATGAAGAGCAATGGTGACACCTTCTACGAAGAAAAGGTTGTCATTGATGGTGTGACGTGGAGACTACGATTCTCAAGGCTCGTTGAAGAAGACTTTGGGAACCGTGAAGAATAACCAAAGATATTTTGACGAAGTAAAGTTGCGGGTTGGAGCCCAAGAGGTTGGAGCCTCATAGAGACAAGGTCGGTGCCTTGGAAGATAGGGTTGGAGCCCTAGAGGATAGGAGTCCTCAAGAGAACAGGCTGGAGCCTGTACCAAAGATAGGGTTGGAGCCCTAGAGATTGGTGCCTCAAACTGACAAGGTTGGAGCCTTGTGAAGTCCAAGTCAATGCTTGGCATAATACAGTTTGGAGCCTGGGAGATTGAAGATTGGTATCTTCATCTAGGGTTGGAGCCCTACACAAACATTGTACTTAATTTATGAATATTAATAAAAGCATTTATTCTTATTGTTCATTTGTTGTTCTAAATATAAGTGATCTAACTGGTAAAAATAACAAATGGAAAGAAATACTTATTCACCCCCCCCCCCCCCTCTCAGTATTTCCAATAGTTTAAAGTGTGGAGAACAAAGATATTATATTTATGAATGTTCAAATAATTTTAATACCGATAAAAGATGAGAAGGAAGAATGCACATAGTTCAAGGAGATGAAATTGTAGTTGGATTAGTTGTTTGACACAACATTGATGAGGTATATTAGAACATGGAGAAAATTTCATGTTCCAAGGAGTGTTTTTGAAGCCAAATTGACAACTTGAGGAGAAAGTAGTTGAGCAGGGAAAGAAAATCTTCGAAACCAAGTGCAATATCAGAGGCAAGTGTTGCTCACATATTGCAAATGGTGGTAGATTTGATAATTTAGTGTTTGGATAGGTCATTTATAAGCTAAATATTAAATGCATCATGTATTTGAATTCATATAGTGTCACTTGGTTGCATAAGCAATATCATAACATTGTTTCTAAATACTTCTTAGTCAATTTCCACTTCAGAAATTATTATGACCAAGTTTTGTGTGTTATTGTACCAATAGATACCTATCACCTTTTATTGGGATAGTGTTGGAATTAAATAAGACATTTTTTCATAAAGTGAAGAAAACATTTATACTGTAAAAATATGGAATGGTGGAAATAGATTTAGATTGTTTTTCATGGAAGGAAAAAGGAACATCAACAAACAATAATAGTTTGATGATATGTATAAAAAATAAGGATTTCTTAATAGAGGGGAAGAGAGTGAGATGGTTCGTTGTAATGATTAACTTCCCGATCAGAATCTCGATTAGGGGCAAAAATTTTCCAAAAATTCAAGGTGCTCAGAATCGCACCAAACTAGAACAACCGTATAGGGCCCGTCGCCAGGAATCTGACGCACTTCATTTCACTCAAAACAGACTGTGTATGTGAAAGTTAGAGCCTATTGATCGTCATGTCAAACAAGCGAATTTAAAAAAAAGGGGGGGGGTCAAACAGGGTCAAAGGCCAAAAATTTTGGTTTTCAAAGGACAATGAGGTTATGACACTTGTCAATTTTTGAGTGGCCCGAATTTCTGGGCACTTGGAAATTTTTTTAATGGTTTGCAGAGAGCCAATTAGATGCTGACACGTTGTTAGCCCGGAGGCCACCACGTGCCTTGCCGCCTTCCCCGGCCCCCCAAAGGCCAATTTATTGGTTAAGTGTAAGGTCGAATTCATATTTGAATGGGCGGAAAAAATTTTATGTATGGTTGGGCGGAGGTCGAGGTCAAACCTGCGACCTCCCCCGCACTAACCAAATGTCTTACCACCATACCATGAGCGCAAGTCTTAATAGACATGGGGCGTAATGTTTATTTATGTTTTAAACAAAGTTTGGGTGGGGAAAGAATGGGGCCAACCCCTTTCATATGAACTCACCCAAGAACCGTCGTGGAGGGCCGACATTAACGGAGGAGGTTTAATGTTTTAAATGTTGGTTATTAACCCATAAACTATGGTTTAGCGCTTAATCTGAATTCTAATTCGGTTTTGTAAAACACACTTAATTAGCGCTATGCTTCCAATTATCCATTAGTTAATCCAGTTTAACTATTAATTAAACAACATTTAATTCAGTGGAGAGTTTGGCAGGTCCACCTATTTCGGCACTAGCTCTAGATTTGGCGGTGCTAACTGGAGTTATTCCAGTTTTAGTGGGGTTTCGAAGGCCAAAATTGAATGAGGCATAACTGGAGCATGTTTCGACCAATTTTGGCTCAAGAAGAGTCATTCCTAGATGATTTTGATATTCTAAGCATGATGGTGCAGGTTGCAGAGGCATTGGAGCACTTACGTAAGTTAATTTTCCTCTTTGAAGATTAAATTAGGTTAGGGTCACTAGGAGAGGAGGTCAACACTGGATCATCTAAGGACCATTTTCAAAGCTTGAAGAGTCTATTGAGTTTTTTGGGTCTTTTGAATCCAATGGAGCAGGTTTCAAAGCCATTAGAGCACTATAGGTGCATGTAATTAGATAATTGACCATTAATCCAAAGAGGGCCTAACCACTTGAAGCAGGTCCATGGAGATGTAGCCCAGGAGGGGTGAAGTTTGTTATCAACTATTGTGTAATGTGTTGATGTGTGTTATTTCTCTATAATTTGTTTTTTGTACATGTGTTTTTAATAGCTATTTTACTTAAGAGATTGCTCATAAAAGACACTAAACTTGACACATAAACCCTCACATAACTGGCTAATTTGAGATGATCATAAACACATTTTTTTTAATATTGACGAGGGAGCTAGCAAAGAAAAAATACTTTTCCCATATTCAGATCACTTCCACATTGTTTGAGTTTACCAATCAAGGAACCTCATAAGTTGATTCTAACTGTAAATGAGATCATTAAACAACTCTAGGAGGTCAATGGATTTAGAATTGATAAGATAATGTTTGAGCTCATGTAAAGTAAATATTGTATTAGCACCAAATAAATGAAGAGAATAACATATATGCATTCAAAAAAGGGCCATAATCAAGAGTAGTCCTATAATTATATCTCAATGTCCATGTCCCAAGTGGGTGATTTTAAATACTTCACCAAGAATTATTTGAATAAAGGATCTCACCCAACTCAAATTCATGAGATTAATGAGCGAAAGAAAATCTTAAAGGCAAAGGAAAGGTTGTATGAACAACTAATCATGTAATTTGGGTTGAAAGATGCACCTTGTTACTACCTAAACTAGCCACTAAGTGGAAAGCCCAAATTTCCATAAATTGGGGTAATGAATGGGAGTTATATCATTGTTTCCTTAATACAACTTATCCTTCACTTTTGGCCAACTCTCAAGAGGCCAAAAGGGACATCCCTTTAACAGACAATTTACTACGAGGAAAAAGAAGCAAATCTCAATTATTATTTGACTTGAGAAATAAGTGAATTTATTTTAATAATGAAAACTAATTAATTACATAAAATTATAAAACATGAAACATAAGGGTTCCAATTACTAAATGGTATAATGTCTTAAAATGATTAATTACTAAATGGTATAATGTTTTAACATGATTAATCCTAATTGAAGTGAATATATTTCATATCAATCAAATTAGATTCATAATAAATTTTCTCAAATCTAATTTATTATATGGGTTGTAGGAAAATTTTCAGATTCAAAACCTTAGTGGTGAAAACCATTGGCTCAATCTCTTAGCTAGTGTGATGTTAAAATGAAAGAGATAAATTGTACATCCAATCTAATAATGCCCAAAAGTAAACATCAGATTTACTAAATATACAATTACTAAAATTGCAAAAATATATAAAAAAAGTATTATTATTTTTTACATTTTTAAAATTACATAAAAAAAAAATATAGTTTCATTTTTGTTAAATTTTATATGTTTTTTTGTTGACTTATCTATAAAAAATATTTAAAACTAGAATCTCAAACATAACATTTCACTATCAAAATAATCACCAATCAAATTACACCATAAATATGTTTAAAAAAATAGCATTAAAAACAACTCCATTTTCATTTTCATAAATAAAAAAACAAAACAACATCTGTTGAAATACTTCTTTTTCTCCAATCAACACTGCCAAATATGACACAGGCCGCTGATCGAGAAGAACCCCGAGGATTCCAGTCAACCACTCACCAAGCTTTCAGCCAGGCTGGTTCTTCCCGTAGCGTTCTGGTTGGTTAGGAATCTCTCCTGCTCATGCCTCCCTGTCGCAGGTTACGCTACGTTAACAATGAGAAGGAGACATGGTAGATATTTGGAATCTACTCCACAGTCCAAACAACATGTGAACTGAAATCAATAACATGATAGAGGGATTGTGGAATCTACCCCCAAACATGTGAAATGGAATTAACGTTATCGTTTTTGTTCAACCTGCAACTTTCATCCGACAAAATATGATCGATGTTTTCTGGACACACACCTGCGTTATCCCCGGCTCCATTATTTTCAGATTGTCTTTATTTAGAGAAAAAGCTTTCAAAAAATCGCACTAAAGACTAGTCGTTATATCATTATTTGTTTTGGACTATTCATTTCAGAATAGAGTAGTTTAATGACTTCCTAGTTTTTTTAAATAATAAATTTAGTTGAAATATTTGGAAAGGGATTTTGATAATGTTAAATCTATTTACATCATTAAAAACAACAATTTAAACATTCCAATACTTATATTTTTTGAAAATTTTCAAACAAAATTTCAAAAAAAAATGTTATTACTCTCAAAATAATTGTGGCCTAGATAAACAACCTTTCAGAAATTATACTCCAAACACTGAAAAATATAAAAATTATTTTTGAAAAAATCAAATTATTCCCTCAATTTTATTAGTAGATCAATCTGCCACCTCATTGATAGTCTAGAATCTTAACTTAATAACGACTTAAACCTAAACTATTGAAAAATAAAAGATTATAAATTCTAAACGTTTTGTATGAGCAAACTCAGAACAAATCAACAACTGCTTCAATATAAAGATTTGGCTTTATTAAAGAAAATGTAATATGTTTAACTTTACAAATTTAAATTATAAGATATAAATTTGGGTTAGGTTCATAAATATTAATTATAAGTTATTATTTTTTAATTATATAATTATTTTTAATTAAATGATAGATTATTATTATTAAAATTATAATTTTGAAATTATATAATTATAAGTTTAGTAGTTCTTTACAAATTTCTAATTTAATTTTAAATAAAATTCAAAAAATTAAATATTAACGTGTTTTTACTGCGCTGACATTATCTAGATTCTAAACCCTCGGACCTGGAGAGAAATATAAGGAGAGCACTCTTAAATTCTAACTTTAATGTGTAGGCCCAAGAGCACAAATTCTAATTTTAAGTGTGCATTTTATTTTTGTATGTGCGAAGATTTATCATAATTTTGTTTACAGTTGTTAAAATTCAGTGTTTTGGGTGTTTTATGGGTTTTTGATAGTGCTGAATCCATTTTCACTATCAAAAATGCAATTCAAACACTCCAACTACTTGATTTTTGATTTGTTTTTTACTGGATTTGGCAAAAAACTGCCATCTGGGCTATTCCGTATGCTGGGTAGACAACTTCTCTAAAAAAGCAACAGAATAGCCCAGAATTTGGCAAAGATTTTGAAAAAATCCGGCAAAGATTTATCAGAATCTTGTTTACAGTTGTTAAACGTCAATATTTTGGGTGCCCTAAGGGTTTTCGATAGTGCTAAATCCATTTCATATATCAAAAATGCAATTCAAACACTCCAACTACCTGATTTTTTGAATTTTTTTTACCGGATTTGGCAAAAAGTTGTTTTCTGGGCTATTCCGTATGCTGGGTAGACAACTTCTTTTTCTACGCCGTAGTATAAAAAAACAACAGAATAACCCAGAATCTGGCAAAGATTTTCAAAAAATCCGGCAAAGATTTATCAGAATCTTATTTATAGTTGTTAAACTTCAGTATTTTGGGTGCCCTAAGGGTTTTTGATAGTGCTGAATTCATTTCCACTATCAAAAATGCAATTCAAACACTCCAACTACCTGATTTTTTGAATTCTTTTCACCGGATTCGACAAAAAGCTGTTGTTCGAGCTATTTCGTATGTTGGGTAGACAACTTCTTTTTATAAGCCGTAGTCTAAAAAAGCAACAGAATAGCCCAGAATCTGACAAAGATTTTGAAAAAATCCGACAAAGATTTATCAGAATCTTGTTTACAATTGTTAAACTTCAGTATTTTGGGTGCCGTAAGGGTTTTTGATAGCGCTGAATCCATTTCCACTATCAAAAATGCAATTCAAACACTCCAACTACTGATTTTTTGATTTTTTTTTTTACCGGATTCGGCAAAAAGGTGTCGTCTGGGCTATTCCATATGCTGGGTAGATAACTTCTTTTTCTAATATTTAAGAACAACAATTTGTGTATTCACGTGTACATTTTTTAATCCATTTTCATTAAATAAATCATTCAAATCCTTCTCATACGTGTAATCCATGTATGAAAATGTTTTAAATTGAAAGGCATCTAACAAATAAATTGCAGTGTTCGTCATCCTTTCTTGAAATAAATGAAGTATGTGGCCAATGTGCCTATGATTGGTCTGCATTAATGAGTTTTGATGGTTTTTTATTTGCTCAAAACTTTCCCATCATGTTATGGTTTTTATCAATGGTTAAGGGTTATTGCTAATATCATAGTTTTTTTTCTTCGTACACTTCTCTCTCGGCAACTAATAGTGATAGAAAGTCCAGTTAGGCACCCAAAAAATATTAGAAGCATAACTAAATCCAATAGGTGTGAACGCCTATATGTAAAGAACCCAAATTCCAACTTTTTTTCAGATACCACACATAAGTTGGATAACAAGAGAAAATCATGGTATGGAATTTATCAATTTTTGAAGAAGAAATTAATGTAGAATCCAAACTAGAGGGTGATGATGAGTACATATTGGATACGACTTTCAAGGAAATTGCTAAATCAAAGTTACATAATGTTGTTGTGAGGCCAAATATGGCTCCATATATTGACATGGTTCTTTGGCCCTTAGACTACGTTGATATTCGAACAAAATTAATATTCAGCAATCAAAGGGTAGTCATTATGTTAGGTCCCTATATTAATAGTGTAGTCCCTTATTGTTGTTAGTGTAGCCCCCTTATTATTATTTTTGTACAACTGTAATCCCCATATTTTTATTATTGTGCCCCATAAAACCCCACTATTGTTATTTTTGTGCCCTTACATTATTATTGTTAGGACGACTAGGATTATATTGTGACCCCATGGACCCCTATATATAGAAAGGAGGTTTTTTCATTTGAATCATCTAAGAATTGTTCATTTATGTAATGTAAAGGAGGTTTCCCCTTCGAAGTGGCTGATTTCTAAGGCGTTGATCTCACTTTTCTTCTATTTTTAGAGCTGGTTTCATAACATTTGGTAGCAAAGCTTTGGATTCTAGGTTTTCACTGCTTCAAACAGGTCATCGTGGAATGTTCGCTATAATTTTTTTTCTACAAAGGTTCAGAAGCTAATAAAAAAAAACCCATTTGCAAAGAAATCCTGATGAACGTCGTGTAAAAATTTCATAGCTTCGTTCACAATAGTTTCGGAGATATGATCTATGGAAGTTAGAGTTTTTGCAGGCTCCTGAATTTCATCTCAAATAGGTGACCTTGGGAAAATTTTCATAATTCCCTCTCTGAGCATTAGATTGGAATTCTGTAAAATGTGACTGAAATTACATAGACTGCAGTTTACTGTGTATCAATTTCAAAGCTAAAGGAGGAAACAATGACACATGGCACGCCGTACAAGTTTGCTCTACTGAACTAGTCCATAATTATGTCCTTGTGGGAGATTAGGAATAATTTTGCCTTGAAGAATCCAAATCAGGTCAGACATGTGGCATTGGAAAGAAGATTCAGAGGGCTAATAAAGGACCATAGATAAAATCTCAGGGATCTGAAATTCCAGAGACATCAATATCAATATCGAGCTCCTCAAAAGAAAGAAAAATGTGGGTATTTGTTCTTCAAATTGCATAAGTCTTGTTTGAAAAACAAGTTTGAAGTGATTCCAATAGCATATTGAAGCATAGATATCAGTATTGGGTTCTAAAATGGCTCCTAAAAAGAATTAAACATCCATTAAACCTTCAAAAGGCTCTACTATGACTCATGAAGAGGAATAAGTGCAATATGATATATCAAAATTATAAGACCAAGTGCACCAAACTTCGCTCTCGCAAAGAGAAACAAAAATGAAATGGAATTTTTGAAGAAAAGCGTGGAATCTAAAATGGATGGTTTGAAGAAAGACGTGGAAGCTAATATGGATGGTTTGAAGAGAGACGTGGAAGCTAAGATGGATGGTTTGAAGAATGACATGGAAGCTAAGATGGATGGCATGGAATCTAAGATGGATGACATAGGTCAAAAAATGAAGGACAACATGGAAGACATGCAGAATGATCTAAAAGTGGACATGGAAGGTTTGAAGGAAGGTTTGACAAAGTTGATAAAATAAATTATTTCTAATGGCGAAAATTCTGGGACCAATCGATCACTTATTGATCCGGGTTTCTAATCTAAACTTGCTTTAGGGAAGTACGTTAACTATCGATGCAGGACAGAAATGAATGGTGGGGTAGTACAGGAAACTCCTGATGAGAACAAAATAAATGTTAATCATGATTTCATAAACTCTAATGTTGGATTAAAGACCCACCATATTCGAAAGCTCGATATGAGAAAGTTTGATGGCAAGGATCCCGTAACATGGATACTACAGATGGAGCAATATTTTAATCTCCATAATTTGCAAAACACACAAAAGGTATGCATTGCAACTTTACATTTAGAACAAAATACATTTGTATGGTATCGATGGCTTTTCTCTTGTAAAAAAATTGTCACTTGGTCAATTTTTACAGATGAAATGATAGCACATTATGAGGATACAAAGAGAAACACCTTCTTTAGCCAATTGATAAATATCAAACAAAAGGGTTCAATGGTGGAGCACATTGAGGACTTCCAAAAATTGAACATAAGGGTAACCAATATTCCAGAAGAACACATGATTTATGTCTTCATGGGGACTTTAAAGGATAGCATCCAACACGAGGTTCGCTTTTGGGAACCTGATTAATTGGAAAAGGAATTCAGGTTGGCAAGAAAAAATGAAAATAAAATTATGGCGACAAGGAATCCTACCACTAACATCTATAAAGATGGAAATATTGCTACTCCTAGACTTCCACAACCTACAAGGTTGACACCACAAAAATTGGAAGAAAAGGGAGAAAAAGGGATTTGCTACAGTTGTGATAGCAAATACACTAAAGGTCACAAGTGTGCTGATTATAAATTATTTTACATAGATTGTGAAGAGGAGGACGAAAATGAACAAGAAACTTCAAAAGAAGGGGATATACACCAAGAACCAACCCTAAAGAAAAAAGAAATGAGTCAACCATGTCCTGTAATGCATTGGCAGGAATCACCACTCCTCAAACTCTCAAGATAGAAGGACATATCAAGAAGAAAAATGTAATAGTGTTGATTGATTCAGGTAGTACCCATAATTTTATTCATTGTAAGGTTTCCAAGGAATTGAATTTATTCTTATACCCAGCACCAGAGTGTCAAGTGATGGTTGCAAATGGAGGGACTATAAATTGCTCTGAAATATGCCATAATATCAAGCTAACCATGGGGGAATATGTATTGAATAGTCCATTGCTTTCCGTTCCAATGGGAGGTGTTGATGTTGTACTAGGAGTACAATGGTTACAATCTTTAGGGATGATATCTTTTAATTTTCAAGAAATTTTCTTGAAATGTTTTTCAGAAGGAAAGGAAGTTGAATTACGGGGTATCGCAGGGAAGCGGGAAATATAATAAAATATAATGTCATGACAAATCTTCTGAAGAAATAGAAATGAGGCGTAATTGCACAATTATGCTCACTAAAAGTTCCAACATCAAAATATTTCTCCAGATCTCCAAAAATTCTTCGACAATCATTCAAAGCTGTTTGAAACTCCCAAAGGACCCCCACCTATTCATGTTCATGATCATGTTATTCATTTGATTCCAGGAATTTTTCCTCCAAACATCAGACCCTACAGATATCCTTATGTCCAAATGAGAGAAATTGAGCGTATGATTGCAAAAATGTTAGAGGTTGGTATAATTCAACCTAGTCAAAGTTCTTTCTCTGCTCCATTAGTATTGGTGCACAAGAAGGATGGATCATCGTGCATGTGTAAAGATTATAGGGAGCTCAATAAGCACACTATTAAAGATAAATTTCACATTCCTATGATTGATGAATTATTGGATGAATTACATGGAGAAATTTATTTTACCAAGTTGGATCTTCGTTTAGGATATCATCAAATTAGAATGAAGACTGAAGATATTCCAAAAGAAAACATTCCGAACTCATGAGGGTCATTATGAATTTTTTGTCATGCCTTTTGGCCTTACCAATGCACCTTCTACATTGCAAGGGTTGATGAATTCCATTTTTAAAACCTTCTTTAGAAAATTTTTGCTAGTATTTTTTGATGATATACTAATCTACAACATGTCTTGGAAGGATCATGTTGAACATGTTGACAGGGTGCTCAAACTATTAGAGGAGAAACAATTATATTCAAAAACATCCAAATGTTTCTTTGGAGTACAAGAGGTGGAATATCTGGGTCATATTGTATCTCAAGAGGGTGTTAAGGTATAACTTAACAAAATTAAAGCCATTAAGGAATGGAAAGTACCCACAACCATAAAGAATTTGCGAGTATTTCTTATATTAACAGGGTATTATCACAAGTTTGTTAAGAGTTATGGGAG
This sequence comes from Pinus albicaulis, assembly GCA_034641835.2. Lineage (NCBI taxonomy): Eukaryota > Viridiplantae > Streptophyta > Pinopsida > Pinales > Pinaceae > Pinus > Pinus albicaulis. The sequence continues at coordinate 895,707,076 of CM076582.1, read as the reverse complement.
AATAGAAGCACCTCTAACAACATTATTGAAGAAAGATGCATTTTCATGGACTCCTGAATCAACTAAGGCCTCTGAACATCTTAAAGAGGCAATGTTCCTAGCACCGATCTTAGTTATGCCAGACTTCACAAAAACATTTATTGTGGAATGTGATGCCTCGGGAAATGGAATTGGTGTTGCTTTAATGCAAGAAGGAAGACCCATTTCTTTTGAAAGTCATCCAATCAAAGGAAAGTATTAATAGAAATCTATTTATGAGAAGGAAATGTTGGCAATACTACATGCACTAAAGAAATGGTGACCTTACCTAACGGGAAGACACTTCAAGGTTAAAACTGATCATGATAGTCTTAAATACTTTTTGGAACAAAGAATATCTTCAAAAGAACAACAAAAATCGGTCACAAATATGTTGGCTTATGACTTTGAAATCATCTACAAAAAATGGAAGCTAAATGTTGTTGCAGATGCACTCTCAAGAAAGGATAAGGAGGTGGAAGCATTTCTTTATTTCTATTATCCAACTAGATTGGATAACCGAAGCAAGGGAGGAATAGAGGAATGATGAAGAAGTGTGGACACTCATTGAAAAGTTGCAGCAATATCCCAGTACATATGATACATTTATTTTGAAAAATGATTCATTATGGTACAAATATCGCTTATATCTCTGTAAGAATTCCCAACTAAAACAAAAGATTATTTTGGAATTGCACACCACTCCCATAGGAGGATACTCACGATTTTTAAAAACTTACCACAGGATGAAGAAAGATTTTTTTTAGGATTGCCTTAAATCTAATATTCAAAAGTTTGTGATAGAATGTTTGGTTTTCCAGAAAAATAAAGTTGATAAAATTAACACCTCGGGTCTGTTACAACCTTTACCCATTCCAAGTCAATGTTGGGAGGAGGTTTCAATGGATTTTATCACAGGTTTATCTCAGTCCAAAGGAAAAAGTGTCATCATGGTGGTAGTTGATAGACTTACCAAGTATGCACACTTTTGTGCATTATCTCATCCATTTAAAGCGATTACAGTTGCTATTGCATTTATGGAAACAATTCAAAAGCTACATGGAAACCCAAGGATTATTGTAAGCGAAAGAGATCCCATTTTCACTGGAAATTTTTGAATGGAATTATTTTCTTGTTTGGGTACTATACTAGCCCATAGCTCATATTATCATCCTCGATCCGGTGGGAAAATTGAGATAGTGAACAAATGTTTAGAAGGATATCTTCATTGTTTTGTATCTGATAAATAAGAACAATGGGTCAAGCGGTCACCTCTAGCTGAATGGTGGTATAACACTTCCTTCCATACTACAGCAAAAATGACCCCATTTATGGCACTTTATGGATATCATCCACCGTCCATCACATCATCTTTAAGAGAAAATTATAAGGTTCAAGCAGTGGAAGATCACATCGAGCATCAACAACAAGTTCTCCAACTCTTAAAGGATAATCTAAATTTGGCACAAAATTGAAGGAAACAACAGGCATATCAACATCACAGCGAGATAATTTTTTATGTAGGAGACTGGGTATTTTTATGGCTACAACCATACAAACAAATGTCCCTCAAGAAAGCTAAGAAGGATAATAAATTATCGCCAAAGTACTATGGTCCTTACAAGGTGTTGCAAAATATTGGTGCTATGGCATACAATTAGAGCTTCCTTCTTCTTCTCGAGTGCACCCAGTTTTCCATCTTTCATGCTTAAAGAAGGTTATAGATTACAAACTTCCAGTTCAAACAATATTTCCATAACTTTATTATCAAGGAAAAATCATATTGGAACCTAAAGCAATCACAGAAACAAGAACTCGACAGCTATGAAATTGATCAATTTTAGAGTATCTCATCAAGTGGAAGAACATACCCACTGAATATTCCACATGGGAGGATGCGAATTTTATACAGAAGCATCCAGAGCTACTCAAGCATTGAGGTCAACACTTTTTTGAAGGAGAGGGGCATTTTAGGTCCCTATATTACTAGTGTAGTCCCTTGTTGTTGTTAGTGTATCCCCCTTATTGTTATTTTTGTACCACTGTAGTCCCCATATTGTTATTATTATGCCCCATAAAACCCCACTATTGTTATTGTTGTGCCCTTACATTATTATTGTTAGGTCAGCTAGGATTATATTGTGACTCCATGGACTCCTATATATAGAAAGGAGGTTTTTTCATTTGAATCATCCAAGAATTGTTCATTTATGTAATGTAAAAGAGGTTTCCCCCTTGAAGTGGCTGATTTCGAAGGTGTTGATCTCTCTTTTCTTCTATTTTTGGAGTTGGTTTCATAACACATTAGCTCCTTCATAGCTAAAGGCATCCAATTAATGTATAAAAATTCCACCCCTAAAATTATTTATGGTTCTGAATTCCTTAAGAAATTTCATCATGAAGAATAGTGGGGTAATGAGAATATATTCAAGGATGAAAGTTCCAAAGTGCATTCTATTGCATCCTATCAACCTGGACCTTATATATTTCCATAATTTCTTCGTTGATGTAATCCAAGAATGGTGGGGTAATGAGAATATATTCAAGGATGAAAGTTCCAAAGTGCATTCTATTGCATCCTATCAACCTGGACCTTATATATTTCCATAATGATATCTAGGTTATTTGGGGAAAAGGGTCCCAACCATTTCAAACTAGATTGAGCCCCTATTATACACTAGACTATCAATGGGAATGACTTTAATTAGGACACTATTATGTCTAATAATCTCTACAGATGAATTGATACCTTCCTTAAGTAAAGAGTAGTTTTCATATGCTTCTATGATACTTTTCCTCATATGGGTTGGAAATGACCAGTAATACTCCTCAACCAATCCGTATTTATTAATATAAATTATGGGAGGAGAATGCTAGTGATTGCTGCTATGATAATTTTCATCATGCATTGATCCCCCTTTATGATAAATTATTTGGTGTCCATCCGCCCAGAATAACTAAAGAATCCATACAGGACTTGAATGGAATTAGAGAGTGGTATTTGAGGAAATTTTTTCATATACCAGAGTTTATGGTTTCCTAGATCCTCCACATGCTTTGCCCAGACTTATCCCTAATATGCTCCTATGCAGAGAGATAGCATATCAAATAGTCACCATGGGTGTAGACAAATACATGCAAGTTGGATCCAAGAAAATTTGGCCTACTTTCTCCATCCAGATAGGTATTTAATCATTATCCAATAAACCTAAAGCCAAGATTGAGGCTAAAGCATTATATAATATCACATTGTCTTACATTGAATTGAAAAAGAATGACCACAAGAAGATAGTGTCAAAACAATGTATACACACTAGAAAAAATAAAATATATCATCAAGAGTCGACTTATGGTGATGTTTTCTTAGGATTTTTGGCATATTAGGAAGTTATGCATAGAGTTTGATCCAGGTGGATATTGGTGGCCACTCGCCTATTCCACTTGGGGCCCCACCATTGTCTCTTTCAGTTTCTCAGTTTCAGCACAACTTACTATTTTTAGCAGTTTTTCGGGTCCTGAACTTCCAGAGCCGTTTTGAGGCCCTAAATGACGTTTTTTTTGGAAAACCGGGAGCAACATGGGTCCATGGATCAATGTTTCTCACTCAAAATTTGTAGTCCTCGGATAAATATTTCTAACAAGGTATGCTTCACGTCAAACGGAGATTGTATGCCAAAGTTATGTCCCCGAGAAGTTGAAACACCAATTTACCCAAACGGGGCCCATAGTTTAGGCGCTTCATCTCCTAGGGTTAGGGTTTTCCATTGTTTCTAAATAATAAAGAGTCCCTCGAGCCTCATTGTAACTCATTTTAGAGGCCTGTAGCCACCACATCTCTTCTCAAAGATAGCTACCAGCACCCTAGCTATTTTATTTCCATTTTGTCTATAAGCAAATTTCAGTTCTTTGATATTAATGAAATGAAGTGTTATTTCCGTTGCATATTTGTATTTATGGTTATATGTTTATTCTGTTGTGTTCCTACATAAATTTGGATCAGTGGTATCAGAGTGGTATTCTCTTTCTTTGTTTTTCTTTGCATATCCCCAATGTGGTCAGGGTATAAGGAGTTAGGGCTCGATCTGGTGGAACCTTTGCAAGATCAGCCTTGCAAACCCTGACGGACGCCCATAGGGGACAAAAAGAAAGATGAGGGAGCAGGAGATCCTATCAAAATATTTCTCGAGGAGACCCTCAAAAAATAAAGGAACACGATGATGGATAACTTTTCCCAGATCCTTCAACGGCTGCCCACCGGCGGCACATCTGAATCTAGCAACCACTCTGGAGGCACGACTCCCTTTAAGGTACAAGTAAATTTTGACATTCCCATATTTGAGGGTCAAATATATGCAGATGCCATAGATAGATGGTTGAATCTATTAGAAGTATATTTCTTAGTTCATGACTTTTTCGACTGGGAGAAGATTATTTTTGCACTCCTCAAAGCTACCCTCCATGTCAAGGACTAGTGGGAAACCTACTGTGAGAAAAAGGATGAGACATAACCCTCTCTGTTCTCAGTCATACCCACTTGGAATTATTTCTGAGACGCCATCAAGGAACAATACTATCCCGTGGGGAGCTATGAGGACAAGTACATACAATGGACCACGCCGCAACAACAAAGGGATCAAGATGTGCATGAGCCGACGAATCTATTCCATACCTTGCACACAAAGTTGGGTATCAAAGATTCAGAGAAACATCTGGTGCTAAAGTATCATAGTTGTCTGCAAAAATACATTCAGGAGGAAATGGAGTTCCTCAATATCTCCTCGCTTGGTACGACATACCAGTATGCTGCCAAGATTGAGCAGAAATTCAAACAGAAGAAGCGAGACTTTGGATCTACGAATCAAAAGCAAGGGAAAGGTGCTCCCAAACCACTGAACAAAGGAAAGAGCCAAGGCATGGCGGCTCAATACAACTTGTCAAAGCCACAAGCAAAGAACAACACCCTAAAGCCAAAGAAGGACACGGGAAAGTGGTGTGAGTTCCATAAGAGCTCCACTCACAACACAAGTGAGTGTCAGGCCAAGCAGTCACTAGTGGCCTAGAGGTAGGCTTTTGAGTCAGATGCATGCTCCGACTCCAAATCAGAACTTGACAAGGGAATGACAAAGGGAAATATATTATTGATGCAGAGCCCAACGCCACTGTTGCCACTGCGAAGATCCAGAAGGAGGAACTGGAAGATCCAGAGGAGGAGGAACGTCTCTTCCACTCCCAGATGTGGGTAAAGGGCTCCCCGATACAGTTCATTATCGAAAATGGGAGCCAAAAGAACCTCATTTCAGTAGATTCCGCAAAGCAGTTGGGCTTTCCGACCACAACCCACCCACATCCATACACCATCGGGTGGCTTCACCAAGGACGGGATCTCCGTGTTAGCCAGCAGTGTCACCTTCCCTATAGCATCAAGCCCTTCACGGATGAGGTATTATGTGACATTTCTCCTCTTGATGTTTCTGATGTATTATTAGGACAACCATACTTGTGGAAGCACCATGCTGTGTATGAGTCCCGGCCTTGCGAAGTTATTTTTACTTTGGGAAATAAGCTGTACAGGATACCAGAGGTACCACCGCTTGCCACTATCTCTTTAGTTACTGCAAAACAATGTAGTAAGCTCATTTCCCAAACCACAAAATTCGTTTTCCTGATGATCCGCCCCCAAGGAAAGAAGAAGACTATGGCCACGACCTCCAAACAGAGCTCCTCTGCACGACAACAACAAATGGACAAGGCTGTGGAGGAGTACGGGGACATATTCACCTCACCCACAGGGGTTCCTCTACGCTGTCAGGTCAAGCACCTAATTGATCTGACCCCAGGTGCGTCGCTACCCAATGGACCAATCTATCGGTGCTCTGTTCTGGAGAATGATGAAATCAAGAGGCAGATTCAGGAGTTGCTGCAGAAAGGTCACATCCAGCCAAGTTCATCGTCCTGTGGGAGCCTGATCGTGTTGGTACAGAAGAAGGATGGGACGTGGAGACTCTGTATTGACTATCGAGCGCTGAACAAGATCACTGTCCAGAATAGGTACCTGATCCCATGTATTGATGAACTTCTGGACCAACTCAAAGGGGTGAAATATTTCAGCAAGATCGTCTTGAAGTCTGGGTATCATCAGGTACCAATCGAACCCTCCAATGTGTGGAAGACTGCCTTCAAAGCCAAGGAGGGCCTTTTCGAATGGCTTTTCATGCCTTTCAGGTTGACGAATGCTCATGCAACCTTCATTATCTTGATGGATGACACCTTGTGGCCATTCACCAACTCATTTGTAGTGGTGTACTTGGATGACATCCTGATCTTCAGCTAGTCTTGGGAAGAACACCTCCACCACATTCGACAAGTCCTCCAAACATTGTTGCAACAAAATTTGTGTGCCAATTTGGAGAAGTGCACTTTTGGCATGACCTAGGGTCAATATCTGGGATACATTATTGATGAAAAGGGGGTGCATGTGGATCCAACCAAGATCCAAGTCATTCGGGGTTGGCCAGCCCCAACCACTATAACAGAGCTTCGCAAATTTCTGGGTCTTGCTAATTTCTATCGCAGATTCATGTTGTGATTCTCTCATATCACTTGGCCCTTGAGTCAAGTCACCAAGGGAGGAGCAAGAGAAAAATTCTTTTGTTCAGAATCTCAGCAGAAGGCATTCACAGAATTGAAAAATCGCCTCTGTTCTACCCCAGTGCTCACATTACCAGACTTGCAACAACCATTTGAGATCGAGACAGATGCCTATGACTATGCTATTGGGGCATTTCTTACTCAACATGGACATCCAGTGGCATATCACAGTGAGACATTATCTGATACATTTCGCAAGTATCCCTCTTATGACAAAGAAATGCATTCCATTGTGCAAGCTTGTCAACAATGGAAGCATTAAATTTTGGTGAAGGAAACAATCGTCCACACAGACCACTGGCCCCTGCAGTTCATATAGACACAAGGGAAGTTGTATAACGATCGCCATCAGAAGTGGTCCACATATATGCAACAGTTTCATTTGAACATCAAGTACAAGAAGGGTAGCACCAATAATGTTGCAGGCTGCCTTAGCCGACCACCGATCGTGGTGCTCACCACTGTTATCAACTCTTGTGGGCATGAGACTTCTGATTGGCCGCTTCTCTACGAGAGCGACCTAGAATTCGGCCACACATACAAGGCACTCTTGGTGGGTACGCAAGTTCCAAATTTTCACCTCCAAATGCACTTTTATGTCACTTGGGACACCTTTGTGTTCCCTTCAAGGAGTGTGCCAAGATGATATGGGAAGCACACTACAGTCGAGCCGCTGGGTATTTCTGGGTTGAGAAAATAGTGGCAGTACTGTAGAAGTATTTCTATTAGCCGAACCTTCGAAAGGATGTCGGGAAGCACATCAGATCCTACACTGCTTATGCCATTTCCAAACCAACCATTAAGAAGAAAGGTCTATATACTCCGCTACCTACCCCTAGTCGACCTTGGGAATCCATCTCCATGGATTACATGTCGGGCATGCCTTCTACTAAGCATGGGAATGACTGTGTTTTCGTGGTCGTCGACAGATTCTTGAAGATGGCCATTATGGCAGCCTACAAGAAGAATATCACAGTAGAAGCCACTGCTAAAATCTTCTTTGAACGAGTGTGGGTGCACTTTGGGATCCCACAATCTATCATATTAGATCGAGATAGTAGGTTCCTCAACACATTTTGGTCCAGCCTCTGGTCAATGCTGGACACCAAGCTCACCAAGTCCACAGCTTTCCATCCCCAAACAGATGGCCAGACAGAGGTCGTCAACAGAATGATTTTACACATTTTGCGCATGTAAAATTCAAAGCATCCACGCACATGGGATGAGAGCCTCCCATATTTACAACACAGTTATAACCAGGCTCTTCACAACTCAACTGGCCACAACCCCTTTCAGGTGGGCTTAGGATTCCAACCATTATGTCCCATTGACGTAGCCATGCCATTTGCGGCTACTCAGGCCGATTCGGCTCATGTCCAGTCTGAAGTTGACAAAGAAAAAAGCTTCATCGAGCACATTAAACACATCCACCAACAGGTTCATGACATATTGGACAGAGCCAATGCTAAGTATAAGCAACAACTTGATCAACATCGGGTGCCACACAATTTCTAGGTGGGCAACAAAATGTGGCTACATTTGCAGAAGGAGAACCTCACTGGACCCCACCGAAAGCTTCGCTCGCTTCGATACGAACCATACACCATCACCAAGGCTATAGGTAACAATTCCTTTGAGCTCAATATTCCACCATTCCTTGGTCTGCACCCTGTATTCAATGTAGACTGCCTTCGTCCCTACTTCCCACCTCTACTGGACACCTCCGACATTGCAGAAGAACTCACACCAAAAGAGTTAAACCCAGTATGCATGGAATAGGCCACCACAGATTATATCATGGACATGCAAATCAAGAACGCTTGCCAATAGAAGATCCAACTATATCGGTTTGTCAAAGCTGGCCAACTCCTGCACCAAGGCAAGTGGTTCACTAGGGACCAAGTTCAGTAGAAGTTTCCTCATCTCATGGAGGAACTCAATGCAATGGGGACCATTGCTTCCTAAGGGGGGAGGAATGATCCAGGTGGATATTGGTGGCCACCCGCCTATTCCACTTGGGGCCCCACCATTTTCTCTTTCAGTTTTTCAGTTTCAGCACAAATTACTATTTTTAGCAGTTTTTTGGGTCCTGAACTTCCGGAGCCGTTTTGAGGCCCTAAACGGCGTTTTTTGGGAAAACCGGGAGCAACATGGGTTCATGAATCAATGTTGCTCAATCAAAATTTTTAGTCCTCGGATAGATCTTTCTAATGAGGTATGGTTCACGTCAAACGAAGATCGTATGCCAAAGTTACGTCCCCGGGAAGTTGAAACACCAATTTACCCAAACGGGGCCCATATTTTTGGAACTTCATCTCCTAGGGTTAGGGTTTTGGATATTTAGGGTTTTCCATTATTTCTAAATAATAAATAGGTCCTTGAGCCTCATTGTAACTCAGTTCAGAGGCTTGTAGCTGCCACATCTCTTCTCAGAGATAGCTACCAGTGCCCTAACTAGTTTATTTCCATTCTGTCTGTAAGAAAATTTTAGTTCTTTGATATTAATGAAATGAAGTGTTATTTCCATTGCATCTTTGTATTTATGGTTATATGTTTATTCTATTGCGTTCCTGCATAAATCTGGATCAGAGTTGAAGAGCTTCCTACAAATCTCTAGATTTAGTTCTAGAAATTTTTAAATACAAGGAGAAGGGGCTTGCCACCTATACTCCAAGAAGATAGTAGAATGTAAACAATAAAGACACTAGTCTAGCCCACCAGTCCCCCTCTAACACAGATAAATTCCTAGAAGATTGAACTAAATGCACCTCACTAGGATTCTCAAGAGATGAATCAAGGATTAATTTGATAGTTGATCCTATTACTTTAGAAGAAGAGGAAAGAAAAATAAAAGAAGAATGGAATCTGTTTGAAAAGGTACTAAAGGATTTGGGTGATATAAAAGGGAAAAATCCATTGAATACCACACCAGAGAGCACAAATATAGAATTTCAAGTCCTAGATTGCCCTAGTAAAGGGACTAAGGTCGAGAAGGTCACCACTCTGGTTACTTCTGGAGTTGTTGCTAAAAATCCTATATCGTTTATGCATGGTGTAACTACCTCAAAAGTTATTTATGTGGATAAATTTTCACCAATTGAAGAGGAGGAAATTCCTCCTATGGACTAGTTACTTAGTATCAAGAAAAGATCTATTTTGAAAGGCAGGGCTAAAAGAGAAAGGACTGAGTAGAAGGGAGAATCTCTAACATAGGATAATTTTTTTATTGAACCAAGTGAAGCAATGAGAAATTAGTAGGAGATTTGTCTAATTCAATGGGAATTTTTACTAGTGATAACATTTAGCCAGTGAACAATTCAATAGAAATTATCAGTCAAAGAAATAAAACAATTGTTAAACTTGAAGCCCACAACTAACCAAGAAGGAAACCTAGTTTAAGGAATAAGTGAAATTAAAGCTCTCACGGGAGAAATAGCAGAGCCTACAACAAATTAAATTCTTGGAGAAACAACTAAAAAAAAATTAAATAAGATTTAGAACTTGTTTATTCGTTTTAATAGGAAAATAGAGGATCAAATTTCTCATTTGCAATTACAAGTACAAGAATTGAACAGGCTATTGAAGCCAATGTTTGTTGTTGAATCCATCGCTAGTTATTGAAGCCAATGACTAGTTGTAACGAGCATAAAAAAATTATGTAAAGATATAAGTATGATTCAACAACAAGAAGATCTAATTAATATTTTCTTCATCATCATTTCTAATAGTAAATCCAAATTAAATCAAGCCAAGGAGAATTTAACACAGTTGTCAACATGGTAGGCAAGGATTAAAACAACTTCTCAAGATGTTCCTTAGATATCAAACACTGATAAACTAAAATTTGAAGTTGCATTAAAAGGTTGGAAGTGAAATATATATCTTTCCAAAGACTTATTCAAGGAAGATGAACAATCAATCTCTTCCACAATTGATTCAACAATTACTGCAACCAAGTAAACTTATAAGCTTAATGTCTTCCCTATGAAGCTGTTTGGAAAGTTATAACATTTCATTCTTAAGGCTTAGAAACAAATGAAATCATTTAAAGATAAGATTGATCAATTGAGAAAGATAAAATTCGAAATTGTGGACCTCTCCTTAGTCAAACGACAAAGCTATTATCTCATTTCCAAACAAAATTCCTCAATATTAATAAATGAGTTATTGGTTATTGAAACCAAAATATTGAACTGTCGAGTTAACTTGCATCCAGAAGCTCCTAATTTGGTGATCAAGATTGAGGAAGTTCATAAGAATTGGAAACAACACATGCAAACCTCTAACTCATCAATAAAGGATCAATTAGAAAATTTTGATCAAGCTTATATAGGAGCTTAACCATATTTCTTTCTTTTCTTTTTTTCTTTTTTTTTCTTTTTTTTCTTTTCAGAACAAAGTGTAACAAAAAAACCCTGTTTTATTCTTTTGTATTATTATTTAATGGAGCCCCTTAGGCCTTTGATGTGTTTCCATATTTTCTGAAGAATTCTCATAACACTATGGTAAGAGTTTATTCTTTAGAGAATAAAATAACAACTAAAGTATTTGCTTCAACTTGCACAAGTATTTAAGGTGATCTTGCTTGCATTTATTTGAGTAAATTTGAAGTTAAATTATTCTAAGTTGCTTGATCTATTTTTAGTTGTAAGTGATCGTGAAATTTTCTTTGTATCATTGCTTGATACTATTTTGAAATCATAATTTATTCGAATTGATTAAGCACAGTGAAATACGTATGATGCATGATCATCTAACTATTTATATGAATCGTAAGTTAATTGTAGTCCCTCTTTAAGTTTGTTTAATTAGCGAGATCGAAATATTCTCTAATTGTACTTATTATTTGAATTCATGCATATGTTTTAGTTTGCTCCTAGGATAGAAATAGTTAATTTAGATATTTAGTTTATAATAATTACTTTCCATCCATTTAGTCCTATTAGATTTCACCCATTAGGTTATATTCTCTTATAAAATATCCTTTTGGGGAGTAAAATCCATTTGTGGCAACCAAACCCACATACAAATAAGAGTCGTTATACCAAACGAGTATATGTCTAATTGGGACATTGATCGAGTGAATTATCCTAATTCTAGGCTTGGTAAAATCCAAGCATCGACATAACCCAATATTGCCTCACTACTAGCCGACATCCATAGCCCTAGCAAAGTTACCTTGGTATCATGCACATATTGACCTAGTACTAGCAAGTGTCCATACCCCTGACAGGTTTACATACACTTCCCACACTTTTATTTTAGTGCTTCAACCTCCTTGTATTTATAATTCGCCTTTTTTATTAAAATGTAGAGAATTGTTTTTTCAATTAGATATATAGAAAGCGGGGTGATACGAAAGTTATATTAATGTAATCCTTCATCAAAATGTATAAAAGCTTAGCTCCCTTCATTAACTCAACCTAAATTTTAATAGTTGTCAAAGTATTTTAATATGAAAGGGATGTCATTTCATGGAAAATAATACTTTGATTAATTTCCTTAATCATGAATACTATAAAATAAAAATATACATCATAATTGAAATTTATTGTTATTAAGAGCATAACTGCAACAAATATTTGATCCATAAAAAAATTGTAATTCTAATCTATGATAGAGACAAGTTTTTGAATTGTGAAATCAAAAGTTGACTTATATCTCCATTATCATATTTAAATCCAATGAACATGTATATCTTGAAATCTTAATAAACAACATTCTGAAGTATGAAAGATAATAGAAAGAATTTGTATTTAGAGGGTATGTCGATTCATATGACCAAACATATATTATTATACAGTTTTTTCTTCAAGTTGTTTTTTTTCTATGGGTAAAATATGTTCTTCCTTACACCAAGCATGACTTTCAATTCATAATGTGATAAGTAAAAATTTCAAGATATGTGGGTTTCATATTTTTCTTATTAGAAGCAAATAAAGAAAAATATAAATAACATACATACATAAATAGAAACTAGACAATTTTGAAGAAAAAGAGTTATGAATTATTTTTTACAATTATGATATCAATTTCAAAAACATGATAATTTCATTAATTGATTACATTTTAAAAATAATTTTAAAACTAATGAAATGTAACCAAAAATTGTATTTCGCTTTATTCTCTTAGATTATTCTTTCTTCAAGATCTTTGTCAAAAATCAATTGCAATTCAAAAGCAAATCTTAGCACCATCTGAATTGAGATTCAACTAAGAAAGTTATAGTAGGATTGGAAAAGACAATGTTTTAATCAATGTTGTTGTAATCAAGACAATCAGTAACCAAGAGAGGGAAAGGGCAAGGAGATTCTTCCCTGAATGCATTATGTTGATGATTCATTTTCATCTTGAAATTGATAGGGTTTTCAAAACTACATTATTACAAAAGCTTGAGAAAATAAAATTGTAAAAAAATCACATTGAAACCACTAAAAACAAACTATGAAATCTACTTCTAAATTTATACTACAGTAGTTGGCAATGAACTAGGTGAAATCATGTTGCGAATATAGCCATTGATGTAGTTTCAACCCTAGAATCATATGCACATTAAAAATTGTTTGTAGAATATGGAGAAATATAACACAATAAAATAAAAGAATGTTACTAAACATTTTTTCCATCATAAACAAGATAACATTATTTTTATTCATAGCCCCCAGCAGGTAGGTCAATTGGTGATCATTGTCATAATGAAGTGTTATGTATGAAGAAATTTGAGGTTCAAATCCCCGTGATTTACACGTGTTTGCAGAATCGGTGTACATAGGTACCTAGAGGTTATAGTGGTAGTATTTGGAATCAACCATGTGTCATGTGAGTCTGAAACATACTCAGTTTTTTATTCTTGTAGTCATTAAAAAAATAGATTATTTATAGGAAAATTTTCTTGAAAAGTTTCCACCAACCGTTTATTTTTATTTTTTATAATCATGATATTTATAATGACTAATGTAGAAATAATAGAAGGGATTCACATATGAGTGACATACCTAATGAGAATCATGTGAAATAATGTTATGAAAAATACCTTGTGGAAAAACATTGACATTGCTGGCATGATTTCTTTCAGAGAATGAAACAAGAAAATGAGGGTTTGATGTAAGTATTAGTTCAAACCAAAGTGTCTAATTTTATGTACAAGTCTCTCTAGATTTGTTTTCTAAATTACCAACTTGTAATAAATTAATAGGATCATATAATGTGTTTATGACGTCCTTGACAACTATATAAGGTATTATTCTAGATATAGGACAATAGAAATCAACATCATTTATTTCATTAAAAATTTAAATCTCAACCAATTAATTAAGCAACAAGACTCTCCATTGATCATATGTGCAATTGAATCAATAGAAACTTGTTTTTGAAATATGTTTTCCACAGTAATTCTTTATTTCCATGTAAAAAATTGATAAGGTATATTACCAAAATATTCATGGAAAGAGGTTTTATTATTTTCTCCTATATATAAATTATTACCATATTACACCTTATTAGAGTGGGGCTAGACATGATGAAAACATACAGGATTTGAGATGATTTCGTACATATCACAACCATCAAACATATCATGCTACAAAGGATAATAAGTGTAAGAGAAAGAAAATAAAAAGAATCTCTTGAAAAAGAAACCTCTTGGAAGGGAAACTTTTATTTTGTTAGGATGTTTATGTTTGATTCCAACTTTTAATTTTGTGTATTTATTTCTTCTCCTAGATTTAATTGATAAACTTCCATGTTTTTCTCTACATAATTGTTTGTTCAATTTAATTGTATTAAATTGATTACATAAATTATCAACCTGAGTTGGTAAACTTGTGAAGTGCAAGTGCACAATATATGCTAAAAGCCTCTTTTATTCATTTAGTTTATTGCTGTGATGATTGGATTTGTAGAGATTACTTCTAAGGATGTTTTTATTCTTATGTTCCTAATGAAATTGATAAATTTAAATTACAACTAATTTCTAAAAATCAACATGCTTTCTACTCTGTAAAAATTGAAACAAACTTTCTCTATCTTATGAAGAAATCTTAACTAATTTATTTGTTAGTCTCTAAAAATTCTTATTATCTAATAGTCTTGTGGATGAAGATAAAATCGAATTCTATAAAAGTGAATTTATACATATTTATGTTTTTTAAATGAAATGTTATGGCAATGAAACTTGTAAAGAAATCACTATAGCTCTTGAAAAGAAATCACTTATGAACGGAAAAGAACGCACTCATATGCTGAAAGGAAATCACTCAATCACTATTGTTTTGAAAAGAAATCACTCATGATCTTGAAATAAACCACTCATGAACTTGGAAAACTACTCTAAAATAAATCACTGTTGCTCTACAAGTAAAACTATGAATCCTTTACAATTTGACAATTTGAAATGAAAGATGGATGAATCTACATAAAATGATAAAAGAAGACTTATGAAAGAATCTACATTAAATAACAAAATGAAATTTTCGTAGTAACTATAGCAAATGACAAATTGGAATTCTGAAAACAACTACGGCAAATGAAAAATTGGAATTCTGAAAATAACTACATCAAATGATAAAATGAAAAGATGAAAACAACTACATTAAAAACATAAAATGCAAAACCTTCACTGTTTGCAGGGGCCCTCCACAAACAGGCGGTCAAATATTTACTCCAACATTTAGTTGTGTATCAAGTCTTTAAGGTACTTCTTCATTGAAAAAGAATAAAAAAGTAGAGTTGTAAAACTTCACAATATGCTTCAGAAAATTAACCTCTCCTCTCTGTTTCAATGGAGTGTTTATATAGGGGTTGCAATGTAACTTCATGGAGATTCATATGGCTAAATATCAGAACTTAATGAACACCTATTTGCCACGAATTTGATGAATCACAGCCCATTCCAACCTCTGTTTGCTTGAATGGGCGTTTATTGACACATGGGCGCAATGTTTGCTTACGTAACTGCAAAATATGGCTCCAAATAACTTGAAATATCTCCCAAATGGTAACGAATTCGGGAAAAATACTCAGCGAGAGATTAATTGGGCCCGTTTTGAATAAAACCCATGTTTTTGTTTTGCGAGATTCACTTTATTTTGCTCAGAAAACACGTTTTAAGTTGACTGGTCAAAATTGCTGTGATTTCCCTGTGTCCACATGTGTGAGCTGGGTGGAATTTGACCAACAAAAATCCATATTGGAGCTTATAGAAACAATTTCCATATGTTGGATTTCATTCTAGAGTGGTGCTACTACCGCAACCATGGAGATAGCTGCGGAAACTATAGAAACTTGAACTTTCAAACTATCATTAATAAAACCATGCATAATTCCCTTTAATTCATTAAAAATAATATAAATAATAATAATAAACCATGTAAACATGTATGCAAGAATTTTATGCGTTTACGAAGAAATATGGTTAAAAATTATGACAATGGGTGAATGAAATGATGCGAAAATGGATGGTTTCATCAACAAAATTATGACAAATTGGAGGCTCAACAGTAATTATGTTCATTGTAAACATATAAAGGTGAGATAAAACCATGAGTCTCTTCAAAATGAGAAATTTCAAGACTTAACTTTAAGGGAAAATTATTAAAATAATCAATGATGAAGTTCTTAGAAAGTTTCTCTTGAATAGCTTCAGTCAAGTTAGGAGAAGATTTTTCCGTATTTTGAACACAAATTTTAAATTCAATTCCATTTATTTCTAAGGTAGTTGTCATATTTCCTATAACGTGATAATTTTATCATCTATACTCAAACATTATTCCTTTCTTTGTTCATAGACAACTTAAATGCCATTGTCTACACAAAAGTTCTCTTCTTTATTTAAAGAAGATATTAGCAGATGAGAATTATTAGAAGTCACATATACTTCTTCTGAACTATCATGCTCCTTCTAATCAACATCCATGAGAGTGAAAACATTTTTCAAACAATTTTTCTCATTCATAACTTCCAAATCCTCAAGATTATCATGTAAATCCAAATCATCATGTGAATGAGTATCAATACATGATTCATATTTATTAATGATTAAATTATTATGTCCATCAGAAAGATACATAAGATATTGGAACCATTCAATAAAAAAAGGCATATCATTTAACGGAAATCTACAAAAAATATCCATAAGCCTTGTAGAAAAATCTTCGAATGATTCATTTGGTTTTATCCTAAGATTAGCCAATTCACTATATCATTTATTACAATAATAATTCTCAAAATCAAATAAAAAATCATCTATAATTTTTTCTTATATATGAATAAAAGTATTCGGTAATGTCTCACACCAACCTTTGAATGTAAGAGTGAATAACTTGCACATGATACCTTTATGAAAACAATTATGATAAATAAACTTTTAAATAAATCAAGAAACATGTTGAGATGTAGATTTTTCACTTTCACCATCAAAATTAACATGCAACAAGAGCTTAACTATCATTAAAGGAGTGTTACATGATAAAAAATCTAGAAACATGTCTCCAAATAGGGGTATGGGAAAGAGCCATTACTAATTGAAAACCATTAAAATGAATAGCCACATAGGGCCAGCTTGTTATCAACCCCTATAGCACCAATTTTGATAGGTGGAAAAATTCCTCTACAACATGGGATATCGCCCAATCAATTCCCCAATTATGCCTATACTAATTTGGTGCAGTGATGCCCACTAATATATGAGCCTCATTTCCATTAAATGAATTGCTTCTCCAAAGGAGACTTTTGAATATGCTTTCCTAAACCTAAATGTAGTATAATATAATAACATAAATTAAACTTACTAATCTATTTAAATCTATCTCCTTGTCTAAATATAACTATCCCAACTGGGATAAAGAAATAGTTCATAGTATCCAAATTGGGAGCATAAACACTTTAACTATAATATATTGATTTGCTTTAAACATGAAATAGTTCATTGCTTTGGTAATTTATTAATTACAATGTATAACATAACTTGCAGAATATTATATTAACATCTAAATGTAATCAATAAAAATAAGAAAAATAATTCAATTCAAGAAATGAAAATAATTTCATTTCTGGAAATTGAAAATATATCACATCCGCAACACATTATCATAACAATCCACACACTCAGTACATAAAATGTCTTTTCACTAACTTACAACTTTAAAATCCTTTATGAAGTTTAAATAATAATATAGAAAGCCCAATATTAGATTTTCATGTCGAAGAAATCAAATAAATGTGAAAGTAGTACACAATCTTGACTCCTTTTGCTAATCCCTTCTTTATACGTCACCAATCCTTCCTCCATACTTTAAATTAGTGCACAAACCCTAATTAAACATTGCAACCTATGACTATAGTCTCAGAAGAAAACCCCACAATGGCATAAGGTTCTCCTTCTCTTGACTCGGTCCCCCTCAGGTCTTGAATCCTTTTGACAATAGTGCACAAGTATGAGTTATAGAATTTCCACCCCCATTCTCTTGGTTCCTTTTTTATATTTATACAAAATTATTACAACAGATGTTTGTTTCATATGAAATTTTTTAGGAACTAATTTATAAAAATAGAAAGCGGTTTCAACAACTTATACTAAAATTATGTTAAATATTTCTCAATCCAATTTTATTTTGTTGATATTATCTTAGAATTTGAAGGATAAAACTTGGAAAACCTATCCTAATATTCTCTTGAACATGTAGATGATGATTCTGATAATTTATAGATCGATGTTTAGTTTCTTGATATATCCTTTATTCCACGATTGTATTCAGCCACTTAACACCAACTTCACATGATGAACACTTAAAATATGGCACCAATGCTATTTGGCTAATGGTGAAATTTCACTCACGAAGCCCAAATTTTGTGGCCCTTATTTCCCAAGCACTAGATTTCATTAAGTTATATGACCGAGTACTTATGATTGTGCATTAGCCAATATCTCTTGTTGGAATATAAACCTTTCTCTATAGCTAAAAGTGAGTCTTATTATCAATATCAACCATACCAATATATTGGTTGAATGCTTACATTAGAATATCAGGTGAGGATGTACATCAATATATCAGGACTAGGCTAAAATCAAATATTAGACTAGGTGAGTTAAGTATCAAGATATCCTTTCAATGGGTTACCATAACGACATCAATATGTATCACCCGATATGACATATGTTAATTTACAGGTATTTTTCCATCTATCAAAGTTCATATTTGATGGGAACAGGAATACCAGGTATCAGAAGTTTTAATAAAAATAAATTGCAAGGAAATTTGGTATGACGATATTCAATGCACAATATTTATGATAGGGAACTCCCTTCCATGGTGTACTTCAACATGAATTGGATAGATCCTATAAAAACTCAAGTCAAATCTCAGTCATAGAACCACAACTGGCTCTCTTATAGCTCAAGCACTTCTCTAGTAGAAAGGAGAGATGGTTGGCATCTCCCTCGACAAGGATGGGAATAGTCTTTGGACTTTCTTATCACACGTGGTTAAGGCTCTCTGCCCCCACCAGAGTGGATCTTACCCCAATATTAAAAAAAAAAATGCTGAAAAACATATAGAAAGTTTATTCGATCCAACACTAAAGTACCACGATTGTTACACAATTAAAAACGAGCACATAGTAATTCCCGCTCATTTTTTATTTTATTTTTTGTTGATTTCATGGTTACGTAGGTTGCACATAAACATGATATTGGGCTTCCACCTGGATGCTCTATGATTTGATGTTAGATTCACTTTTCACACATGGCCCCACTAATTTCACATCACCCTATACCAATTCCATATCATCTAAGGTGGTTTTTTTTTAAGGGTGAGGGGGTCAATGTACCAAAAGGTCGGAGGGAGGAGGTGGGATCCCTTGATCGTATGTCATGTATCCTTAGTATTTGACCACCCTGATGTTGTTTCCCCCCCTATGCCTACTTCATGAACCTTTAATCATGTTTGGGATCTCGAAATGAATATAAGGCGTTGATCTCTGATGGCTTGCAATGTGCTAATTTAAGCAACCCATTGTTTAACCAAGCTTGTACATTTTTTCAATATCATCTTACCTAAATGGTTCAATGAATTTTCTTGGCAAACATATTGGTACCCATAGTAAATTTTTTATTAGCTGCAAATTTAAAAACTATCACATATAGTTGCAGAAATTGTTGTAATCTTAAAATCACTTATTCATAACAACGATTATAGGGGAATGGAATGGAATGGAGAAGGAAAAACTTAAGTGACTTAAGATAATGTTTTGAAAATTCCTTATGTTTCAACAACACGCATTTCTTTTTATCATTAATTAACAGTTAGGTTCAATGTTTTAGACTATGTGAATATTAGCATTAATCATCTTTGATTATGATTTAAACATATTTTATGGGATTAAGAATTAATTAATTACAACTAAAGTAAGGATGAAGGATATTGGGTTCTAGGGTATTGAGTGATGGTTGAATGTTTAATTCAAGGATATCTTGATAACCCAATATCCAAGATCTAAGTTACAACAAAGTGACGTTATCTTCAATGATGTGACAATGCCACATAGGAGACATGTGGCAACCTATGAATGCATGAAAAAATGAGTGGCACATGCCTGATTCCATGTCATCACAATGCCATGTGGCAACATTTAGTTGGTTGTAGAATATTGGCATGTTATTTTTACCTAGCAAGTGATGTGGCATGTTGGATCAGGACCCCAGGGAAACAAATTAGGAAAATACTCGATACGTTATAATTGAGACATCGAGTTATCTGGCTATCAAGTTCCTAAGCTATTACACCCTTGAGCTATCGAGATATTAAGAGAGCTGCGAAATTGGGGTATTATGAATATTGTTCCCAATACCTAATAACATGTTTACAAGTAAATTTAACCTAAATCATTATTTGAGTGACCATCGACTGACGAGTATCGGGGTCCTCAGCATTGGGTGAAACTTTTCACAAATATTTTCAGTGAAACCCCCATCAGACTTGGGTTCTAATATGTCATGCGCCCCAGGTCTACACTAAGGGGAAAACATGTGATTGTGGAAGACTGAATGGAGTATGAGGAATGAAGTGGAGGACATGGATATTAGGATGATACATAAAATAATCCTTTTGAGGATGGTCATATATGAAAATATTTTAAAATTCATGTTTTATTAAGATTTTATTATATTTAAAAATCATGATTTTATTGATTTTGTAGTGAAACTAAGACTCCAAGGAGGTAAATAGAAAGAATGAGAGAAAACCACACTTAGCTAATAAGAAAAGGGTATATCATAAAATTTAAAAATTATAATTGTGGTTGTTACCATGCACATAATGGATTTTATATGTATCTAATCCATTCCCAAAGATGAGTTAGAACTAAAAAAAGTTGTGTCCCCCAATATTTGTATGCTATAAAGACCTATGGGAGCAAAAATATGCTTTATTTTATGGATGAATTGGTGATCACTTCTTAGACCCTCTATATTAGTTAATTTTGACAAGAAGTGTTTGAGGCCATCTAATGATGTATTCAAGGTCTAGGATAATAGAGGAGAATGATATATGGAAGAATATTCAAAAAATTATATTTGGATTTATGAAGCCAATAATGTGTCTCATAATTTTTGCAAGAGCATGACAAACAAACTATGATCAAGGAGATCATCTGTCAAACTTTCCACTTTGGGTTCAAAGAAGGCTTCTATGCAAGCTAGAAGAAGCTTGGCATAAGCTATCCAAATATTATAGGGTTATATAGTTTTCCAAACTTTATTTTCACAAGAAAAGAAAATAACTATAAAAACTTGTACAAATTCAAAGACATTTCAAGATGCATGATTTAAAATAGATTGTTTCAACTATAGATATAGCTTGGGCATGTAGTGTCCCTATTCTAGTGAAAACTACCTAGGAGATGAATTCAAAAGAGAACATTGGAAAATAAAGAACGCCTTGAGAGAATAAAGGTAATATTAAACCCAAGAGAAGAATATAGATACTTTTGAGACTATCACATAGATAGAGAGCTCAACTCTTGATCCATAAAATACTATGGATATTCCAATGGATAAATTGTCACAACAAATCTAATGAAATTATATTTAATCTGAAATCTACACTATGAGAGTTTATTTCTTTTTAGATTTTTGGATATGTAAATTTATATTTATTTCATATGCATGAAAATTATAATTATGTAGAAAATATAAATAAAAATGAAATAAAAACTCACAAACTACTATTGACACAAGATATATCTTCCTGGGAAACACTTTCGAGAGAAAACCTAGCTAGAAGATGTGGTCGCTCTACTTTCTTTATCAAAATAGAAAATGATTGCAAGTACAAAGAAGTAAGGCATATGGCCTATGAGCTACTTCAAAAATCCTCTTTTTGTGCTCTCTCTTTATCCCTCTCGACTACTCTACTAGCCTATGGAAAGAAATGCACTTGAAAAGAATGGAACCCCTTTTCCTCCTAGTGGCCCAGTTATAACACAGCTTGATAAGCTACTAGTGGCTAGGTTTGACTCTTTTAACTCTAAACTAGAGTTACAATGGAATATTATAGAGTCTTGTTCATCATGATCACATGAATATCCTATTTTCCATGAGTAATGGGGGATAACGTGGCATCCTCTCAAATGATGGTGGACAAAATAGGAAGGTCAACTTATATATGAAATAATTTTTGCATACATAATCCTATTGAGGCGAATTTTGCATCGTTGGAAAGGTATATATTTGTATAATATAAAAAGTAGGTGTTGCACTAAAGTAAAAAAAAAATCCCCAAAAAACACTATTTGATTCCTTGGAATGTTGTGAGAAGGTTTCAAACCCCAATTTTCCAAACTAGGCCCCGCTAGTAAAAATTGTCATGTGAGCTCATTCCTCCACTTTTTCCACTTTGAAAGAATCAAGATGGATGAAAAACAATATAATGGTCCAATCTAGACCACACCTCCCCATTTTGGGAGGCTTTTGGTCCTAAAAAACTTCTAATGAATGAGGTGAGGAAAATTTTCCTCCACCTTCTCTCAGGTGTACCATTTAGCCTTTCCTGGAAGTTGTCCTTTCAACCCAATATTCCAAAGGCCATGAAAAACATGTCTTGTAGCTATATACCTATTTAAAAAATTTTATATTCTTTCAAATCTTCATGAGCATCTAAGGCCAAATTCTATACAAAATGTAGGACTTGTTCCTCTTCCTAATCTAGCATGGTCGAAGGATCAAGGAGTTTGATATTTTGCATATTCGTAATTGAGTAAATGTGCATGTATGGGGATAAACTAAGTATACAGGCATTGTATCCCACCTTTTCCAGTATATTAAAGGGACCATATCGAAGAGCCTTGATTTTATTACCGGGACCCTACAACTTCTCCTTATTCAATTGTAACCATACTCTATCTCTTACCTTAAACAACTTTTATAGTATGTGTTAATCATGCCTAGCCTTGTATTTTTCCTGTGAATTCTATAATGTCTCTTGTACCTGTATATGGATTTACTGATCTTCTCCACAAATATTCCTACCCTCAAGGAATCCCTTGTATGATCCTCTCTTACTCCTTTCCCATACGTAATATCCAAAGGTGAAGATGGAAAATACCCAAAACATGTTTCAAATGGGGACTCATCAATCAAAGTGTGGACTGCTCTATTATAAGAGTGTTGTATATATACCAAATTTTCATTCAAGTTATTTGGATGCTTCTTATTGTAACCCCTCAAAAGTTTTACCAAACTCCGATTGAATATTTTTGTCTGCCCATATATCTATGGATAGAATGATATGGACCTCTTTAAATTTTTTTCTATCTTCTCCCACAATGTAGTCCATAATGAATTGAGAAATATTGTGTCCTTGTTTGAAATTATGCTACTCGGTATCCCAAAGTGAACCTAGACCTATCCAAAGAAAAAGTTGGTTGCTTCTTACACATTGTTCATCCTTTTACAAGGAAATAGAACACACATCTTGTTGAACCTATTAACTACTACAAACAGGTAGCCATGTCCCTTCTTGATTGTTTCTAAACCTCCCACAAATTCCATGGAAATTCTTTCCCAAGGACTAGTGGGTATAGGTAAGGGATGATGTAGACCTTGTTTCATATTATTAATCTTGTTGGTACAAGAAAGTATGCATCCTTTTATAAACCTAATTGTTTTTTCTTGCATCTTGGGCCAGTACAATTACCTCTACAAGTTGGTTATTGTCTTCCCTACACCAAAGTGCCCTGCAAACTCGGAGGTGTGAGCCTCTCTAATTAGCTATAGTCACTCACCTTTATAAACACATATCTTATCGAACCTACAAAGTAACTTGTCCTAGAGATGGTAGTCAAATTTGTTGTCACCATCATGCAGATGAATTTGTCTATGCAACTGCTTAAACACCTTCTTGAAGTCATCATCCTTTGAATATTCCTCTTTGTATGCATCATGGGGGAATGGCTCCATGTGCATAAAAGTTACCAAAACTATGATATTTGATGTGGTTGGCCTTGAAAGCATGTCATCCAACTTGTTTGTGTTTCCCTTCTTATATTGATTGCTAAATGAAATTGAGGTAGAAACTCCATCCAATTGTAATGTCTGGTCTATTGTAGCTTACTAGGGGAATGCACATACTTTATTAGCTTGAGATCTATGTAGATTTTTGTATCCATTCCCATTAGATAGTGTTCTCATTTCTTCACAACTTGCAGCACGGCATAGAGCTCCTTATCATAGGTAGGGTAGTTAAGAAGTACCTCGTGAAATACTTAAAAATGGTATCAATTAGGCCTTCCTCTCTATATCAAGACAACTCCCATAGCATACCCACTCGCATTTTTCCCCACTTCAAAGAGCTGCTACAAGTTTGGTAATGCCAAAATTGTTTCTTGCTTGATCTTATTCTTTGGCTCCTTAAAGAGCCTCTACTAATCCTTTCCTAACTCTTACCACTTTTTGTTATGGCGTGGAATGGTACTTCTAGTGATAAAAATAAGGCTATGAATTTCCTCAAGTACTATGTTGCCCCAATGAAACCATAACCTAAAAAGCATTAGTAGCCACTAGCCACTTCATGATGGCTTACATATTGGAAATATATATTTTCAACTCTCCTCCACCTATCACATACCCAAAATACACCAAAGACTATTGGGAAAACTGACAATTTGTTAGATTTATAGCAACTAGTGTTTCTTTAATGTCTCTAGCACCTACATCAAATGTGACATGTGATGCTCCCAGATAGCATTGTATACCATTATATCATCCAAATATACAATAACAAATGAATTAATAAAAGGGTGCAATATGTCATTCATTAACTCATAAATGTAGCTCTTGCAAATTGCATAGGCCAAATGACATGAATAACCACTCATATAAACCTTTGCTGGTTCTGAAGGAAGTTTTCTAGGTGTTTTCTTCTCTAAATCTAACCAAGTGATATCGAGAATTTAAGTCCCACTTTGTGAATTTATGCAAATAATCTAGTAGATCATCTATCATTTGGCATGGGGTACCTATTCTTGAGTGTGATTTTTTTCAACACCCTATAATCAACATACATCCTCCAAGTCTCATCCTTCCTTGGTGCAATGACGATCGGTGAGCTGCATGGTGATATACTTGGTCGAATGACACCATGTTCTAGTATTTTTTGAAAATATTTCTTTGTTTAATTTTGGTGTAGTTGCATTCGGTATTCCCAGCTACTCCAAGTCAACCGGAAAAAATAAAATAAAAGAATAATTTTAAATTAAAATTTTCGAAATTAATTGCCTCCAAAAAGTCAAGTAGGCTCCAATTTCTTAAGTCTACCTAAAACAAGGGATGTTCCCATTGGGTCACTCTAATATACTATATATACACCATTCATATTCCTCCATTGAGCATCAATTTGGATCACACAAATACAATATCTTGTGTTCATCTATGCAGGGAAGGAGAAGAGGATAATTTTGAAGTTTGATCACACAATCCAAGCGTCGACCAAGAAAATATTATCTTTTTTTTTACTTTTTTTGACCTTGCACATGTGGAAAGAGGCGGAAGTATTTATGGGAATTTCGTTGGGCAAGAGATTGAAGCTTCTTAGGAAAGTACAGGAGGCCAAAGTTTTAGGAGACCAAAATTTCGCAGTTTGACCAGGGTTTTGTTACTAGTCAATTTGAATTTATTTTGACTAGAAATATCATATTACATCTCTTATTGAATTAAATAATTTATCTTATAAAAGGTTGTTGGGTTTTTCCCTAGTTAAGGTTTTTTTAGGGTAAAAATTTGTGTCTCTTGTGTTTGGCTATATCTTCATGATCCTATTGTCATTATTATTTTACAATTGAGAATTTATATGTATAATTGCTTAATGATGAACATGTTACAAGAAGAAATAATTAATAAATCATTGGAAATAATTTTTAGTCTAGAATATCATGAAAAATCAACACAATACAAGACAATGGGTTAAAGAGAAGGAACGATAAGCCCTAATCCAAATCTTGTAGCCCTAGTTAAGGGTAGAGAACCTTAAAACAACTAAAGACAAATTATGGTTTTGTTGTAGCCTCTAAAACACCCTCCAAAAAACCCCTCTTCAAAAATTTTGGAGCCCCTTGAACTTAAAGAAAACCAAGTAAAGAGTCTAGAAGGCTAAGTCGCAAAGTCGCATAATTCCTTTTTTTTAGAAATTTGCGACCCTACGACCTTGCAACCTCGCGACCAAAGGGTCGCAAGGTCGCAAGGTCGCAAGGTCGCGAGGTCGCAAGACTCGAATTTTAAGGAAAAATGCGACCCCGCGACCTAAGGGTCCCGAGGTCGCAAGACTCAAATTTTAAGGAAAACTGCGACCCCGCGACCTTGCGACCCTTAGGTCGCAAGGTCGCAAGGTCGCAGCGTCGCGTATCTTCCAAATCACTCAAAACTGCGACCTTGCGACCTCATTAAATGCCCGCACGTGCGACCCTTTTATATAAGCCAGGTTGCTAGGTCGCACTTTTCACATTCAGCGAATAGAAATAAACGGCTCTGACAGGTCGACTGGCGCGCGCTTTTCCCAGGTGAACTTGAAGCAGACGCGGAGTGTATACCTGTTCTCTCGGATTCTAGCGACATGGCACCCCCAGTGTCCCGGAAGAAGGACAACAAGTGGTGGAGGAAAATATAGAAACAGACATGCAAATGTCCCCACCGCCGATATACAGAGATACCCTTTGCACCTTTGCAAAAGGGGACAACATGCGATGGTACCAAGTATATCATGAGTTCGCCATACCGGAAGTGGAATTTCCAGAAGATCTCCCAGACTGGGAAATATACTTAAAAGTCAAAAGCTCCAAACTACATCTCGCAGGGGCGCATCCGGCCATATTCCCGTGTCCCGAAATGATAGACTGGATCATACAGAAAACAGATCCCAAAAGGTTTGTGATCCGAGACAGCGAAGGCAAGGCTTTCTCAACGCTCGTAGGCTCGGACGCCCATGTGTATTACTCGTTGCCTCAACCGGAAGAAAACTTTACCCAACGATGGGCTCTTGCCCATGCAGTCCCTGTAGTTGACACTATCAGGCAGTGGTGGGCGGAACCCGACAAATTCAAAGTCAAGAAGGACCAAGAATATTCGGTGGCCAGCCTGAGAAAAGTATATAAATTAGTAGCCGCCATGCTCTACAGATTGTACGGGCGCCCGAACTCCACTACCTTCAATGGCACATGGGCTACTATCATGAAACATGTAACTGTGCATGGCACTAGTTTCAACTGGGCTAATATATTGATGACCTCAATGCAGACAAAATTGTCTTCGGCATTGGCCCCAGAGGAAGGAATGCCTTCTGAGTTCTATATGGCCACTTATCTGTTGGATGCCGTCTGTGCGCGGTTGCATTTTGAGGGATGGGCACATAACTGGGATTCCACACAGAACCGTGCAATTCATCTGCAAACCAAAGTGTTCTGGGAATCCAGGTACAAACAGGATATAGAACCAATTTCTTAGATATTCATCCCCGCTCTTTTCCAGAAATTATTTGGCTAGGACGCCCCTTGCATGTCTTAGCGAGCTAGGGAGACGCTAGGCCAAGTGGCGCATTGGTTTCCGTTCGCTTAATATACTATCGTCTGAGTCTTCGGCACGTTCAAGCCACCACATGCTTTGCCTCGCTTTGTTACAGACAAGGTGCTCATGCAAGAGATATGCTTCCAAATGACCTCGGGTTTCTCCAATGTCCTGTCCAAAGGGAAGAAGAAGCCTTGGCCCTCTCTACCCCTTACTATCGGTGCTTATACGGTTAAAGACTTCAGAGAGGTAGGGGCTGAAGGAGAAGAGATTAAAAGTTATCACCTAAGGACTTTGGAGTACCGAACATATGACCCAGCAAGGATAGTTCCCGAACACTGCAAGAAGGCCAAATTCAAATGGAACTACCAACATGCAGAACACCCGGAAGAAGATGAGAGAAGGAACTGGTACAATGCTGATAGACAACTCGCTCCGGGGGCTGACTCTGGCCAGGAGGATCAGGATGACCAAAGCTTGGAGGACAGGAGTCGTAAGTTAGGAGGCGCTTCTTCCTCTCTGGCTAAAAAGCCCCGAAACAACACAGGGCCTAACACCTCTTCCCAACAGAGAGAAGTAGAGGCCAAAGCCCAGCAGGAGAAAGAAAAGAAGATAAAGGAGGATGAGGAGAAACGCAAGAAGAATTCAAAGGCAGATCAGAAGAAGAAGCAGGCCGAGGAGGCCAGAAAGGAAAAACAGGAAAAGGAAGCGCAGGCTGCAGCAGAACGGGCACTCAGGGAAGAACTTGACAAAGCTGAAGTTGAACGCCAAAAGAAAGCAGATCAAGCTGCCGCAGCCGAACGAAAGAGGAAAGCCGAAATAGAAGCAGCGGCAGAAACAGAACGCAGGAGGAGGGAAGAGCATGACAAGGTAGAAACTGAGCGCCAACAAAGGGAAGAAGAGGAAAGGAAGAAGAGAGAAGAGGAGGAAAAGAAGAAGAAAGACGAAGAGGATGAATTGATAGAAGATATCGACATGTCTCCCCTAGAGGTCCCTCTAGGCGGTACAGGAACCATTCTCTCCGATGTTGATTCCCCCCAGGGGCAGGAAGAGGAAGTCTTCGACCTAACCAGGCTCACATTCGACCAATTCTCTTTAAAAATTCGGCAAGAGAGGAGAAGGTCCATGGCACAAAGTCCTTCTGTCGCATCCACGGTCGCAACTGAAAAAGACATAGTCCTTGATACTAGGACTAACCCCGTGATGATAGCATCGGCAGGCACTGCTTTCACCACGGCCATGGAAGAGAATGTCACCAGAATGAGTAGAGAAATCATTTCTCTACAAAAAAGACTAAGAGCAGCGGAGCAGCGGGAGAAGAAGGCAGAACAGGAGAGGTCGGTGTTGGAAAAGGAGATGCAACAACTCCAAAACAAGGCTCCCCCAGTCAATGAAGTTCCACTTGCCGTTATGAAAGAATGCGATGTATTAGAGACGACTATGAGGCAGGTGTATGGGGAAATGCTCACCATAAAGCAAACAGTCGCCCCATTGGTAAGAGCACGAGAAAAAACTAAGCAGAAGCATGAGCAGCTCAAGGAAGCCTCGGTTGCTTTAGATAAAATGATGAACTGGACAGTGCAATACCCTCAAGTTCCCGAGCATTTGCCTAAGAAGGATTGGATTCATACACAAGATGCCAAAGTCCAAATCCGGATGAAGATGCAATCCAAGGACAAGCTATCCAAAGATTTGGACAAAGTAATGTCTTCATATGACCACCTGATCAGCGACATAGACTCAATGCACACTCTTCACCACATTCCTTCGCTAGGGGCATTGGACGAAAGTAAGACTTGGGAACAAGTAGATCAAGAAATCTAGTCATTCCTGCAGCCTATCAAGCAAGCTGCTACCGCCCCAGAGGTCGTAGCATCACAAGAAAATCTGGGTCGGTTGCTTGTCGCACCAGTATAGATTTACACCAAGCTCGCCTCCCTTTCAAACCAGATCTCTTAAAAGAAAGAAACTCTAATCCTGAATGCTCTGGAGTGCATGCATCGGTTGAAAGAGGAGGTCCCTCTAGTCTCTCCCATAGCAGCAGAATACCAGACCTGGCGAGACTTCCTCAAAGGAAAGCAGATTGATGTTCCTGATCTCTCTATTGCACACCCACCTCCATGACTCAGTATCACTAGGTCGCAGGTCGCACTGTTCACTAGGTCGCAGGTCGCACTGCTCCCTAAGTCGCAGGTCACGCTGCTAAACAGGTCGCAAGTCGCACTCACTGGCCAGATCGCAGGTCGCAAATTTTTCCCAGGTCGCAGGGAAACTCAACCGACAGGCAGGCGAAGAGTCAGGGAGCCCAAAGGGCAATTTTGATCTATAAAACCCCTCCGGGGAAAATGTAAAGGATCTTCTTTTTGGGACTGAAAAGCTACAGAGCATTGTATTTGAAGATAACACTCTTTTGACATATGAATACAAACACCTGTTGAAACTCTTTTCGGATCTGATGTGTTTTGCTTGGTGAACACTACAAGTATTTCTTTACAGTTTCAGAACATCTTTTGATTAATGAGACTACACTCTTTAATGTCATCATTTATGCATCACGGTTACCTGTATGTGTGTTAATGGTGTTCAGATTAATTGCTTGCTACATGGATGTTAGTGACTTTGTCTATTAGCAGTTCATTTTATCTTTCAGAAAGTAAAAGGGAATCTCTCCATAAAGAACTGTTTCTTTTGTGGTCAGAATCACCTACAAGCATAACTCCAAAGATGTGTTGTTGACAACATTTCCTTCGACGTGCATACTTTATCATCTATCTTGCTACACGTAGTGTTATATACATGTTTAATGCATCAACCATGTATTTGTATCATGTGAATAAGTGTGTGTCTGCAGGTTCGAGCAAGTTCTTTTGAGACCAAAGGGAAGGTGACTGAAGCGGTAGCCGGACCCACACCCCAGACGGGATCCCTATTACAAACGGTTCAAGGTTTAATTGGGACCTTTTACCGAGGAGATCCCCTGCTGTTGGTCAGGCAGATTTTCCCGTCAACAGAATTGGCACTAGAAGGAGGGCCTGATGGCAACCCCCCAGCACACAACCAACATTCCATCACAAACTCCCCACGGGGAGGTCATAAACAACGAAACTATCCCTCCATTGGAAGATAATCCAAGGGTGGAGATGCCATACTATGAAATCACCCACGCACAGTTGAGAGCCTTGCGCCCGGCCGCCCGCAATCTCCTTAGGGATTTGAGATATGCCCCAATCATGCAATTATTGTCCCATAATAGAACCCCGACTGAAAACACCACTCGTAATGGTGCTTTGGTGAGCACCGTGCCCGAGTTGGTGAATCTCATGCTTGAAGATCTCGCCGCTGCTGCTCAACGTAATGAACCCATCCCCGAACTCGGAGACGACGATGAGGAAGAATTTGGTCCTACCAAACCTTTTCCTAACTTTCATTCCAACCAAGCCCAGCCTAGCAACAACCAAGCGCACCCTCCACTTGGGGAAGGTGAGGGAGACAGA
The DNA here is from genome assembly GCA_034641835.2 of Pinus albicaulis. Taxonomy (NCBI): domain Eukaryota; kingdom Viridiplantae; phylum Streptophyta; class Pinopsida; order Pinales; family Pinaceae; genus Pinus; species Pinus albicaulis. Next base: position 895,675,870 of record CM076582.1, on the reverse strand, counting down.
GGCCAAGGGAATGAAAGTGATAGAAATAGAGCCCGCAGAAACGAAGGCGAGGGGAATATGGCCCGCAGAAACGAGGGCGAGGGAAATAGAGTCCGCCAGACCAGAGGTAGAGGAGATAGAGGCCGAGGCCAAGGAAACCGTGCCAACAACCGTCACCCGAACCCAAATCGGCCTCCTGTCCACAACTGGGGATATCTTAGAGACTTTCCCTATCGTGAGAGACATCAAGATGAACACTCTCGCCACGAGGGAGGAGCCTCGGTGTCAGGTTCGGGGAGTGAATCTGAGCATGAATTTAGACATCACCAGTGGGCTAGGAGGGTGCAACCATTAGCCTGGATGGCCCAGTCACCATTAAATATTTTGGGCCCAATCCAAGACTTGCCTAGGCACCCAGAGAAACACCTTGGCTGAAGATCATATAAGCAGTTTCTATCTTTCCCTGCAAATCATGAGGGTTCAGTCAGATAATGTTGCTTGCCGTCTGTTTCCGCATACTCTTGAAAACAAAGCAGCCCCTTGGTACCGCTCCCTCCCAAGTGCCTCTATCACATCGTGGGACCAGTTTCAACGCATATTCCTACAGAAATTTTCAGAGGATAAAACCCCTTCCATGCTCCTCACGGAGCTAAGTACTATTAAATGCCACAAGAAAGAGAAGGTAAGAGACTTCAATCAGCGCTTTGCTACCATATTACAAAATTTTCCCCCAAACCTGGCTTTGGATGACTCGATTACCATTGACTATTATACCAAATCTCTCCCTAGGGATATTGTTGTTTTCGTGAAACGCGAAGCTCAGCCCACACTGGCAGCCAACTACGCAGCCGCCCTCACTGTAGAAAGAGACATGCTTTCTATAGGAGAAATAGATCATGAGGGGAGAGATGATCACAAACCAATCGTGAAAAGGGGTTAGCCCACCACAAACAAAGTCGCAGATAAGGATAAGGATGCTTTTGACTTTGAGGGCATAGTGAAGACTCTCAAGCTATTAACAAATGAAGTCTCCGATCTGAAGAGAAAAGGTATAGAGTCCACATCTAGTGCCAAGGTGCCTAAGCCCTTCTTCAGAAAGAGCAACCCCAATACTAGCCGACCTCTGTCCAACCCGAACACTGTTCTGAACGTTGAAGACATAGGAAAAGATAACTTCTGCTCTTTCCACCAGGCTGCCCACTCTGAAAAAACATGCCCCCAATGGATTGGTAGCATGACTGCAGTGGTAAACTAGCTTTTGGATGATCAAACCCCAGGGGACGCAGGGGAGGATGATGTTTCAGACCATGATGAAGAGTTGTCCCCGGATGAAGAACCGGCATCCTCAGTCCTTGCATTCGATGTTATCCGAGGGGACAACCACCTTACAATCACTGATATCAACATGGCAGACAATCCCAAGACCCCACCTATAAGAAACTACAACCTTAGGAGTAAAGGACCGGTCCCTGAACCATCCTTTGAGGAGAAGAAAAGGGATTTCCTACGGAAAATTCTGCTGCTAGGAAATGAACAACAAGCTGCTCCTAAGAAGCCCACAAATGACAATACCCGAGCAGATCCAAAGAGCAAGCTCCCCGTGAGTCCCACCACAACCACCACCGAACCAAGTCCCCAATCTGATTCCACATACAACATTGTAGAGGACATGAAGAAAACCAGAGCTAACATATCCCTCTATGAGCTTGCTCGCATCACAAATCAACGAGAACTCATTCTTAAAGCCTTCGCCGATACCTCAGTTACTAAGCATGTGAGCAACACTTCCGTGCAACCTAGTCTAAGTGTTCAGTCCATCGTAAATGCCATCAATGCAAATTCCAGGGGGTCTACTCCTCCTTTTCTATTGTCTTTTGAGATCTTCAACTTCAATTTCCATAATTGTCTGGTTGACTCCGGCGCCTCCACAAACGTCATGCCACTATCTATTTGCAAAAAAACTGAACATCCGCCCAGAAAAAACCGACGCAAGGATCATCCAACTTGACAGAACTCAAGTGCTAGCCATAGGAGAACTGAACAGCGTCATCATCCGCCTCTCGTTCGATTCTAGAGTCCACCAATGCATCGACATTGTATTCGTTGACATTCCGGAGGCCTACGGTTTACTGCTTAGTAGGGACTGGTCTAGCAAACTACAAGGATATTTCGCTACTGACTGGTCCCATCGTTGGCTTCCTTACAAGGGCCGGAATAACCAAATCCGGGTCGAAAGCGAGCCTTATATGAAACATACTGTGACTGATTTGGATGCTACTAATTAACCCATCAATTTTGCTCAGGAGGAGCTCGGCATGTGCTTCTTGGAAGCCATTTTTGGATGTTATCACCCTCCTCAATCTCCAGTAGATCCCCAGACTCACTCTGAACTGACCCTTGTCACGGAAGATCAATTCGCTCCCTTCTCACACCAGACTGAAACTGAGGTCCCGCCCCAACCTGCAATCCCAAAGGAACCAGAAAACAATGTATGGACCTTGTACTATGACGGTTCCAAAACCCTTGATGGAGCTGGTGCGGGCTGCATCTTGCTAGACCCTCAAAAGAACAAATTCTTGATTTCATGCCGGCTCGAGTTCCAATGCACAAACAATACTGCGGAATATGAGGCTCTAATCCTCGGACTCAAGAAGGCATTGGATTTAAAGGTAAGGTGCTTACAAGTTATTGGAGATTCCGAGATTATCACTCGGCAGGTACGCAATACCATTCATTGTTTGTCTCCACATTTGAAAGCTTATCAGCAAGAGGTATGGCGTCTTATTTCTGGTTTTGATGCTTTTGGAATTAAATATGTTCTTAGGATGTACAATGCAGCAGCTGATACTCTGGCTAATGCTGCTGCTAGATTTACCCCTTTGAGGGACGGTTTTTCTATTGAAGTTATTTATAGACCATCCGTGCCAGATAATGTTACTAATTTCCGCGTTTTTGATGATGATCAACAGATATTAGAGTTTATACTCAACACTGAAGTATTCAAAGACGCGACGATTGATGAAGCGGATCACGACCAAGCCTTGCAGGAAGAGCATGAAAAACACAAGGAAAACCCCATGCCTAAAGGAATAGTATCACTTGAAAAGCTCTTCGACCTGCAAAGCAGATTCCACGTCCCCCCAAATACTAAGGTACAAAGTTCCATTTTGGCACATCGGCAAGGAAATTTGGGATCAGAGGAGGACCCGAAGTTCATTAACCTCGGGAAAGAGTGTACCGACGAAGAGACGCAGGCATTCACCCGACTATTTCGGAAATATCGAGACATATTTGCTTGGACGTATAATGATTTACGCACGTACGACACTCGGATTATTCAACACGTCATACCCATGAAGGAAGGTGTGAAGCCATTCCAACAGAAGCTCTGAAAAGTACACCCTACTTTGGAACCAATGATCCTGAAAGAACTCAAGAAGCTATTGGACGCACGCATCATTTTCAAAGTTCTTCACTCCACATGGGTATCAAATTTGGTCCCGGTACGGAAGAAGTCTGGTGAGATCCGCTTATGTGTAGATTTCTGGAATTTGAATCGAGCCTCGAAAAAAGATAATTACCCAGTGCCACCTATGGAACAAATATTGCAAGCTGTGTCTGGATCTAAAATGTTCTCTTTATTGGATGGATTCTTCGGTTACAACCAGGTGCTTGTAGCTGAACCGGACAGATTGAAAACTACCTTTCGGACCAAATGGGGAACATTCGCTTTCAGGCGCATGCCTTTTGGATTGATTAACACGGGGGCAACTTTCCAGCGAGCCATGGACATAGCTTTCCGTGGTTTGATAGGTCAGAGCGTGGTAGTCTATTTGGACGACGTCACTGTGTTTTCAAAACGCCAGGGCGATCATTTATGCCACCTCAAACAAATCTTCGAGAGGTGCAGGAGGTACGGGATTTCTCTCAACCCGAAAAAGAGTATTTTCGCTGTGGCAGAAGGGAACTTGCTGGGCCACATCATTACAAAGCAGGGCATTGTAGTAGACCCAGAGCGAGCGAAAACTATTGCCCAGATTTCCCCCCCGAGTAGTAAGAAAGCAATGCAATCTTTCATGGGAAAAATCAATTTTGTCCGCAAGTTCATATCGGATTTCGCTCAGATAGTTAGACCATTGCAGGGGATGATAAAAAATAATGCGATGTTCAAATGGAACCCACCAGAGAAGGAGGCGTTCGCCAAAATCAAACAGGCCATAGCCGAAGCACCATCCCTTCAAAGTCTGGACTTTAGCAGAGGCTTCATCCTATATACTTTTTCTTCAGATTCTTCACTTGCAGCTATCCTCACGCAGAAAGACGACAACAATGACGAGCAGCCCATTTCCTTCATGAGTACTGGTTTACAAGGGGCTGAATTAAACTACCCTGAAATCGAGAAGCAAGCCTATGCGGTCTACAAAGCAGTCAAGCACTTCAGACCCTACATCTTGAAAAGCCACGTCACAGTCTGCGTTCCACATCCAATGGTCCGCTCGTTGTTTGTGCAGCAGGAGCTAGGCGAGAGGCGAGGCAACTGGGTGACATGCTTGCAAGAGTATGATTTAGAATTTAAGCCAGCTCACACCATTAAAGGACAGGGTTTATGTCAAATGGCTGCGGAGGCAGCAAGTGCCCATGGAGTCGAGCAAGAGTGTTGGGAACAAGAGATCGATATGTACCAGAGCGACCATGTACCTCAGTTGAGTAACCCTTCTTGGTACTCGGACATTTCAGGATACCTTGCCCAGGGTACTCTGGACCCCGCTCTTACTGCCCGGCAGAAACGCGCGATAAGACTCAAAGAGGCATCTTACCAGTTGATCCATGGGAAGCTTTTCAAGAAACATTACGATGGGGTCATGCTACGCTGCTTAGAACATGATGAAGCGTAGAAAATTTTGACTGAGCTACACGACGGACTAGCTGGGGGTCATTTTTCCGGGGATACCACCGCCCATAAGATAATGCGCGCAGGATACTATTGGCCAACCCTATTCAGAGACACGCATGCATATGTCTGGAAATGCATCCAGTGCCAGAAGTTTGCAAACCGAGAAGCGCGGCCAGCCGCCCCCTTACTGTTGGTAGTAGTAGAAGAACCTTTTCAACAGTGGGGCTTGGACGTCATTGGAGAAATCATACCTCACTCCTCCAAACAACACCGGTACATTCTCACAGCTACCGATTATTTTACCAGGTGGGTCGAAGCAGCACCTTTACGCCAAATCAACGATCAGGAGGTAATAGAATTCGTCACTCGTTCCATCATCACCAGGTTTGGTGTTCCAACTTCCTTGGTTTTTGATAATGCAACTTACTTTTCATCTTTTAAATTATGTGATTTTGCCCTGGAAAACGGAATCGTTCTTAAACATTCGGCAAATTACTATCCCCAAGGAAATGGTCTAGCTAAGTCGACTAATAAAAACCTGATCCGCATCATCAAGAAGACCCTGCTGTCCCACCAGCGCAACTGGCACAGCGCCCTTCACAATTCACTTTGGGCCGACCGCGTCACGCTTAAGTCCTCCCTAGGCACCTCTCCTTATTTCCTCGTGTACGGAAAAGAAGTTGTTCTTCCTCCCCACTTATCTTTCCCTGCCCTTCAGCTGTCCCAGGAATGTCATGGTACCCCATGCCCTATCTTGCAAACTCAAATTGAAACTCTACTGAAGTTGGAGGAAGAAAGGCAAAAAACCCGGGAAAAGTTCGCCATCCACCAAAGCCGAATTAAGAGATGGTTTGATAGAAAATCCGCAGGGAATAAAAACTTTGAGATAGGAGACCTAGTCCTAAAATGGGATAAAGCTCACGAAGAAAAGGGAAAACATTCTAAGTTCCAAGCACTATGGACGGGTCCTTTCCATGTTAAAGAAAAATTAGGTTCCCATACGTTTAGACTACAAACCCTTGAGGGAAGAGTAGAGGTCCTCCCGGTAAATGACCACGACCTCAAACACTATTTCACATAGTAGCCCTTAGAGAGCTATCTTATCCTTGTAACATAGTTTCCGTTCTCGCCTTTAAAAAAAAAAAAAATATGTAAAACTTCTTAAAGGAAGGATTTGTTAGAGCCACGCAATTGGCACACTGCAACAGGTTCTATGCTGATGGAAGGCCTTTTCCGATAGACTCAAAGGTGGCAAAAGCTTGCTTGTTCTCTGCACCTGAAGGCGGCATATGATCTAGCTCAAGTCATCAAGCGGGAAGCCCACCTCGCCAGTCTGAGAGGGTGTCCGCAAAAGAAAGTACGATGCAGTGGTAACTGGATCAGAAGGGAAAAAAGGTACTCTATGCTACGACAGGATATCCGAGAAAAACCAGAGTCCTCATACCAGACCAGGAACAACCTCTCTGCAATAAAAATAAGTCGGGATCCCTCATCCACCCAGGCTAAATTGCCATCTCAAATAAGTGCCTCAGGCACATTCAAAATAAGTGCAATAGCACACTAATAAAGGGTAAAGGATTGAGAAAGGCTTCCTGCGCAGAGAGGTGATGTAACGACTCCGCCGGGGTACTGACCAGGCTTGCTGGCAGCGGAGTAATGTTCACGATTCCTAGGTAGTGACACCGCCGGGACCGAGAGGTTCGCTGGCAGCGGAGCAACACGATGAGGACAAAATAATCGTACCGGAACCTGTAGCTGCCTGGAGTTCTACAACACTTTCGGTCCGGAGTCCTGAAGAAATGAATTTTTGTTAAGCAACACCCGAACAGGCCAGCAGACTGAGCAACCTAGCAAGGTACCAAAAGACTAGGCAATGTCGATCGTAAGGTAAAAGAAACAGCCAGCAAAGACCCCTCCCTCCCCCTCCAACACTAACCATCGGCACAGACTCTGAGTTCGTCCAGTGAATCGCCATTTGTTGTAGCCTCTACAACACCCTCCAAAAAACCCCTCTTCAAAAATTTTGGAGCCCCTTGAACTTAAAGAAAACCAAGTAAAGAGTCCAGAAGGCTAAGTTGCAAAGTCGCAGAATTCCTTTTTTTTAGAAAGTTGCGACCCCGCGACCTAAGGGTCGCAAGGTCGCAAGGTCGCAGGGTCGCTTATCTTCCAAATCACTCAAAAGTGCGACCTTGCGACCTCATTAAATGCCCGCATGTGCGACCCTTTTATATAAGCCAGGTCGCTAGGTCGCACTTTTCACATTCAGCGAATAGAAAGAAACGGCTCTGATAGGTCGACTGGCGCGCGTTTTTCCCGAGTGAACTTGAAGCAGACGCGGAGTGTATACCTGTTCTCTCGGATTCTAGCGACATGGCACCCCCAGTGTCCCAGAAGAAGGACAAGCAAGTGGTGGAGGAAGATATAGACACGGACATGCAAATGTCCCCACCGCCGATATACAGAGATACCCTTTGCACCTTTGCAAAAGGGGACAACATGCGATGGTACCAAGTATATCATGAGTTCACCATACCGGAAGTGGAATTTCCAGAAGATCTCCCGGACCGGGAAATATACTTAAAATTCAAAAGGTCCAAACTAAATCTCGCAGGGGCGCATCCAGCCATATTCTCGTGTCCCGAAATGATAGACTGGATCATACAGAAAACAGATCCCAAAAGGTTTGTGATCCGAGACAGCGAAGGCAAGGCTTTCTCAACGCTCGTAGGCTCGGACGCCCATGTGTATTACTCGTTGCCTCAACCGAAAGAAAACTTTACCCAAGGATGGGCTCTTGCCCAATGCAGTCCCTGTAGTTGACACTATCAGGCAGTGGTGGGCGGAACCCGACAAATTCAAAGTCAAGAAGAACCAAGAATATCCGGTGGCCAGCCTGAGAAAAGTATATAAATTAGTAGCCGCCATGCTCTGCAGATTGTACGAGTGCCCGGACGCCACTACCTTCAACAACACATGGGCTACTATCATGGAACATGTAACGGTGCATGGCACTCGTTTCAACTAGGCTAATATATTGATGACCTCAATGCAGACAAAATTGTCTTCGGCATTGGCCCCAGAGGAAGGAATGCCTTCTGAGTTCTATATGGCCTCTTATCTGGTGGATGCCGTCTGTGCGCGGTTTCATTTTGAGGGATGGGCACATAACTGGGATTCCACGCAGACCCGTGCAATTCATCTGCAAACCAAAGTGTTATGGGAATCCAGGTACAAACAGGATATAGAACCAATTTCTCAGATATTCATCCCCGCTCTTTTCCGGAAATTATTTGGCCAGGATGCCCCTTACATGTCTTGGCGAGCTAGGGAGACGCTAGGCCAAGTGGCGCATTGGTTTCCATTCGCTGAATATACTATCGTCTGAGTCTTTGGCACATTCAAGCCACCACATGCTTTGCCTCGCTTTGTTACAAACAAGGTGCTCATGCAAGAGATATGCTTCCAAATGACCTCGGGTTTCTCCAGTGTCCTGTCCAAAGGGAAGAAGAAGCCTTGGCCTGCTCCACCCCTTACTATCGGTGCCTATACGGTTAAAGACATCAGAGAGGTAGGGGCTGAAGGAGAAGAGATTAAAAGTTATCACCTAAGGACTTTGGAGTTCCCCAGCAAGGATAGTTCCCGAACACTGCAAGAAGGCCAAATTCAAATGGAACTACCAACATGAAAAATGCCCGGAAGAAGATGAGAGAAGGAACTGGTACAATGCCGATAGATAACTCGCTCCGGGGGCTGACTCTGGCCAGGAGGATCAGGATGACCAAAGCTTGGAGGACAGGAGCCGTAAGTTAGGAGGCGCTTCTTCCTCTCTAGCTAAAAAGCCCCGGACCAGCACAGGGCCTAACACCTCTTCCCAACAGAGAGAAGTAGAGGCCAAAGCCTAGCAGGAGAAAGAAAAGAAGATAAAGGAGGATGAGGAGAAACGCAAGAAGAATTCAAAGGCAGATCAGAAGAAGAAGCAGGCCGAGGAGGCCAGAAAGGAAAAACAGGAAAAGGAAGCTCAGGCTGCAGCAGAACAGGCACTCAAGGAAGAACTTGAAAAAGCTGAAGCTAAATGCCAAAAGAAAGCAGATCAAGCTGCCGCAGCCGAACGAAAGAGGAAAGCCGAAATAGAAGCAGCGGCAGAAACAGAACGCAGGAGGAGGGAAGAGCATGACAAGGCAGAAACCGAGCACCAATACAGGGAAGAAGAGGAAAGGAAGAAGAGAGAAGAGGAGGAAAAGAAGAAGAAAGATGAAGAGGATGTATTGATAGAAGATATCAACATGTCTCCCCTAGAGGTCCCTCTAGGCGGTACAGGAACCATTCTCTCTGATGTTGATTCCCCCCAGGGGCAGGAAGAGGAAGTCTTCGACCTAACCAGGCTCACATTTGACCAATTCTCTTTCAAAATTCGGCAAGAGAGGAGAAGGTCCATGGCACAAAGTCCTTCCGTCGCATCCATGGTCGCAACTGAAAAATACATAGTCCTTGATACTAGGACTAACCCCGTGATGATAGCATCGGCAGGCACTGCTTTCGCCGCGGCCACGGAAGAGAATGTCACCAGAATGAGTAGAGAAATCATTTCTCTACAAAACAGACTAAGAGCAGTGGAGCAGCGGGAGAAGAAGGCAGAACAGGAGAGGTCGGTGTTGGAAAAGGAGATGCAACAACTCCAAAACAAGGCTCCCCCAGTCAATGAAGTTCCACTTGCCGTTATGAAAGAATGCGATGTATTAGAGACGACTATGAGGCAGGTGTATGGGGAAATGCTCACCATAAAGCAAATAGTCGCCCCATTGGTAAGAGCACGAGCAGAAACTAAGCAGAAGCATGAGCAGCTCAAGGAAGCCTCGGTTGCTTTAGATAAAATGATGAACTGGACAGTGCAATACCCTCAAGTTCCCGAGCATTTTCCTAAGAAGGATTGGATTCATACACAAGATGCCAAAGTCCAAATCCGGATGAAGATGCAATCCAAGGACAAGCTATCCAAAGATTTGGACAAAGTAATGTCTTCATACGACCACCTGATCAGCGGCATAGACTCAATGCACACTCTTCACCACATTCCTTCGCTAGGGGCATTGGACAAAAGTAAGACCCGGGAACAAGTAGATCAAGAAATCCAGTCATTCCTGTAGTCTATCAAGAAAGTTGCTGCCGCCCCAGATGTCGCAGCATCACAAGAAAATCTGGGTCGGTTGCTTGTCGCGCCAGCACAGATTTACACCAAGCTCACCTCCCTTTCAAACCAGATCTCCCAAAAGAAAGAAACTCTAATCCCAAATGCTCTGGAGTGCATGCATCGGTTGAAAGAGGAGGTCCCTCTAGTCTCTCCCATAGCAGCAGAATACCAGACCTGGTGAGACTTCCTCAAAGGAAAGTAGATTGATGTTCCTAATCTCTCTATTGCACACCCACCTCCATGACTCAGTATCACTAGGTCGCAGGTCGCACTGTTCACTAGGTCGCAGGTTGCACTGCTCCCTAGGTCGCAGGTCGCGCTGCTAAACAGGTCGCAAGTCGCACTCACTGGCCAGATCGCAGGTCGCAAATTTTTCCCAGGTCGCAGGGAAACTCAACTGGCAGGCAGGCGAAGAGTCAAGGAGCCCAAAGGGAAATTTTGATCTATAAAACCCCTCTGGGGAAAATGTAAAGGATCTTCTTTTTGGGACTGAAAAGCTACATAGCATTGTATTTGAAGATAACACTCTTTTGACATATGAATGCAAACACCTGTTGAAACTCCTTTTGGATCTGATGTGTTTTGCTTGGTGAACACTACGAGTATTTCTTTACAGTTTCAGAACATCTTTTGATTAATGAGACTGCACTCTTTAATGGAATCATTTATGCATCACGGTTACCTGTATGTGTGTTAATGGTGTTCAAATTAATTTCTTGCTACATGGATGTTAGTGACTTTGTTTATTAGCATTTCATTTTATCTTTCAGAAAGTAAAAGGGAATCTCGCCATAAAGAACTGTTTCTTTTGTGGTCAGAATCACCTACAAGCATAACTCCAAAGATGTGTTGTTGACAACATTTCCTTCGGCGTGTATGCTTTATCATCTATATTGCTACACATAGTGTTATATACATGTTTAATGCATCAACCATGTATTTGTATCATGTGAATAAGTGTGTGTCCGCAGGTTCGAGCAAGTTCTTTTGAGACCAAAGGGAAGGTGATTGAAGCGGTAGTCGGACCCACACCCCGGACGGGATCCCTATTCCAAACGGTTCAAGGTCTAATTTGGACCTTTTACCGGGGAGATCCCCTGCTGTTGGTCGGGCAGATTTTCCTGTCAACAATTTTTTATATCCACATCTAAAGAAGAAGAGGTTTGAAGCCTTGGATTAAGGTTGAATGCCCTGAAGCCCAATCACAAATGGAATTAATGAACTCAAGAGGGATGAACGGCCTCAGTCCTATAACAAGAAGGTTGAAGTTCCATTTTTTGTTGAGAATAATACACCATTCTTATGGAGGTTGTGATCCATTTCCTTGAAGGTCGATTTCATTAAGGAGTTTTATTTGGAGATAATGATAATATTATGGAAATTACTGTATGAAGGTCAAAATCCTCTTGGAAAGGAAAATTTATCTAAAAGCTAGCAAGCCCGAACTATTTGTATTTCTACTATGGTTTTAAGCAAGGCCAAGATGCTTTAAAAGACCAAATAGTAAATTGATGGTGATAATTTTTGAAAATTAAAGTTTGTTTGAAGAAGTAAGACTAAACTCAAGTTCAAAATGTAGAATCAAGGTGTTGATTTCTGCCTAAAACTTAAAGAAAGTATAACAAAGCCTAACTTAAACATGTATTCTCTTTTGGGTCTATTTGGGAACATTTTAAAGTCCTTGTTAATAAAATAAAATTTTTCAAGAAACTATTTATATGCAGATGGAGTATTCCTTGATTGACTGATAACATCACTTTGGGGCATGAGATTCCATGACCCATTCTTTTGGTTTGGATGAAATGTCACCATCTATATTGACTACATCAATAAAAGTTCCACATGACATATTTGATGATCTTATTTTCAAATCCTAGAAGATATGAAGAGTATAAGGGTTTTTGAAGATGGTGTACATTCACTGCAAATGGATGTATGCCTCTTAATCTATAGCATGTAATCCATCTTTATATTTCAAGAAGTAATGACATCATCATATTTTTGAATTAGTTGGATTATGGACTAAAGACAAGATAAGGCCTAATGAGATGGATAGACCAAGCATGTTACATACACTTGTGATGTTTGAAGAATGATGTGTTGGATTTAAATGTAGGGGTATTATCTTTGGTTGCACTACATTACAGGATACATGTTCATAAGCATAATGATGTTTTTGAAGTTACAGATATCTAAGTCTCTAGAATACTAACACCATATATTATGAACCTTGAGTAAGGGTTCTTTTCAAGTATGCATAATATGCCTTGCATTGTATTTCTATGGTTATGATTGTATTGGTTAAGATATGTTGTTCATGTTAGGGTGCCATTGCTTGATTCTTTCTATTTCTAGAACAAATTGAGCCAAAGGAGAAAAAATTTCTTCACATATAAAATAGCGGGTGGCAAATTAGCACATGAAAAATTTCGTTGCAAAGGGTGTCAATAAAATTTGGAAGTCCTGGGATTGTAAAACAGAAGACTAGAAGTCTTAGATAAGAAAGCACTAGGGTTTGCAGATAAAACCCTAGAGCTGGACCGAGATTGATGTTTCCACTGAAAGAAGAAACATAGCTCATGCAGGGAAGGAAATGAAAGTAATGTTGATGATGAGGACGAGGATTATGAATTTTCAGAAGGATATTAATGATTTCTACGGGAAGGAAAAGAACAATAGGGAGTTGAAAATTCCCTACAATCCTCAAAGATAATTACTTTATTGGGTATGTGTTATATTCTTTCCATGATTAGTCGCATGCCCGGGGAAAGGTGATAGCTCCCCCTTTTCCTTTCCCTAGGCACATCGGGGGCAACAGTCCCCCTTGTCCATGGGTTCACAGGGGGTGGGTAGAACCTTGCGTGGGGTCTGGGGTAGCACCCCGGGGAAAAGAAAATTGGACCCTATTTTAAGTGGGCGGACCCGCCTATGGATTTGTGCATGGGTTTTCACATGGTTTTGGGGCATGATTGTTTTCAGCCCCTGGTATTTTGTATATTCGATCAAGGGCACTATGGTTATCTTCTAATCCAAGGTTAATGGATTGGGGTTTATGAGTGCTTTGGCATGTATATATATGTGTTGTAACACTAAAAGGAATATAATGAAAAATCAAGTTGGTAGTCCCGATTTGGGATCTAGGGGAAACTATCTATGTATATATGTTTTATGTTTTATGCTCAAGATGTCGTTTATTTTTTGTTTTGAAGAATTCATTAGCAGATAATTTATGTACAAGGTTAAAACCTACATTTGGTATTAGAGTTGTTTCGGCTTCAAGGGGACGAATTTGCTGCTGAGGGTTTTTTTTTCTCGGGCATGTGGTAGACCCTGTTCAGTGGGAGATCTGCGGGATCGATTCTTGCAGTGAAAGAAGATGGCGAGCAGTGGAAAGATAAAGATCGAGAAATTTAATGGTCAGAGTTTTGAGTTGTGGAAGCTTAAGATGGAGGATCTGCTGGTGGATAAATATCAGTGGATCGCAGTAGATCCGGATACTAAACCAACGAAAATTTTAGATGAAGACTAGGCGAAGTTGGATCGAAAGGAAAAGAGCACAATACGATTGTGTATCTCAGATTTGGTATTGTTGAATATATCAAAAGCTACGGAAAAGACTTTTTGGGTCGAGTTAGGGACTTTGTACCAATCTAAGCCTCTAGTGAATACCGAATCTCCATGAAAGCCTGTAAATGTGTGCGAGAAATGTGGAAAGAAAGGGAACTTCAAAAAGGATTGCAGATATAAAGCTCTTGAGAAAGGAAATGGATCTGATGATGCTCCTTCTGTAGAGGAAAAAAACACCTCAGATGAAGGTGGGGATGTGTATTTGGATTCTTCTTCAAATACACATGTAGATCATGAGGCATGGTTGATTGACTCAGGTGCATCCTTTCACTTCACTCCCCATAGAGAGTGGTTCTGCGAGTATGAGAAGTATGATAGTGGTGATGTCTTCATAGGGGATGATAGGAAGGTTAGAATCGTCGAGCATGGAAAATAAAAGCTGAGCTTCCAGGTGGAAGGATTAGAACACTTCCTAGTGTTTTGCATATTCTTGCATTGGCCAGAAATCTGATTTCTGTTAGCAAGATGGATGATGCAGGTGTAAAAACAGTGTTCGAGAAAGATACCTGCAAGATGGTTCGGGGAGCACTGATATTAATGTGGGTAGGAATAATTGTAGGTAATAGGTTTCATGTATGATTTCCTAGCTGGTTTTGACATGCATGGTATGTGCATGTTGGTATTTGGTTATTTGTTTTCATTGGCATGGATTTTGTTGGGTTTCAACAATGGATTTTAGCCTTTCCTTTCCATTTCCGGACATGCATGGTGTGATGGGATTATTTCTCGGTTTGAGCTTTGGATTGTCAAAATATTTTGGATATGAGTGAAGCGGCCTCAAGAAAATCCCAAGGGTTTGGGGTGGAGATGTTTTCTTTGGGAATACCTCAACAGGTGGGTGGAGACAGGAAAATTCCTCAAGGGATGGTGAAGGAATTCTAAGGAATCCAAGATCGGTTTGGTTTTGTGATCTCGACACCAGTTTAGGTGAGATCACGGTATGGTGAGGGTGGAGGTGGTTTAACCTCTAGATTCCCTTAGTTTTTTTTGGATTGTTTTATCCCATGATATCCCATATTCATGCTTGGAATATGGCAAGGGGGTTATTGGCTGAAAGAAAGACTTGGTTCAACCCAATCTATGGTCGGGTGGTACGTGGAAGTCCCAGACCCGGTTGGATTTTTCCTATGTTTAATAAGAGCTCATTTTCTCTTGCTTTTAATGAGTGAATTTACTTGTTATTATGTGGATTTAATGCTTGCTATCTCATTTTTATTTATTTGGTTATATGTTGGTTATAAGCATGGTTATATAACCAATCTTATGCATGGCTCTCTTCATGTTTTACTTGTAACTAAATGAATAATAAATGCAAAACCTAATTGGTGTCATGAAAACTATTGTGAAAGGGCATTGATCCTTCTTGTAAAACCTTAGATAAGTTTTCATATCCTTATGTTCAGATATGTATTCATGACCTGTAGGTTGCATTTTTACTAAGTATTTGACAGAATGAAAATCCTGGTTGGGAGAGGTCAGGTCAATTCATGGTTCAAGTTTTCATTTGTAAACCTTGTTTCTATGTCATTCATCATTTATGTAAGTTTCACTGAGTTCTGGGCAAATTCTTGAGTCCTAACCCTGAAAAACTGGCTCGTAATTTGGGGTTGTTGGCATAGAATTTACTGGAAAAGTCCACAATCGCTAGAAGGTAGGCCTATGGGAACGACTAGAGGGCTATAGTTGCTTGCATGCCTTGGAAAGGGAGTGGTTGAGGCTCTAGTTCAGTGAAAAAGAGAGTTATCTCAGGGGTTGGACACCTGGAGGGGTTAGGTTGCTCTGGGAGGTCATGTAGCACCTGAGGGAAGCCAGTAAGGTCTTAAGTTGTCGAATCCATTTCCTTAAGGTCATTTAGGAGGTTGAATCTTATCATAGGCACTCTCATATCATGTTTACCTCAGGTAAACTGGTGAAAGCAGGTAAATGTGGGAGGAGGTGTTATATCATAAAATCCCAACCATGGTCGATGAATTTGTTAATCACCCTCATAATATTGTAGAGGAGATGTTTTCATGACTAGAAGCATAAGTTTCCAATATAATTTGTAACATAAATATTCTCATGTCACCTTGACCAATAAGCTCGAGCTATTTGGAGAGTATGGGGGTTCTAACGTAGAGGTTAAATCAAAGGGGAGATTAGGAGATTGAGAAGAAATCAAGAAGGAGCTGAAGAAAGAACTTGAAAAGGATCAACCTAGTTCGAGCAGGAATACTTGCAGGTAATAGGTTGCATGTATGATTTCCTAGTTGGTTTCCTAGATTTTTATATATATATAAACATCAACATAATCATGATGACAACATTATTACAAGTATTCATAAGATCAAGGTTAAGAGAATTTCCTTTATCTGTGCACAAGATGCACAATATAAATTCCATTTTCTAACAGGGTTGTCAGGGATCATTCATGTGGAAGAATGATTTCTTTATGCAAATGAATTGCATGAAAAGGTTCCTGGTTTATGAGTAATCAAGTGGGTAGAGTATCCCTAGAAGATATATGAGGTTAGTATTATGTGGATATGATTTTTATAATATGTGCTTATACTATGCCTATGTTTATGTTATGGCAAGCAATGTTCAATGATACATCAGCAGAATGAAATTAGTGTGATATGCAGCATTTTGGGATAAGCATGGATAAGGGAAAGAGCCACAGACCCAAGAATTGGGTTGTGGATGCATGCAGTAAGGCATGGGAAAGACATTAGAGGAAAGGTTTCCTAGTAGAGATAGTGTTGTCTTTGGATGTGCAATACGGCTGCTATGTACATTTTTTACATATTGTGTTGTGTACATGTTGTACATGTGGTGACGTGTAAATTTTTCACATGTTGTATTGTGTACATGTGGTATTGTGTCATGTGTATTGTGTATTCGTGTATTGTGATATGTGTATTAGTTGTGTTTTACACTGAGTGTAGGTGTATGTGTTTTGTTGTACACTGAGTGTAGATGTATGTGTGGCGTCGTACATCAGGTGTAGGTGTATGTGTTATGCTATACACCAGGTGTAGGTGTATGTGTTGTGTTTTAGATTGTATATATGTGTATATGTCATAAAGGGATTGGTTCTCAGGATCCATGAGGATGTGGGTTGAGATAGTAGACCTGGAGCCCTGGACAACCTAGGAAGATACCAATATTGAGTTGTTGATATTGAGGGTAGAGGAGATATAGTATTTGGATTCCCTTGCTGCTAATATTGACGGTAGAGATGGTATAGTCTTTGGACGACCTTGTAGATGATATTTAGGGTAGAGGTGGTATAGTATTTTGATGCCCTTGCTTCTAATATTGAGGGTAGAGGTGACATAGTCTCTAGATGCCATTTTTGTTGATATTTAGGGTAGAGTCAGTATAGTCTTTGGATGCCATTTTTTTCTGATATTGAGTTTAAAAGTGATATAGTCTCTGGATTCCCTTGTTTTTGATATTAAGGGAGGAAGAGTTTTGATCTCTAAATTCCCTTACTGATGGTATTGAGGAATGAGGCGATGTAGTATTCAGATTCTCTTGTTGAAGATATTGAGGGAGGAGGCGATATAGTCTCTAGATTCCCTTGTTTCTTTGGAAAAAAAGAGAAGAGAAGACATTAGGTGCTTAACGGGTTTGGAAATCGATCCAATGTGTGAATGTGGTCAGAGATAAGTATCAATATTTTATTTCAATTATAATTATGCACATAGTTTTTTATTCTGATGGTTGAGTATTGGACTAACCATATGTGATATGTTTATACAGATGATTTGATCTAAGAGTTGACTTGACTTGTTGTGGAAGGAAGTAAACAAAATTGCAAGTGTGCCTTATTGATGAGCTATCGATGAGGGACGATTTGAATTTATTTCAATTCCTTTTGAGTCTAATGGAAATTCCTTGTTGGGTGGTTTGAACTAGCTGCAAGAATGTTAGTAGCAATAAAAGGAATTGGAACATGAAAAAATGCGTTGGTAAATAATTCAACAGAAGGCCCATTTTGGGACATTGGTACCCAATAGTGTCCATTAATTTCTATGAGAATTCTATTACAAATATGATGGTTTTGAGAGGGGGATATTCCTTGGTTTTTGTACCTTATGATGCAAGGAAACCTTGCTAAGGGATGGATCGCCCAAGAAGGGGATGTCAGGGAACTTGGAAGGTTAGTGACTTCAAGGAAGGGGGTAACCAGATTGCCTGAGGGACTGGGAAGTAGAGAAGGGAAGGCTGGGGAATAATTTTTTTTTGGTCATTAGCATTGTCAGATGGAATTAGAATCACATTGGGAGTGTGCCCTAGAACAATGAGTTGATAACTGTTCACTGAGAGAACAAGTAGCTCAAGGGTTTTAGCATTGGACACTGTATGCAAAATTTTATTTTTGCAGTGGATTATGGACTTCTTGGGAAGGAGGTGAATCCTAGTACTAATTTGAGGGTTGAGGTGTGGGCCTTTGGATTCCCTTGTCACTAATGCGAGCATTATATAATTTTATCTGCTAGTTGAAGCAAATGTGCATATATATATATATATATATATATTATCACAAATATTGTGATAAATTGTGATTATAAAGTTCCATGGAAAGTATGATTATTTTTTGGTTGAAGCAAATGTTCATAGGTATGTATGTGTATATCATTGTAAATACTACATCGAGTTGGGTTATAAAGCTCCATAATCAATATGTTTGTCATTTTTTCAGCAGTTACTATTTTAAATATTGCATTGATTTGTGTTATAAAGCTCCATTGGAAGTATATTTTTATGGTCATAAGCATCATTGAATACCAAGGACGGTATTCCTCCAAGAGGGAAGTGTTTGTAACAACCCGTGATTGATTTTCCATGTAAATATAATAAGATCAAGGTCATGGGACACATATTCCAAGCTGAATGGTGGGTAAACATTATAGTGGGCATCACTTATGGTTTTATTATGGCAATGGAAATTGGCAAAGGCATTGGCAAAGGAAAAGAGGCAATAAATGGAATTGAATTATGGGAAATAAGGAAAATAGGAGAAAAGGGAGATGAAGAGACAAAAATATGCATGCAAGGGAACTTAGAGGGAAAATGAATGAAAAGGGAAAGGAAGAGACTAGAGATCAATGATAAAAAGGGACCTGAGAATCAGTTGACAAATTTTTCTCATATTTTGATCGTGATCAACAAAGGAGAAGGAACAAGAACTTGGACAAGCAATAAAGGAAAGCAAGGGTGCACAAGAGGAAGTGTGGATAGTGTTAAGTAAGAATAGAAATTAACTATGGATTCCAAGTAATAGTGTGCATGTGAGATTTAGCATGTTGGTTCTTGGATGCATGGTATATGGATGTGGTCCCCTCATTCATTTGTTGTCATTGGCATGGGTTTTTCCTGGTTTGACTATGGTTTCACCATTTTCTTGCCATTTCTTGGATATCCATGGGGTGATGGGATTCATTCCTGGTTTAGCTTTGCATTTCCATAAGGTTTTGGAACTAGTTGAGTTTGTCTCAAGAAAATCCAAAGGGTTGGGAGTGGAGATTATTTTCTCCAGGAACCCCTCCACAAGTGGGTGGAGAGAGGAAAATTCCTCAAGGTATGGTGAAGAAATTCTAAGGCATCCAAGTTTGGTTTGATTATGTGATCTTGGGGCCAATTTAAGTGAGATCACGATAGCTTAAGGGTGGAGATGGTTTAACCTCTAGAGTCCCTGGTTGAATATGTCTTGGTTTATCCCATGAGTCCCACATTCATGTTTGGAATATGGCAGATGGGTGATTGGATGAATGAAATATTTGGTTCAACCTAATCTATGGTCGGGTGGTACGTGGAAGTCCCTCAATTTGTCAGATTTTTCATAAGTTAATATGATATATTATTCTAATTTAATTAATGAGAAAATGTGCAAGTTATTATGTGGTTTTTATGGCTAATTTATCATGGTTTCTATTATGGTTATATGTTGGTTATAAGCATGACTCTATGATGTGCTCTAGCTATTGATATTGTTTGTGATTTGATGTTTGTTTGAATGGTTGATTAATGCATGGGCTAATGAGTGTTATTGTAGCTAGCTTGAGAGGGCATTGAGCCTTCTTGGTGATTCTTAGATGAAGTTTAGAAGTTTATGATCAGATATGCATTCATGACCTATAGCTTCTATGTTTACCATTATGTTTGACGAAACATCTATCATATACAAGGCATGTTATGGTCAACATATCGTTCAAGTTTTGGATGAATAGCCTTGTTATCATGTTATCATGTTTCTAGAAACTTACAAGCAGTTCTGGGTAGTGTTCTGGAGGCTTGCCTGAAAAAGTGGCATAGATCTCACGACCGCATGCATAGAACAGGGGATTTTTTGTCACAACCACTTGAATATAGGCTTATTTTTGTGGTTGGAGCCTCATAACTGCATGCATGGTGTGTCAAGGGTGCGATTAGGTTGATATGTCAGTGAAAAATAGTTCCAGCTCATGGATTTATCGCCTGTGGTGGTTTTCAGGCTCCTGAGTGATATGTAGACCCTGAGGGATGTCAATTTGTGTTCAGATAGTCATCCCTACTTCCATAACTAGAACTTGGAGGTCAATTCATGTCATAGTAGCACTCATCTCATGTTTACCCTAGATATATTATAAAAGTAGGTGAATGTGAAGTGCGGTGTTTACATTTCCCCTCCACTATCTCCACCCAACCCTTTTTCCTTCTCTCTTACTCTTTATCTCCACCTCTCTATCACTCTCTCTTATTCCCTTTCTATTGCTCTCTACTTTCACTCTTTCTCCCCCACTCTCTCTCACCTCTTGATCTCCCTCCCCTCCTCTCTCTACTCCCTCCATGTATCATTCCTTCTCTCTATTTATATCCCCCAACTATCTATCTCTCTATTTCCATTTACATATTTATCTCTATCTATCTCTCTAACCTTATTCATTTCTCTTCCCCCACTCTCTATCTCTCTATTTCCATTTACATATTATTTGGTGTCTCTCTATCTGTTCTTCCCTCTCTATCTATATCTCCCTCCCTTTCTCCTTCTCTCTCTCCCTTTAGTGTTGAGATTCAACAAGATGATGAGCTTATAAGTGAAAAGAGTCGCCTTCACTAAGTGGGCCCGCAGGCTATTTTTGGTGCAAGTCTATTTTTAGACTATGTCTATTTTTAGACATGATGATAATATTTCAGAAGTTGTAGGATGCTATTTGTGGATGGTTGGTCAAGTTGGAAAAATAGATGAAATTCTATTTTTATAATATTGGGCGAAGTCTATTTATAGATCGTCAATCTAAAAATAGATGCATGTCGATTATTATTAGCTCTTAATAATAATCAGACTCTAAAAAACAACTTATTCTCTTGGAGCACTTCAGTTCAGTGAAAAGATGTGGCACAGTAACTGACAGAAGGAATCACGCTATTCCTAAGGGTTTACTTGAGCTAATGCATGGAGGACTCAGTTAGAACTCAAGTGGCAGAGTTATGACACAATTGGAAGAAGTAGTTATGGAGTTGTATTTAGTTTAACTCAGTTAGACTCAGTTGAGATAGTTGTATCTAGTCTAACTGATTGATACACTAGTGAGAGTGGAGTAAAGTAATTAGTTAATTAATTCATAAATAATAACTCATTAATAAACTGAACAATACATCAGTTAACTACAGTGCATGGCAATTTCAGTTGAGACCAGTGGAGAGATAGGTGAAAGGGCAAGATAGACTATCTGTTGTGACTATAGTGATGCATTGATTGCATCACACACTCAGTGGAGATGCCAATGAGGATTGTGCAGTCAAGGATGGATTAATTCGAATTCATTCAGAGCTATTCTTCAGCAGGGATTGCGCAGTGGAGGTAGGCTAGCAGGTGGCATAGATTGGTGCATGGATTTGTAAGATTGGGCCTGATTAGTGTATGACGATTGTACTGTACTGAGAGGTTGTGATAAGCTTTGTATGCTTGTATGAGATTGTCATATGATATCCATGTTACATAATATATAGTTGGGGTTTTCAACTTCAGGCTTTCCCGGTTAAAAACTGTGTTATGTGCAATTGAATATTTTTGTTTATGCTTTACATGTGTGTGCAATTAATTTTTCCGCAAAAGATTAACAAGTGGAATAGATTCAGTATCTTGCATAAAGTTAAATAATGTGAGATCAGGTGGATCTTGGACATATGCCTGCTTAATGCATATAATTTCTACATGGATTGGCCATCTTCACCATGGCGCTTTGAATATTTTGCAGCAAATTTCTGTTGGACTTCCCCAGGGTACTCTTGCACAGTCAGATTAGTACAAAGGATGTGCTATGGGTAAGTTTGTGAAGACCACCTTTCATGAGAAGGAGAACTGTGGTTCGCTAATCTTGGAGAGAATTCACACATATGTGTGTGGACCATTCTCGGTTGCTTCAACAGCAAAACACAGGTATTATGTGATATTTTTTGATGATTATTCTCGTAGATGCTGGATCTTATTGTTGAAAAGGTAAATCCCCTCTGCGGACAGAGGCGATCCCTACTAGCCCAGCAGGGGTCTAGCAACAAACAAACAATGCTATGACGCAAGCTCCTAGTTACGAAATGAAAGACTTGGGATAAGAGCCTACCTGGATTCCAACGCTAGATCTGAAGAAGAAGATGCCCCCGTCCTTCAGCCCTAGCAGATCACAATCCTTCCACGATCTCCGTGGACGAACACCTGCACACAGAAGAGACGAACAGATACATGCATAGGAACCAGCATACCAGCCTCCTTCGTACGGGTCTCCGGTTGTCCACGTCTCGCAAAGCTCGCCAAGGAAAGGGAAACCTCTCCAGAGTCTCGTAACAATGATCTCCTTGCTTAATGGGCCTTAAGGGAAAGAAGGGATTCTTTACAGCACAAAGGCACTTGGGAGTAGGGAGATGCAAAGCTTCAGCACTTCCAGACTAGCTTGCCATGGATCTGAGCAAGCTTATATAGATGGGGAAGGAGGGAGTTGGGATCCCTATTATTATGGGATTGGCTCTATCAACAAGGAAGGTTCCATAGAAGGTGGCAAAACTACTTCCCTTCCATAGAACTCCCGTAGCCAAACCTCCCAACTCAAGATAGGCAATGTATCGTGAGTTTGTTTGAACTCAACTTCCGCCATCCATATATAAAAAATACACTTCCTAAAATGGGTGGCGCGATTGTCGCTCTATGACAGAGCGCCAAGTGGCGCGACCTCTTTACAGGATTTCCCCGAGGGGCGCGAGCACCGAATCGAAGCCTACCCGCGCCAATGCAAAAAGAGTCAAGCTATGGATTTTGCAAGGAGATGTCTCAAGGGGAAATGAAGCTCATACTCGCAGGGATGCAATGATGATGTTTTCTGCATGACAAGCCATGTGTCACAAAATGGGTCCTCCATTGTGCGGGACGGGGAATGGTAGGGACGGTGACAAATTACTGTGTAACAGATGCCCCCTAAAGTATGAGGCCCGAGAGAGAGAGGGATGAAATGCTTTACGAGAACATGTTCAACTGAAGGCCCGCCGTCGGAAAACCTGCGCAGAAAGATACAACTGATATCTCAAGTACATGATGTATATGTGGTATGGACGCAGCCATCCGAAACAGAGTATGCTATAATCCGGATCCAGGGTATGGGCGCAACCATCCAACTAAGATCAAACAAATAGACTCAGGTATGGTCGCAGCCATCCAATCATTGAGTCATGTACATAATGACAATAATCCACAATCGCAGCCTGGATTACAACAGACACAATCCAGGGTCTTGCGCTCCATCTCGACCCAAACAAGTACAAGTTCTAGCATGCGAATGTGTGAGCTGATGTCGAACATGGAAGAACATCGTCTGATTACCAGCCAATGATGAAAGCTGTTAACAGACGCGAGAGAAACCACCAATAATGACGATGGTCCTCAAGGTACTACAGGTACAATCTACGGCATGTGAATAAATGAGCTGACGTCGAACACCCGCAGAATCATCCGATCGGAGGCCAATAATGAAAACCTCTCGTCGAATGCAACGAACCTGCCATTAAGGCATGCAGGCTCCAAGGTACCGTCAGGAGTCTCTAGACCAACTTCCTGGATAATGAGTTGAAGTCGACAGGAAGTGACCTTGATCGAAGGTGGGCCATAATGATTCCCACATCATCGACACGAGACAGAGGAACATAATGTTTTGTTGTGAATCGGGGCCATATGAGAAACAGAGGAAGGTTGATATTCGCAGAGGCCAACTTCTCTTGAACATATAAACGGCACGACAATGGACTTGGCAGTATTTGACATCAACAGATCAAAGGTCATGGCGACGAGGCAGTGAACAGATGAGAGGTCAAAAGAGATTACCCAAACCCATGGAAGCAAAGTGAAGCAACGAGATGAGATGTCCCCAACCCGACACAAATGCAGACAAGTGCCATGTTCAAGAGCGACATACTGCCGACGATAACGACGATGGTTCCATTTTTTCCCCCACCATTTCTGGCGAGTACCCCAATTATTTTTGATAACAAGCTTGAAGGGGATAGCATATGCTTGTGATATAAGTCTGCCCTTCGGGCGAATCCATCCTAGTGCATTTAACGAGTCCTAGGAAGGAGAAACTCGGAGAACGTCATTTCGACGGAATCCAATGTCATCAGGGTTTAACGAGTCTGACAAAGGAAGAACTCGGCGTCTTTTCATGTTCAGAGAGTTTGAAAAGACAGCGGAAAAGAAAACTCCACAGGTCCCTTTTCGTAAATAGTTTCCCAGATCCGAAAAGGTAGAAAACAATATCCGGGAAAACCTCCTAGTCGCGATAGGCTAGGGTATTCCTTTTCGTAATCGATCCAGCCCAGCCCGAAAAAGGGTTAAACTTATACTGGGTGAATGTCGATTCGTGTCCATTTTAACGAGATCGAAACGACAAGGGCCTCGGCGATCTTTTCATATTTAGAGAGTCGGAAAAGAGCTGAAAGATGACTCCAGAGTGACTTTTTCGTGTATTTATCGAGTCCGAAAAAGTATAAAATACAACTCGTTTCCACCTTCTAAGTCGCAAAAACCTGTCACTGCACATACCCAACAAGCGTAAAATCCATTTTTGACATAATACATGCAAATATTTGACAAGAAATAACTTTAAAAACTCATTTTAACGTCGAAAAGTTATAAATATGTCCAATGGTAAAAAATGAAATTACTTTTTACTATTTACCTTGTGGAGAGTAGCAATGGTCCATTTGGAGCAGAATCTTCTGACGGCGATTGCGACCGATCCAGGCAACCATTCAGCGTCTCGTCTGTGACAGGTAAGAGGCGCTCCTTTTCTCTTTCTTTCCATGTATTTTTTAATGAATTCCCTTAAAAAACCAGCTCTATAAGGGCACTCTTGAATTTTTAGGGCCGGCCCAAGTGGCGCGGGTATCGGGCACGGACCCGCGCCACTGAGCTCTTTTCATCAAAGGGCCCGCGCCACGTGGCGCGACTGTCAGCAAAACAGTCGCGCCAGCGGCGCAACCCAAATTTCCGCCTAAAAAACCCCTATTTATGCCAAATTTTTGAATTTTTAAGCTTACAGAAGATCTAATCAAGGGCTTTGAACCATGTGAATGCAGATAAACAGTCAGAATGGTGATTGAATGGAAGGAACGGGAACACGGAGATGAGGACGAAGAGGCCATGCAAAATGAGAATTGCATGAATGCTCTAAGGGACTGTGGCCTAAAGAAATTCTTCCTCACGCCATGCTTACGAGCTCAGCCTGAGCTCCTCCAATATTTGATCAACCTCTGGGATGAAAACGACCAGGTATTCAGAATACGAGACCAGGTGTTGGAATTGGAGGTCACCGACATTTAGTTTATTACCAGATTATCCCGCAGGGGTCCAATCCCTGTACTGACTGGGAGCAGACCATCAGGGGAGAAGATGGAAGAAGTAATGGCGCGGGTGTGCCGTGGGGCACAAACAGGAACAGGGAGTAAGAAGGTGTACATCTCAACCATCCCCGACCTAGCACTGAGAGTCGTACTCCACACCATTACGCGAGCTGCTGGATCGCAGGCACCGCACGAGGCTTCAAAGGCTCAACTCTTACTGGCCTCAGAATGCATGGGTCCCCGACTGTATGACTGGGCAACAGCTGTCACCATTAACATGAAAAGGCAGCTCACAAAATGCAAAAAGGGCAAACTAAAGCAGTTTGGGTATGGTTTCATCTTGGTGTCGTTCATTCTGGAACGCATACCAACCTTCCAGGGCCAAGAGGCCCCTGTGGCGAGTCCAGTACCACGAGAGCCGAGAATGGCTCGCTGGGCAGCACTGATGCCCAGATCTGGAGGCCGGCAACAGATGTCCTGGAAGCCCGAGTTCTTCAGATGGATACGGCGCCAACTGATCGTTGTGGAAGATTGGCCCTATGCGGGAACTGACTTTACAGGGGACCCGGATCTCCCGTTACCAGAAGGAGACCACTGGGACGAAGAGCTGGGTAAGACCTCATATTTTTGATTTTATGTTTATATGATTTTTTATTAATACACAGTTGTCTTAACACAAATATACATGCATGCAGATGTAGGACCTGAGAGACCAGCCGGGATGTCTCCTATCTTCCGGAGGACACAGCTCGCCCCCGAGATCCAGGGGGAAGGTGCCGGAGGAGGGGCACTGGTTCAGAACCTTGAGGGGATCGTTCATGGGATCCCAGACTATGCCCGACTGTCAGATGTACCACTGGAGTACCAGTGCCATACGGTGGGAGTCCCAAATCGGCTCCACCGAATCCTGAGGCGGCTAGTGCGTGCAGTAACGTGCTATCATGAGCACCATGCTGATTAGTCTCTAGGATTTAGCCACACCTATTTTTGAGAGACTCAGTGTCTCCGGATGTATTAAGACACTTATGTATATTTTTTGAGTTTTATGTGACACCCTTCTATGTAAACATTTCGATATCTATATATGCATATCTATTTCTGGATGAGTCTTCTTTACATGTGATGATGATTTATAAATTGCGCAAATGTCTATCTAACACCAAATTTGCTACTGTATCTGCTAATGTATTCAAATGTCTGGGTATATGATGATATGTAATATATTCAAAATTCCTTTCCAGTAATCGAATACGCAAATACAATCGTAAAATGGACGGGTTTCTTACCGAATAGTGCCCGTTCAGCTGCAACACTACAAGCTGTGAATCTAGGTACACGAGAAATTCGCGGATACCAAGGTTTATTGCCTCGGTTAATAATTCCAACACGGCGCTATATTCCGCGATATTGTTCGTGGTACGCCCTAAACAAACACCTTGCAGGTCGATCAACTCACCAGCAGGATCGTAGATTACCCAGGCTGCAGAAGACAGATCCCTGGTACTGCGGGAGGCACCGTCCGCGAAACCAACAAACGGATGAGTAGACATCTGCACAACCAGGAAGACCCGATCAGCAGAAAGACGTTTACAAAGCACACCACACCATGCACACAAATGACAATCACACACCTATGTACACACACCACACCAAGAAATCATTTCAGGCGTAGTACTTCTTGAGGTACAGCCCATTTCTGGGCTGCGCCAATGGAACTCTTTCGTAGTCTATAAGTTCATAGGCCCCATTTTTCAAAACACGTTTTACTATATAGGGACCGTGCCACATGGGCTGGAGTTTACCGGCACCAAGCTTATCATGTGCCTGATCATACAAGAGGACTAGGTCTCCTTCAATGAAAGAACGGGGAGAAACAGATTGATCAAAATGAGATTTGACCCTCTTCTTTTGTGCTTCGATGATCAAAGCCGCTAGACGACGGGTTTCATCCAACCGTTCAAGATACAGAAGACGCTCTTCCTCAGGAGAAGTATCCGGTAAGAGCTCCACAGCTAACTTAAGCGAAGGAATTTCACATTCAACCGGCAAAGTAGCTTCCAGACCGTACATCAGTTGGAATGGTGTGAATCCGGTTGCACTTTTCGCAGATGTTCGGTACGCCCATAGAGCTGAGAACAGTTGGAGATGCCAACTGGATTTATGAATCCCAACTGTTCGTTGAAGCATAGTGACCAAAACCTTGTTCACCGCTTCAACTTGACCGTTAGCTTGAGGGTAGTATGGCGTTGAGCTGTCGTGACACAGGCCCAACGCAGCTGTCAGCTCCGCCATCATGTAATCACGGAAATGAGTACCATGATCAGTGACGATAGCTTGAGGGACCCCGAATCGTGCAATAACATGGTTGAATAAAAAGAAGCAGCCGTTCTTCCGTCAGCAGCAAGTGTAGGCATCGCCTCGGCCCACTTAGTGAAGTAGTCGACGGCGACGATGATATACGCATGCCCCCCGGCCGAGGGAGGGTTACACGTCATAAAATCTACGCCCCATTTCGCGAAAGGGCCGACGGTAATAACGGGATGCAAAGGCAACGGCGGCGCGCGCATCTTGCGCTGAAAAATCTGGCACGGATGGCATTTTCGGACTGCAGTGATGCAATCCTTGAATATAGACGGCCAGAAGTAACCTGCCCTCAGAATCTTTTGGGCAGTGGCATATCGGGACATGTGTCCACCACAGGCGCCACTGTGGCAGTCATTCAAGACTTTCTCAGCCTCGTCCAAGGTAAGGCATCGTCGGAGCACCGAATCTACTCCAATACGATATAGGGTATCTCCCACTATGCGGTAGGGTTGGGACTGATGCCGAATCCGACGGCGTGCAGCTTTATCCAACTCAGACCGGAATGTCGCGGTCTGAAGATACACTATGATGTCCCCGTACCAAGGATCACGAGTATCGATAAGAAACAACGTTTCGTCCGGAATATGATCTTCAGTGTGTTCAGGAAGAGAGTCCGTCGGGAGAGAACAAATCAAATCCGCGAAGACCAGTGATTTAGTTGACTTGGCAGTGGTGAACTCCAAATCAAACTCCTGCAGGATGACAATCCATTTGGAGTACTTGCCCCCCAGCAATTGTCTGGAAAGAATATATGTCATGGGGTTGCAATCTGAAACCACTGTGATCGTGCGCAAAAGGATGTAATGGCGGAAGCGCTGTACAGCGTGTACGGCTGCTAAGGCCAACTTCTCAACATGTGCATAACGCGTTTCCGGGTCGAGAAGGTTCCGAGAAAGGTAATAAACAACATGTTCATCACCGTTCTCGTCATCCTGCACCAAGACCATGGTGATGGTGCTTAATGCGGCGGCTAGATACAAAGTAAAGTCGCGGTGGTAGTCCGGAGGACGAAGCAATGGAGCATTGACTAGCAATGTCTTCAGCTTCTCAAAGGATTCTTGAGCGATTTCGTCCCAATGAAAGGGAACATTCTGCTTTAACAAACGTGTGAATCCTTTGGCCACCTCGGCGTAATTCGGGATGAAGCGCCTAAGAAAATTCGCTTTCCCCTGCAGACTCTGCAACTGATAAAGGGAGGAGGGTGACGGGAGATTTACAATGGCCTCAACCTTTAGAGGGTCGAGGCGAATTCCGTCTTTCGAGACTATAAAGCCTAAAAGACGACCAGAGTCAACGCAGAAGACGCACTTATGAGGATTCAGCCTAATATTGTAGCGTCTGCAGCGAAGAAATATCTGGCGAAGATGCTCCGGATGATCCTCTCGCTTACCCGAATGGGCAGGCAAGTCGTCCAGATAAGGCTGGACAATATGGCGAATATCATGAAAAGCATATGACATAGCACGTTGAAACGTGGCGCCAGCGTTCTTTAAGCCGAACGGGAGTTTTTTATATGCAAAAGTGCCCCACCGACAGATGAATGTGGTCTTATGTTGATCCTCAGGTGCAATGTTAATCTGGTTGTAACCTGAGAAACCGTCCATTAAGGAGTAGATCTCACTTCCGGCGCAATCGTCGATAATCTGATCGATAAACGGAGTGGGATAATTGTCCTTAGGGCAGGCGCGATTGATATCGCGATAATCTACACAGACTCGAATGGTACCCTGCTTTTTATCGACAGGGACGATATTGGACACCCATTCTGTAAGGGGGATAGGGTAAATAAACCCCGCGTTCAGAAGTTTTTCAACCTCTGCCTTGATAGCGGCGGCTTTCCGAGGATGCATGGGACGCAAGCGTTGGCGCACGGGTTTCGCACCTGGATAGGTTGGAATTTCGTGCACGACAATACTAGGATCAATTCCCGGCATTTCCTCGTAGGACCATGCAAATACATCTCTGAACTCTTTGAAAAGCTCCGTATAGACCTGGATCTCTTCAGGAGAACAGGTCACACCCACGTGAATGTTCTCAACAATCCCTGGTTTGACAGAGATGTTGATAGGAACCGTTTGAGTAATGTTACTCAGATTGCCTTCCGAAAAGACCTCATGCGTCAAGATCGGTGTTTGAAGAGGAGGGGAAGGAACCCGAGTAGCATAGCGCTCGAGACAATCCGTCATTGCCCCCAAGCTAGGCATAAACGAGGAACGATGATGCCCATCGCCCCAAGGTAGCTCCTCCAGAGACATAGTTTCAATTATAGCCTCATCTGAGGGAAAAGTCTCTCTAAGAGGATCAGGCGAATCATCCTGACCAAGCCAGGGGGATTGCGAGTAGACGTCAAGAGCCATGCTCATCGGAGCATGCTGAGGAGGTGGAGGGTCCGATGCAGCAACAATCTCACAGTAGCTGATCTCTACCGGCGTTAAAGGCATGGACTCTCCAAACTCATATACCTGCTCAGGTGTAGGAATCAGCCAGGGGTCATCAGTCCTGGACAACATGTTGACTTGAGCGGTATTCGGTGGCGACGCAGGGAAAACACCCATGAGGACTGGGTCTTTGAAAAGACCAGGTCCTATGCTGTCTGGTGGATTCGGAATTTGATCCACATACGGCACGTTGTTCTCGGAGTTAGAGGTAAAAAATGACAACTGGTCTACTGTGACAATCTTGCCCTCGTGAGGGAACTTGATGAATCGAAAGACAGTAGACGGCACGCAGAGCATGGCATGGGTCCAGCTGCGGCCAAGAAGTACGCTGTAGTTGAGTTTAGCGTCAACCACTTCTACTTCCACGTTGACAGTTTTTCCCTGTAATGTAATCGCCAGACTCTCGAGAACTCCCAGGGGTTTAGATTCCCGGCCATCAAATGCCTCAAGGGCATTTGGAGATGACGATAAAGTTGGAGAACCGATGGCTCTCCAACAAGCGGAGGACATAACACAAGTAGATGCACCCTCATCTACGACGGCTCTGTGAACATCCAGGCCGTTAATCCTGACTTGAATAATCAAAGCGATTTGATGTGGAAGTCGGGGAGTAAAATTCTCCAGATCAAAGGTGAGAAGGCTCGAATCGGCGGGATCAATACCACCGATGGCAGACAGCAAAGCCTTCCGTTGTGAAGGACAACTTTGAAGAACCTCAAGTGCAGACATGGCACATGGCGCCTGGGCCAAATCCTCAACAATACCGTAATGTTGGGCGGCACGGGCGTTTGGATTATAAGAGGATCTCCGAAGAACACCCTTGGGAGGTGGCTTCACAACGGGTTCGAGAGTCGGCTTCTCAATTTCCAATGAACCAGAAGCAGATGCGGGAGGCGGTCCATCCGCCACTGCCTTCCCGGGCGCCTGCTGTTGATTATTGTAATCCTTGGACCTCGTAGCGATAGTGATAGGTGCATTAGTCTTCATCATGAAAACTTGAGACCCAAACGGTGCAGATGATGAACCTTGTTCGACCATCTGGGTCTGCTGAGATGGAAATGGCTCCTTTAGAACAGTCGGAGTTCCCTTTGAGCTTTTAAGAAGTTGACTGACTTCGGATCGTCTTGGACAATCTTTAGTGTAATGGTCTCCTTCACAGATGAGGCAAGGAAATTTCGGCTTACGTTGTGAGCCATCCTCAGATCGAGACTTAGATTCCGGTTTTGGGGCATCAGATCTTGATTTGACTTTGCCTTTCTTCTTCCCCTTGGAGGATTTGTCCGCAGGATTGGCCTGAACGGAATTTACCTCCGCGGTTTTACCAGAATCGGATGAGGCGGGATTGGCAGAGGGATTATTGGAAGAATTAGCCTTCTGCCTCCCATTCGAAGACTTCTTCGAATTTTGAGAAACGGAACCAATGACACCATCCACGGAAGGGGTGGGTTGGGTCTTTTTGGTTCCGGGCCGTGGTGCATCAGGCAGGATGTCATAAAGCGTGCCAGATTGTGAATAAACAAGATCCAAGTACTGGGCACGTGCGATAGCTTGTTCCTCCGTCACACACGCTCCCATTGCGATATCCTGAGCGATTTTGTTCACAAAGGAGGTGGTGAACCAGTGAGTCAAAATCTGATCAGGTATGTGAAACTTGATCAGTCGACGACGGCGCCGCCACTCGTGGATGTGATCCGAGATGTGAGTGGCCGAGTCCTGCTTCAGAGAAGACAGGAGGTGCGTCCCAGTCTCATACCAGACTGGTAACTGGAAATGCGTGAGGAAAGCCATAGCTAACGAGTTGAAATCCTGAAAAATACCACGGGACAGCTCTATGTACCACTTAGCAGCAGCTCCTGTTAACGTACGCTGGAAAAGACGTAAACGAACTGAATCGTCAGTCCAAGAGTTAGAAGAACACCAGAGGTGATACGTCATCACATGCGCCTGGGGGTCTTCTCCAGATTTGCCCTCAAACTTGGGACAGTCTCCTGGTATCTTGGTCGGAACCGGGGGCCAATATGGATTATGAGCAATCGGATCATTGGTCAACTTTGAAACGTCCGGTAGATCCAAGGTAGCCAGGAATGGAAATGGAGGGTTAATTCCCATGCCAGTCCCAGAATAAGGTCCGGTACCCATGCTCCACGATGGTTGTGAATATCCCTGCCCCCATGGGTTCTGTCCCGTAGGATTCTGACCGTGAGGGGCATAATTCGTACAGCCAGACTGATTTGGTTGCTGGTAACCATTGTGTGGGGCCTGATAACCAGGGTTCGGGCCCTGATTAGGCGTCTGCCCCGTATAAGCAGCGTTTGGATTTGGCTGCTGAGCATAGTTAGAACCGTGAGGAGGAGGAGGATACTGAGAACCTCCAGAGTGGTTATAGTTCGGTTGAGATTGACCATGCGGATAATAACCACTCTGAGGATGAGTAGACTGCTGATAAGTGGAACCCTGCGGAGCCTGGTACGTAGGGCGCAACTGTTGATTTGGCTGCGGCATTGAGTGAGCAGGCTGGTGAGCAGAGTGAACGGAATGAGGGGGCTGGCCTGAATGAACAGGTTGACCCGAATGAGGGGGCGCTCCTGAATGAACAGGTTGACCCGAATGAGGGGGCGCTCCCGAATGAACAGGTTGGCCCGAATGAGGGGGCGGCGCTGGTTGCGCAGGCTGCCCTGGTTGTAAGTGAGCCCCAGGTTGCACCGAATAAGTCGGTTGGCCTGGAGGCGGGACACCAGGTTGTACCGGATGACCCGGTTGGCCTGGTGGTGGAGCAGGACCAGGTGCTTGCTGGAAACCAGTTTGACCCGAAGCAGAACCATAAAGTGGTCCTTGCTGATATGCAACGTTAGAGACAACAGGATACTGCGGTTGCATCGGTAAGGAAGGCTGGATTTGCCCCCCAGGTCCATAGGTCGGTCCCTGTTGATACCCCGGCTGAGGCTGAGCAGGTTGACCAGCAGGGTTATAATATGGTCCTTGCGGATTATAGAATGGCCCTTGCTGGCCCGCAGAGTAGCCTCGATTGGGCTGTCCCTGTGGGTCGTACTGATAGCCAGGTTGGCCTGCAGGTTGACCTTGGAAAGGTTGTGCCTGCAAGTTCTGAGCCTGGTTGTACGGTAAACCTTGAACATAAAGATAGGCCTCAGGAGCAGGGAGACGCAAAATGTCCCCATGCTCGTCAAGCCGACCCGGAAAACCATACACGGGGGTGCCGTCTTGTGCATAATGCGAAAAGAAAGACCGATAAGGATCTTGGGGGAGCTGTCCAGCTCCGGCGTTCGGCTGCTGCAAGAACAACCGATACTCCTCCGGAGAGATATTCTCCGGTATAGCAGTAGCTAGATAAATGTCCTCTGGAGTTGGCCCAGATCTAGAAGCAGATGCTGAGGCAACAGCAGAAGAGGCAGCCACACAAACAGTGGGTCGCACGGGAACAGAAGTGACGGGCGTCGAAGGAGACACCCCGGGTGTAGTGGCAGCTGGCCTCGAAGTAGGAGATGATATTCCCATAGAGGCAGCAGCTGAGATAATCTGACCCAGAGATCTGTATCCCCGTGGCAAAGAAGGACCAGCTGACGATGTGGTAGCCAGCTCAGACTCGTCTCCCTCAAACAATCTACGAGGGATGCGCTGATAGTCATCAGACCCGGGAATTTCCTCACCAGAATCACTCATGGTTGATCCTGCCGTTAAATCACGCAGAAGACGGCGAGGACTAGGAGGAAAAACAACAGCAATAAACGGCGAACCCGATGTAAGAGAAAGGAAATCAGCTCCTAATCTCAATTCAGACAGAGGGTCCGAAAAGGGCCAGTGGAAGTCAACTGGCTCTCCAAAGGGTTGCTCGGCGAGAACCGGTCCCCCGTCAGGGAACTCGGAAACAACAGGCTGCTGTGGTTCAACAGAAGGCTCAGAAGCCTCTGAAGAATCATCCGTGTAAGGACTACCAGTAGACGAAACTGAGGGTTCCGCCACCGTGACAAAAGACCAGAAGAAGAGAACACACACACACACGGGCTGAAAATGAATTAAGACACACGATAAAACAGTCACAAGCAATATCTAAACGGGTGTGTTATCGTGGGAGATTGATTTTACCACATTGGAAAATAAACAAATTCTACCGTTTCATGTTTTAAGAGTCGACAAACGATAAAAAGATGACTCTATCTCTTTCAGAGTTGATACAAGCGTGAAAGGACAAGCGCTTGACGGTCTTTTCAAGTTTAGGGAGTCAGAAAAGACCAAATGACTGCTCAGGAAAAACTAGGCACAAAGGGTGTACCAGATAGCCGTGAACCGCAATATACACCTTGGTTTCAAAATGAAACAGAAATCGACCAAGGACTTTCCGTACGTGCAGGTA
Source organism: Pinus albicaulis (assembly GCA_034641835.2). Taxonomy (NCBI): domain Eukaryota; kingdom Viridiplantae; phylum Streptophyta; class Pinopsida; order Pinales; family Pinaceae; genus Pinus; species Pinus albicaulis. The sequence continues at coordinate 895,641,158 of CM076582.1, read as the reverse complement.
GTCTCCCCGAATGCTGTGTTCGGTGTATCACGGGTAAAAGGCGGCAGACTCGGCTTCCTATGGATAAAGGATTTAAAACCTATAGGGGTCTCCCTTTATATACGCGACGGTACGGGGAGCGCAAGTCCGTACTAGCGCTGTCTAAAGCCAATAGGCGAACGACAGCTGCTAGGTTTAACGACGCCGAAACACGTCTCTAGCCTAGACCTTCTAAATATGTTGCGTTAAGTTCCAATGTTGCCTTAGGTTAATTGAATGAATTTTACAGTTGATCTTCAATTAAGTTTCAATTTCCAGGCCTTATCGTATGTAGTGTCTCCTAAATGCAAGCTATATGCCATGATGCAACATTTCGTTCGATGAAAACTAGTTAAATGAGAGTTGAGAGCTTTTATACAAACGAAATGAACGGAATACAAACAAGAATGTCTCTAATGCAACTAATGCAATTGCACACTTTTCATTCAAACACTAATCACTAGTAATACGGAAAAGATGACAATTTGCACTAATTAAAAACAAAAGAGATTATATATATATTTTTTTATTTTCAATGTTTAATAGCGAATGTGCACTGAAAACGAAAGGAACAATTGGAGAAATGATAACTAAGAGAGTGAAGCAAGCAACATTCACTCAACAAAGCAAGCAACCAAATCTCTAAATCGACCCAAAGTCTCTCAAATCGAAGAAAGACTCGAAAACACCCAATGGACCGTGTGATCTGGGTCCAAAGCAAGGGCAAACGAATTCTGAATGAAAGAATGAACAATCACTCAAAAGACGCAACAAAACAATCAAAGACCGCTAAGAGGGCGTGGAGAATCAATCAACAAGTCGACGGGACAATCAAGACACCAAAACTCCCAAGGAGGGCTCGATTCACTATGCCACTAGATGCCCTAGGGCTCAAATCGTGAAACCGATAGATAGAGGCAAACAACCAAAGGATAGCGGTGAATTCCAGTCAAACCAGACTCCAATACACTCAAACAATCAGGAAATCAAGAAGAAAAGTACCGGTCAAGCTCAGAAAGCCAAAAATTGAAGAAACTCAAAAAAGTCACAGGGGTGGCGCGACTGTGGCCTTGAAACTAGCGCCAGAGGCCGAGTGGCGCGAGACAGACAAATGCAACACGCGCCAAGTGGCGCGACTGTCAGGTAAAAACCCGCGCCAGTCGAGTTCTTCAATGACAATTAAAAAACAAGCTAATCTGAAAAGAGACCAACACAAGCTAAGCAAACCAAGAGGCTAAAATAATGAAAGAATCCAACCCAGAAGGTTCATCAAGCAAGGAGAAACAATCAAAGCGAACCAATCATAAACGAGACAAGGAAAACCGGATGATCCCCAGCGGAGTCGCCAATTTGTTGAGGAGGTAAATCCCCTCTGCGGACAGAGGCGATCCCTACTAGCCCAGCAGGGGTCTAGCAACAAACAAACAATGCTATGACGCAAGCTCCTAGTTACGAAATGAAAGACTTGGGATAAGAGCCTACCTGGATTCCAACGCTAGATCCGAAGAAGAAGATGCCCCCGTCCTTCAGCCCTGGCAGATCACAATCCTTCCACGATCTCCGTGGACGAACACCTGCACACAGAAGAGACGAACAGATACATGCATAGGAACCAGCATACGTAACTAAATATCGGTCAGAAAAGATATTACTCGCATTAACATGATCGCAAAAGGAGTGGAACCATAATCATAGTCATCTATTAAAGTGATAAACGAATAGAAGTTACAACCGAGTTCTGACGTCGCAGCCTCCTTCGTACGGGTCTCTGGTTGTCCACGTCTCGCAAAGCTCGCCAAGGAAAGGGAAACCTCTCCAGAGTCTCGTAACAATGATCTCCTTGCTTAATGGGCCTTAAGGGAAAGAAGGGATTCTTTACAGCACAAAGGCACTTGGGAAATAGGGAGATGCAAAGCTTCAGCACTTCCAGACTAGCTTGCCATGGATCTGAGCAAGCTTATATAGATGGGGAAGGAGGGAGTTGGGATCCCTATTATTATGGGATTGGCTCTATCAACAAGGAAGGTTCCATAGAAGGTGGCAAAACTACTTCCCTTCCATAGAACTCCCGTAGCCAAACCTCCCAACTCAAGATAGGCAATGGTTGTGAGTTTGTTTGAACTCAACTTCCGCCATCCATATATAAAAAACAGTCCCTAAAATGGGTGGCGCGATTGCCGCTCTATGACAGAGCGCCAAGTGGCGCGACCTCTTTACAGGATTTCCCTGAGTGGCGCGAGTACTGAACTGTCTACCCGCGCCAATGCAAAAAGAGCTGTTTTTTATGGATTTTGCAAGGAGAGATGTCTCAAGGGGAAATGAAGCTCATACTCAGAGGGATGCAATGATGATGTTTTCAGTGCATGACAGTGTTCACAGGTCACATTATGGGTCCTCCATTGTGCGGGACGGGGAATGGTAGGGACGGTGACAAATTGCTGTGTGGAGAGAAAGAATAGAATGATCGTGGGTGCTGCACGAGCGATGCTACATGACCAGGGCCTACCGATGCACTTGTGGGCGGAAGCATGAAACATTGTGGTTTATGTGCAAAACCATTGTCCTCATAAAGTACTTGGCATGAGTACACCTGAGGAAGCTTTTACTGCTAAGAATCCTGATATTTCTCATTTGAATATTTTTGGCTCACTTGTTTACATTCATGTGACGAAGGACTCCAGGAAGAAGCTGGAGCCAATTGCAGAAGTTGGAATATTTTTTGGGTACACAGAAACACCCCATAACTATCATGTGTATTTTCCAAATAGTCGGATGACTGTTATGCGACGGGATATAAAATTCAATGAGGTGAAAGCCATGAAGTTGTCGCTTGAGAGGGAGCTACACTTGCATGCGGAAGAGGAACTTCTTGTTCCCAAAGATGAGCCTCTGGATGTGGATCAGCCACAGGAGGAGATTCATGGAGTGGAAGAGTCCACTCATGTAGAACCAAACATCAGACAAGGCATAAAGCATACCACAGAAGCTGAGAGGCTAAAGCTTGATGTGGCACAGAATGTAGGAGTCCCTACATCACAGCGCAGACAGAGACAGTCACCTGACTGATATACTGGATACATGGCTCTTATGAGCAGGTGTATTATGACAGAGCCATCTTCTTTTGAAGAAGCAGTGTAGGAGCCCATGGTGGAGGAGTATGACTTCATTGTCAGAAACAGTGCTTGGGAGATTGTTCCAAGGCCGGTGGGAAAATCAGTTGTAGGATCAAGATGGATCTACAAGGTAAAGAAAGCTGCTGATGGGAGTGTCGAGAAGTATAAGGCAAGATTTTTTGCCCGAGGCTTCTCACATATTGAGGGGATTGACTATGAAGAAACCTTTGCACCTGTCGCATGGTGTTCTTCCATACGGACCATCCTTGCTCTCTCAGCACAGATGGGTTGGCACATTCATCAGATGGATGTAAAGATTGTGTTCCTTAATGGGATCATTGAGGAAGAGGTGTACATTGAGCAGCCTGCAGGATTTGAGATCTTCAGCAGCGAGTCGCATGTGTGCAGTCTCTAAAGAGCGCTGTATGGGCTAAAACAAGCACCCTGTGCTTGGTACACTGGGATCGATAGCTATTTCACTGGACTTGGCTTCACCAAGAGTGAGGCGGATGAAAACCTGTACCAGATTGTGGTTGAGGGTAAGATTTTAATCATTGTACTTTATGTTGATGATTTAATACTAACAGGTGATGAGCAGTTGATACACTCATGCAAGGCAAATCTTGCAAAGGAGTTTGAGATGAAGGATTTGGGCCTCCTTCATTATTTCCTTGGATTGGAAATATGGCAGCGTGAAGGTGAACTGTTTGTGTCTCAAGGAAAGTATGCCCGAGAGATACTGGAGAAGTTTCACATGCAATGCTACAAGCCTATCGACACTCCTCTTCCAGGAAATTGGAAGAAATAGGACGCTACATCGACAAAGGTAGTGGATGCCACTGTTTATCGACAGTTGGTGGGTTCGCTCATGTATTTAGTCAATACAAGACTGGACATATGCTATGCGGTGAACCAACTTTCACAAGCAATGGTTAAGCCTACCAAGCTCTTTTGGAAGGCAGACAAGCATATCCTGAGATATCTCAGGGGCACATCTGAGTATGGTTTATGGTACAGACAGACGGATGAGGTGAAGTTGCATGGCTTCACGGATGCAGATTGGGCAGGAAGCCCAACAAAAAAAAAGAGCACATTAAGAGGGATTTTCAGTATCGGATCTACGACAGTTTCTTGGTACAGTAGGAAACAAAGATCTGTGGCACTCAGTTCAGCGGAAGCGGAATACATGGCAGCAAGTTTAGCTACATGTGAGGCTATCTGGATGAGGAAGATTCTAGTTCATTTGTTCGGTTCACATTTAGGTCCCACGATGATTCATTGTGGTAATTAGAGTTGCATTAAACTTTCGGTTAATCCTGTGTTTCATGATAGATCTAAACATATTGATATCCGGTATCATCATATCAGAGATTGTGTGCAGTGGAAGATCATGTTGCTTCAGTACATTCCTACGGAGGATCAAGATGCAGATATTCTGATGAAGAGGCTTACCAGGAGCAAATTCGAATACCATAGAGGCAGGATCAGGGTGAAAGATAATCCCTATCTTGTCGAGAGGGAGTGTTGAGATTCAACAAGATGATGAGCTTAGTGAAAAGAGTCGCCTTCACTAAGTGGGCCTGCAAGCTATTTTTGGCGCAAGTCTATTTTTAGACTATGTCTATTTTTATACATGATGATCATATTTCAGAAGTTGCAGGATGCTATTTGGGGATGGTTGGTCAAGTTGGAAAAACAGATGAAATTATATTTTTAGAATATTGGGCGAAGTCTATTTATAGATCGTCAATCTAAAAATAGATGCATGTCGATTATTATTAACTCTTAATAATAATCAGACTCTAAACAACAACTTATTCTCTTGGAGCACTTCAGTTTAGTGCACAGATGTGGCACAGCAGCTGACAGAAGGAATTACGCTATTCCTAAGGGTTTATTGGAGCTAATGCATGGAGGACTCAGTTAGAACTCAAGTGGCAGAGTTATGACACAGTTGGAAGAAGTAGTTATGGAGTTGTATTTAGTTTAACTCAGTTAGATTCAATTGAGCTAGTTGTATCTAGTCTAACTGATTGATACACTAGTGAGAGTGGAGTGAATTAATTAGTTAATTAATTGATAAATAATAACTCATTAATCAACTGAACAATACATCAGTTAACTACAGTACATGGCAGTTTTAGTGGAGACCAGTGGAGAGATAGGTGAAAGGGAAAGATAAACTATCTGTTGTGACTATAGTGATGCATTGATTGCATCACACACTCAGTGGAGATTCCAATGAGGATTGCGTAGTCAAGGATGGAGTAATTTGAATTCATTTAGAGCTATTCTTCAGTAGGGATTGCATAGTGGAGGTAGGCTAGTAGGTGGCATAGATTGATGCATGGATTTTCAAGATTGGGCCTGATTAGTGTATGACGATTGTACTGTACTGAGAGCTTGTGATAAGCTTTGTATGCTTGTATGAGATTGTCATATGATCTCCATGTTACATAATATATAGTTGGGGTTTTCAGCTTTAGGCTTTCCCGGTTAAAAACTGTGTTATGTGCAATTGAATATTTTTTTTTATGCTTTACATGTGTGTGCAATTAATTTTTCCGCAAAAGATTAACAAGTGGAATAGATTCAGTATATTGCATAAAGTTAAATAATGTGAGATCAGGTGGATCTTGGACATATGTATGCTTAGTGCATATAATTTCTATACTTAGTCCCTCACTATCCCTCTTCCTCTCTCCCTATTGATTTTCTCTCTTTCTCTTCCTCTCACTCTGTCTTTGTCTCTCTATTCTTCCCTCCCTGCCCCTCCCACTTACACCACTTCTCTCCCTCTCTCTCTCTCTCTTTCATATTTGTCTCTATCAATTCTCCCTCTCCCTCTCTCCCCCCCTTCCATATTTGTCTCTATCGAGTCTCCCTCTCCCTCACTCCCTAATTATATCTATCCTTCTCTCCCTCATATCTCTCTCTCCCCCCCCCCCCCTTGTATATATCACTTTGTCCCTCCCTTATTATTATCTCTCTCTCTCTATTCTTCCATAAATATCTCTCCTTTTCTCTCTCTCTCTATTACACAGTAATTTGTAAATGTAGAAAAATATGTAAATGGAAATAGAGAGATAGAGAGAGGGGGAAGAAAGATAGAGAGAGAAGGAGACACAGAGGGAGGTGAGAGAAAATGAGGGGAGGTAGATTTAGAGAGGCGAGAAAGAGGGAGAGAGAGTGGAAGAAGAGAGATAGAGAGGGAATAAGAGAGATAGAGACGTGAACGACTGGAGACCCATCCGAAGGAGACCGCGACGTCAGAAAATTGGTTATACTCTCTTTCGATTGTTATTTAATGAATGATTACGGTTATGGTTCCACTCTGTTTTCGCTTATGTTAATAACGAGTTATATCCTTTCTGACTGATATATAGTTACGTATTCTGGATTTTATGCTTGTATTCGTGTTGTTTCTTGCATGTGCAGGTGTCCATCCGCGGAGATCGTGGGAGGATCGTGATCTGCCGAGGCTGAGGAACGGGAATGCTTTCTTCTACGGATCATAGCATTGGATTCCAGGTAGGCCTCCATCTTTGGTCTTTTATTCGTAACTAGGAACTTGCACTGTAACATTTGATGATTGTTGCTAGACCCTTGCTGGGCTAGTAGGGATCGCCTCTGTCCGCAGAGGGGATTTACCTCCTCAACACTCTCTCTCCCCTTCCTCTCTATCTCTCTCTCCCTCACTCCCTCATTATATATCTCCCTCTCTCATCCATCATACTCTTTCGATCTCTCTCTCTTTGTTTCTCTCGAATTTCCTCTCACTCCCCTTCATTTCCCACTCACACTATTTTTCTCCCGCTCTCTCTCCCCTCGATTTATATCTCTTTCTCCCCCTCCCTCACTCTCTCACTATCTCTATCCCTCTCTATCTCTCTTATTCCCTCTCTATCTCTCTTCTTCCACTCTCTCTCCCTCTCTCTCGCCTCTCTAAATCTACCTCCCCTCATTTTCTCTCACCTCCCTCTGTGTCTCCTTCTCTCTCTATCTTTCTTCCCCCTCTCTCTATCTCTCTATTTCCATTTACATATTTTTCTACATCTATATATCTCTTCTTCCTTATATATATTTATCTCCCTCCCTCTCTCCTTCTCTCTCTCCCCAGAACTCCCTCATTATCTCTCTCTCTCTCTCTCTCTCTCTCTCTCTCTCTCTCTTTTCTTACCATTATCTCTCCCCCCTCCATATGTGTCTCCCTCCCTTCCTCTATCTCACTCTCTCACTATCTATATTTATCTCCTCCTCATCACTCTCTCTCCCTCTTCACATCTCCTCCTCTCTCTCTCTCTCTTCCTCCTTCTCTCTCCCCCCTCTAGCTCTATATTTTTCCCTTCGTGTCTTCATATTCATATCCTTTTCTCATAATCCCCCTATCTCTACATATTTACTTGTCTCTCTCTACATATATACTTGTGTCTCTCCCCTTTATTCTCTCTCTCTCTCTCTCTCTCTCTCTCTCTCCCCCCAACCCCTCTCCCTGTGTCATCTCTATATCTCTTACTCTTCCTCTCTCTTCCCCCCCACGCCCCTCCAAAACTCCCACTCACTTGAACTCTCTCTCTCTCTCCCAATCCCTCCTTCGCAACATCCATTAGAGGAAATTTCAGCCTAAAAGTGGCCTCCTAAGGAAAAATAATAAAATAAGAGCTATGAATTTTGGAGGGAAAATAAGAAAACTACCTTTTTTTAATTATATTTTTGGCTTATCTTCTTATAGTTTTACTCAAATTTCAAGTGTAGACACTCTTTGGATGCATAATTAAATTATGCATCCAACGTGTACCCATTATGCATACTTTTGAGAATACTCACATTGATCAAAATTGAAGATACATTAAAAAAGTGTGTTAAACATGTTTTTTAATGTATCTTCATTTTTTTTATCAATGTGGACCTTCTCAAAAGTATGCATAATGGGTACATGTTGGATGTGAAATTTAATTCCACATCCAACGAGTGTCTACACTTGAAATTTGAGTAAATATATAAGGAGATAAGCCAAAAATACAATTAAAAAAATAGTTTTTCTTCTTTTCCCTCCAAAATATTTACATGTACCTCTTTTAAAATTTAAATGATTTTGATTGGTTTACACACTATGACATGGAAATTATGTGAAAATTTCATGAGAATTTTTAGGCTAAAATTTCCTCTAATGCCCCTCCAACTTTGTCTCTCTCTTCATCCTTATCCCAACCACAAATATATCCCTCTCTCTCCCTGCCCCAACCTCTTTCCTTATCTCTCTCTTCCCTCACTCACTAACTCATTCTTTCCCTCTCCTTACACACACACACACACACTCTCTCTCTCTCTCTCTCTCTCTCTCTCTCTCTCTCTCTCATTTCTATGGCCCCTCTATCCCTCCCTCTCTCACCCTCCCCACACCCCAAACCCACCTAAACCATTTCCCACCAATTCATTCTTTCCCACCTCCCACTCTCTTTTTTTATCTCTCTTTCTTACTCTCTTTATCTCCCTTTTCCCCTCTATCCTTCCCTCTCGCACCCTCCCCAACCCCCCTAAACACACCTCAACCATTCCACGTGCGTTAAAGTCTCTAGTTCTAGGAACGTGTGTGCATTCCTAGCACTAGAAATGTGCATGCATTTTTGCACTATGAATGTGCATACATTGTTGGTACTAAAAGCACTCACATACTAGGAAATTACATGTGTTTTTTTTAATTTAATTTTTTTTCTTGGCTTCCTCAAATATAGGTTTAGGATAAAAAACCTGGTGGTTTGGGTTGCAAATTCATGAAAACATCATTTTTTGGAAAAACACGAATATATCTCCATTTTCACATTATTTTTCTATAAGCTAGGCAAATCAATTTTCTATGAAACTACATCTGCATATAGAATTTCTAGTGTAGATTATATATATACTATTTTGTTTTTTACATTTTTCTCTTGACATCTTAAAATATGCCCCTTGTATATTTCTGTTATAACATTTTGGGGCCTTAACCATTTGGAAAAAAAAATGTTGGACTAAAGGACACTAAAAATTACAATCTTAAAAATAAAGATTATTTGTTAATGATAAGACCCTTTTAGGTTGCACTAATGGAAGGCCTTGTAATTTCAAGGATACAATGATTTTCATAATTTAAGAAAATTATATAAATTTAAGATCATAAATCTTAGAAACTTTAAAACTTGGAATCTAGATATCATTAGACCATACACAGATCTTTTCTCTTTTGATTCTAGCAAAGTTAAATGTCTTGGCTTACTAAAAGACTTGTGTGTCACTTTAGTCCAATAACCAGGTAAGAGTATTGTCATGGATATTGTAGTTTTTGATATCCCTCCAAAGTATGGAACGATATTATCTCGCTCATGGGGAAAAAAACTACAGGGATCTCTACAATTAGACATGTCTTATGCCACAATTTCAGTGTTTGGTCAACCCAAAAAGATTTACAGAGAAACTCTAATGAAATACATGGTTAGTAGTGCAGAACATCCACAGAATTATCCTATTTATTCTGTACACTCTGATATGGATTCTTTAATTTTATGTAATTAAGATACTGGCATAGATAAAAACACAACATTAAAACAGAAACATAAGGAAGTTGACAGTGACAATATTTTTCATGAATCAATGTGGCACTTAGATTTTGATGGCTCAGTAAAAGACTAGGAGCAGGAGCAAGAGTTTGGATCTACAACATGGAAAATAATCATTATGAAGGTCATGCCTTTAGATTAAACTTTAAATGTACAAATAACATGGTAGAGTATGAAGCTTTAATCTTAGGACTGCATATTGTTAGAAAACTAAGAGCCAAGAGAGTCTCTATCATGGGAGACTCAAAATTGTTCATAAAAAAAATTAAAGGGGAGTATTATGTGTATAATGTTAGACTAAGCCAATATAGGGAAACAGTTTTAGATCTGGTCAAAGAGTTTCTTAAAACTGACTTTGTTTTTATTCCTAGGAAACAAAACATGTAGGCACACAGTTTGGCTACTTTTGCTAGCACCTGCAAATTGCCTTTTCGGCCAAATCACCAGTATACAACAGAGGTAAGACACGGGCCTACTATACCAGAAAACATGAAATATTAGCAAATATTTTCTCAAGATTCTCGAATCTACAACTTTATGAATGCTAAGGGAGAATTCCAAAATTGTAACATATATACTGATTGTACAATAGATGACACTATAGATAGTGAGATACATGTAAATAATTTGGATTTGACTGAACCCACTAAATTCACTCAAGTAGAAATAGATAAATTAGAAAATGATGATGGGATAATAACGTGTGACTATAATGGTGTAAATCTAAAATATTTTTTAAGGAATTAGCTGCCTGGAAAGATCTTTTTAGCCCAAATGACATAGCAGAAAACAAAAAAATGGAATATTAAGACAGACATGATATGTCAACATGGACAACAGAACAAATCTTAAACTCATCTAATTATCAGCAATACCTCAAGAAAATTTGGAATAAGTAAGTCAGTTTTAAGGAATTCAGATATCTGCATAGATTTTGAGGACCACCAGTCTTACTGACCTCAATATCACATTCTATTTCAATACCCATAAAGAGATCACCGTCTGTTTAAAACAAATATAGAGAATAATCGATTTACCACTGCCATTGTTGAAAAAATAAATAAAATGATGCCATGAAAAATATTTGCACTTACTCATAGTATTCCTATTGAGACTCAAAGCTTAGTTCTGGGAAGAAAACAGAGGCTTGAGCTTTGTGTTGATTTCCGGAACTTAAACAAAGTGTCCTAAAAGATAACTATCCTCTCCCCAAAATGGACCATATTTTACAAAGGGTGGTAGGATCATCCAGGATTTCATTGCTTGATGGATTCTCTGGATATAATCAAATCTTAGTTCAACTAGAAGACCAACCAAACACAACATTACCACTCCATGGGGTACTTTCATATATTTGAAAATGTGTTTTGGATTGATGAATGCAGGAGCTACATTTCAGAGAGCTATGGACATAGATTTTGCCAAGGAGATTCATGATTTTCTTGTCATTTATCTATACGATATAACAATATTCTCCAAAATAGACAATGAAAATCTAGATCATCTAAGACAAGTGTTCACTAAATGCAGAAAAATTGGTATTTCTTTTAATCCCAAAAAGACACTCTTTGGACTTGAAGAAGGTAAACTCTTAGGAGACATAATCTAAAAAGAGGGAATTAGGATAGATCCAGCTAGAATAGAGGCCATTTTAACATAAGTCATCCTAGAAACATCAAGGAATTACAGGCATTCTTAGGTAAAATTAATTTCCTTAGTAGATTCATTTCTAATTTCGTAGAACTAATTAGAGAATTGAATAACACGTTGAAGAAATATTCAGAATTTAAATGGACAGTAGAGGCCAAACAATCATTTCAATCAATCAAACAATCCCTTACAAAAACACTAGTCCTAATAATTCTTGATTTCAAAAAAAAAATATTATTTTTTATTTTGCTTTAGAACATACCATTGCAGCAGTCTTGTTGCAAAACAATGATTAGGGTTATGAACAACCCATTATTTTTTTCAGCAAATCCCTATGACACTAAAGTACAACATAATGGAAAAACAAGCACTTTCTTTAGTGAAGGCTATTAAAGATTTCAGAGTGTACATTTTATACTCACACATCATTGCATATGTCCCAAATTCAACAGTAAATGACATTCTGACTCAGAATGGGCTTGATGCTAAAAGAGGAAAATGGATTGCTACTATTTTGGAGTATGACATTGAAATTAAGCCCACCAAATTGATTAAAGGACAAGTTTTAGTAAAACTCATGGCCGAATCGAACTGTCAGGCCTTAGATAGAATTTTATTGCTCAATTAGATGATCGGGAAGAAATGGTGACTCCACATATCAATGAACCTTTCTTAGATTCACCTTGGTATGCAGATATCATATTTTTTTACTAAACTTACAAGCTCCTCCTGGTTTGTCTAGAACTAAAGGTAGATTTTTAAAGTTAAAATCAATGAAATATTGTATCATAGATAATTCATTGTTTTGGAAAGATCATGGTGGCATTCTATTAAACGCTTTACTAAAAGATGAAGCTGATAAAGTTATGCAAGAGTTTCATGGAGGTGACTGTGGAGGACACCTTTATTGGAAATCAATTGCTGATAAAATATTGAGGGAAATTTTTTACTGGCCCACTCTTTTTGCAAATGTTAGAAATTATGTGACCTCCTGTCACAAATGCCAGATCTTTGAAGGGAAGAAAAAACTATTACCTTTACCCCTCAAACCCATCTCCACAGAAATTCCATTTCAACAATGGGGTTTAGACATCATTGGTGAAATTCACCCACCCTCCTCAGCCCATCATAAATGGATTTTTACAGCCACTGATTATTCCACCGAGTGGATAGAAGTCATTCCTTCTAGACAAGCCACTCATTCTGTCATCATCTCATTCCTTGAAAATAGTATCCTTTCTAGATTTGGATGCCCTCAAAAGCTCATTACTGATAATGCAGCTACTTTCAAATCTAAGAAAATTATTGACTTCTGTAACAAATACCACATCAGCCTTGGTCATTCCACTGCCTATTAACCTCAAGGTAATGGAATTACAGAATCCTCAAACAAAATCCCAGTTAATATCATCAAAAAACTGTTAGAAGACAACAAAAAGACATGGAACAAAAGGTTAGTTAATGCCTTATGGGTAGATAGATTAACTACAAAGAAGTCCATTGGTACATCTCCCTATCAACTAGTATATGGGATGGATGTTGTTTTTCCGTCCTCTTTGGGAGTGCCAGTGATGAAGATGATCCGAGAACTGCAGGTAGAACCAAATGATATCTAGAGAAGGATAACTCAGACCATACATTTGTAGCAAACCAAGGAAGAAGTCTATGTCAAATCACAAGTTATCCAAGATAAAATCAAAAAAATATTTGACAAGAAAACAAAGGAAGATGATTTTTATATAGGTGATAAAGTGCTTAAATGTGATTCTAGAAGAGAAGATAAAAGTAAACATGGTAAATTTGATTTCCTATGGAAAGGCCCCTATATCATTTATGGTTACAGAGGTAACAATGCATTTTTTTTAAGGAAATAGATGGATTAGATCTACCAGGAGGACTAGTTAATGGTAGGATGTTGAAGCATTACTTTTCTCCATATTAACATTAGTTCAATTTGTTTACTTTTATCATTGTACATAACATTGCAAAGTATAGATTGGATTGGATGTTCTTCTTACAAAGTTGAAGCCCGAAGAGAAGGCCCTAAGCTTTGAAAGAAATAATATCATATGTATGAATGAAGCAGAGCTTAGAAAACAGTTTCAAGGCAAGCACAATAAAAGTTCAAGGCTATTGATCTTATAGTTCTTGACATTTCACCAGGAAATGTCATCCCCATGTGGAGCCACTGTTAGGGTCCTCTAATAATAGGATTCATAATTTTGAATTGACTATGATTAGTCTTGTAATATTGTACATAATTTTCTTTATGAAATTTTTTTTCCCATATTAAAAAATGTAAAGGGGGTAAGTCCTAAAAGAAAAATCAAAGGACTGAAAGAAAAAGATAAAAAAAGAATATAAAATATGAACCCCACCAAAAAAAGATAAAAATAGATCCTGAAAGTGATGCAAATTCAAATGCCACTACTTTTTGCTTTACTTTTCAAAATAAGATTGTGTGCAACTTGTCAAAAATGCCACAATCCATGATGATCAAACAGCTTAATCTTGATTCGTTCATGTTTTAAATTTCATGTTGATAGTTAGAGAATACAGATCTAGCCAAACTCTTTAATCTTTGCAGATCTGTAGTTAGGTGGAGAATAATAATGAGCTCAACAGTTTAATCTGAGCCATTGGAAGTCATAAGGTTAGAATTAGATAGTTTGCTTATCAAAGAAAAATTAAAGGTCTGCAAGCTCAAATGCAAGCAAATAATTGAAGAAAATATGTTAGGGTAAAATATGGGTAGGCAGAAGAAGTTTTCATAAGGCATGGAAAGCATCAAGTTGGTAATTTCATATCACTGATATCCCAAAATCCCCTTCCCCTTGTTTAAAACCATAATGCCACTTTCAAAAAGGCATTTTCCCTTGTAAAAATACCCCTTCTCCTTCATATTAATCTTTTTTCCCTTAATTCACTCGTTTTCCCTCATTAAAACCCTTTACCATAGTTTAAATACATATTTTCCTTTGAAAAATAAAAAAATCCCTTTAACTAATTCCCTTTTCTATTTAAACACACTAAAAATACACTTATCCTAAGTTTTAAATAATTAAAATTATATCGAGTCCCATCGCTAAATCCCACCCTAATGTTATTTTAATTCATTCCTAGTGTATTTTAAAATCCCACACATGTATTAATCCTGTGTTTAACTTTATTATATTAACTCTCGTATATATACATTTACCATGTATTATATTAATTCCCACTTATATATATTTACCATAACCATTATTTTATTTATAACCTATAGTTTTAATTTTCCACCCATTTGATATATCCCGAGCCTAGCCTATGACTCCGCTTCATATTAACCTTATCACTATAGTTAAACCCAACCCTGTATATATGATCCATTGCATATATCACATAACCCATTGCATGACTTAAAACCGAGGCCCCACCTCCTATCAAATCCATAACGGATCCTTCCCATTCACCCATCCGTCAGATCAAGATTGATCAAATCCAATGGCCAATAAACCTCGGTCCTCTTTGCACCCCCGAATGCTCGACCTTTAACACCATGAAAGTATTGCAAAATAAGTTGTTTCACAACCCCGCTCCTCTGCTATGTGGCAAGGCCGCATTGTATCGCATCCCTCAAACTAAAACCATATACCATCTTATTGTGATGCAAAAACTGCAAAGTGGTTTTCCTCCCATCATGAATATCCCCCCTCCATTTGAATTTAACCCCACACCCAAAGATTAACCATTGTTGGTTAAAAACAAATAAGACTGCCCTAAAACAGTCTTTTCACCATTATTCAGTTTGAGGTTTGAGGAAAAGATCCTTTGCTGACCTATTCCAAAGCAAAAGAATATCTGTTGACCTATTTTTAAGCTATTTCAACTAGAGTTCAAACCTCTTGATGCTAAAACTAGTGCAGAATCAGACTGAAGCAGTGTAAAGGCCATTAAAGCCTCAGAAAGCCTCCACTGCCCCCAAAGAACCCTTTTGCATACCAAAGCTTCCTTTTCTAGGTATTCCTGAAGAGCCAAGACCTTTTCTTAAGCAAGCAAGTAATAAGTTAGTTAATCGAACCATTTAAAAATCTTTGCAGATCATAGAAAAGCCACTGTTACCTTCCAAAACCCTTTCTATAGACCATAAACATATTTTCACAAAATTTCTAGGCCTGAGCCTATTTCTAAAGCCAAAGAGTAATAATTGATTAAATCAAACAAATAATGGCTTCCCAAGGCATTGTAACAGTCAATCCCCTGCAACCTCATGTTCTTGATGTAGAACATACCCCCCTTGTAGATAAATACTTAAAAATCAGTGACCCTGTCACTGATTTCAACCTCCTTGAGCTCCATTACTGGAGCCATGATAAATTCATGGACCAGGCTGATGATATCTAGCTTTGGGAATCCAATTTACCCAAGTATATCCTGTTAGTGTCAGCCTTTGTAGCTTTCCTTCAGTGATCAAACATGCTCTTACAAAGTGATTTTAAGGTGTCAAGGTCAAATTTTGTCATTTCAATGAGTCTTCAAGCAAAAATTTGGTCACTAGGCATTAGGTCTAGGGTTTGTTTTCACACTTGTCAAAGTTGTCCAAATGTCGGTCCATGTCACCATTTAGCTGAGTGTACCATCATTCAGAGGGTTGTCATCATCATGTCAAGTTCCATTGGGTCATTTTACAGCTTGTTCATGCTTCAGTTGTGCCTAGGTAAGGTCTATTTCCCTCTCCTAGGGTTTTGGAGGTAATTTCTCTTGGATGGTCAAATAATTAGAAAAACTTGTATCCTGATGTTCATACACCTTCCCCTATCATTAATGTACCTTATTAAACACTTCCCATCACTGAGATCCCCCAAATTCCTCGTTTTTGCACAAACCCTAGTTTCTTTCCACAACTTGGCAATTTTCTAGGCTAGGCCTGTGTTTTTCCCTTTTGGACCCCTTCCCCTCACTCAATCTATGAGATTAAACTTTCCCCTGCTTCCTAACATCCCTCCCTACTTCCCAAAATTTCCCCAAGAATTTAGAAGCCCCTTATCCCCTTCATTTCGCTTCATTTCGACAAATCCCTTGTTTCACACATCAGGATAGGTTTCACTCAAATGGTGTTTCAGAGCAATAAAAGATGAATTTTGGAAAACTGAGAGATTTTTTTGTACAAAACATGCCAAGGAAGAAAAACCTCCTTCACTTTGTACACAGGTGTAATGGTTTTGGAGAAATGTCAAGAATACCATTGCCTCAGGAGAATTGATGCACCTGCAGGAAGTAGTGTTGGGAGATTTGATTTTTTATAGGGTAAATGAACTCCAAATTGAAAAATTCCACTTTTTTTGGAAATTAGACTCCAAGAGCTTTCCAACGAGCTATCACACGCCCAATTTTGACACCGGGAAGGCCTCCAAAAGCCTCCTGCAAAATACACTATGTAGCGCGCGGCGCATACAAAGAGCGCGCGGCGCATTGAGCCATCAAGCTAGAAATTCACCCAAACTCTTCAAATTTTCAAATTCAAATCATATTTTTGCCTCCAAGTAAGTGTTTTAAAGCTTTCTCAGTGATTCATGGATATGTTATGGTGTTTCTAATGAGGAGAAAATGAATGTTTGAACGGTGAAGGATTTAACCCTATGTCTACATCCAAAATTGCTCCATAGGGTTTTGAAAGAAGTGTTGGTGATATTGTTGGTGTTTGAACTATTTGTCCACTCTCATCGTGCTTTCATACTTGTCGCAATATTACCACAGTCCCTATCCTATATTCATTATCCCATATCCCTAATACCATTTCATTCCCATGCTTTAAGTTCCCAAACCCTATTACTTACTCCCACATCTCTCTATCGACAAAGCCTAATGGTCATGACATGCAAGGATTGTTTCTTTGTCCTTGATTTCACTTGGCTCATATATATGTTCCCTTTTCATTTTCACTCTTGTTCCTAATAAATTTCTCACATCACTACACTCATTCCTATTCACTTGTAAAATCTCCAAATTCCATAATTCCCAAAAGAGTGAAGTGTGACTGTTCTTCTATTCAAACTCATTTGATAGTCCTTTTCCACTGTGGTATTTCTTATAGCACTTTGGTATATATGTGATCATTTGGGGGTTGAAACAAAACACACCAATTGCCCATTTTCTAAACAACCAAGCATATACTTGTTAAACACATTTCAGCACCATGTCAGAAACGGATTCAGTATATGAGCAGGGGTATGACAGTGATTCCATAGCAGAGGTTAATGTGTCAAGGAGATCTCATAAAAGTGGCTGTTACATATCAGAGAGGCGCCAGAGCTTTATTTGCAGCTACACGACGAGTACTATCTCCACCCGGGGTGGAAGGGGTCTCGTTGACTTCATCAGCAGAGCGAGTACTATCTCCACATGGTGTGGAAGGGGTCTCGCATTCTTCATTAGCACAGGTATAGGTTCAGGACAGAGGCAAGAGGCTTATGCACGATGAGGGCCCTTCAGGAGGCCGAGACACTAATTTTACACTCATCGATTTTGATGCGAGCTCGCCTAGCTCGAAACTGAAAGAGATCATCCAGGAGAAAAAGGCCAAGATTGACACGCTGAATGAGAAATTGCAGAGAGCTTAGTGGGTGATAAACTACCTGGAGCATCGGAACAAGAAGCTGAAGGAACATCACACACTTGTAGAGCTGCGGCAAATTCGTGAAGACCGAGAGTTGGCCCGGAAGAGACATGGTGACATGACACCATTTGAGCGGTAGATTTGGCTTGAGAAAGTCAATAGGCATCTTGAGAATCTGTTGGCGAAGGCCAATAGATACAAAGACATGCTCCGTCACATGAAACATCGCTATTGGGCCCGCACACACGTGTGCAAAGCCAGAATGAAGATCCTGAAGGCAAGGTTGAGCAAAGCACTAAAATGGCGAAAGAAGCCTGATCCACTCTGTATTTTGGCCGAGGCTTCATTGGCTGAGCATGAGGCATGATGGGGAATCTTCACTCCGAATTTCAGAAAATTTGGAGAAGTTTTTTGTCATTTTGGAAAATTTTGGTCTCAAAACAGGTTTTTCCACCCAACACGTAGCACGTCACAACGTGCGCTTATGATTGGGACACTTGCTGGAGGAAAAATTTGTATTTTTGGATTTTTCATGGTAATTTATGCATGCTCAGAAATGGCCGAAGCATTTCATCAAGTTCTGGATGATCAAAAGGGCCAAAAACACCATGAAAATCACCTTTCTACCACCTTTTGCACCAGCAAGAAGTACTTGTGGGAGAATGAATTTTTGGAGGGGAAAATGAGCTCCAAATTGGGAAATTCCACTTGGGTTGGATAGCAGACATCCAGGGCTGAAAGGCGCGCGATGCATAGAGCTCAGGCGCGCGGCGCATAGAGAAAATTGGCTAATTTTCCAGCTCAGGAATTCAGCCAGTTGGACCAGTTTTTATTGTGGATGTAATTTTTGAGTTATCTTGATGTAATTTTGTGGTTGTAATGTAAATTTGACTCACTTTTACCTATTCTAGATGATTCACTCACAAAAAAAGTGAAAATCAAGTGAATGAATCAGTTTCCTTCCTTTTAGAGGCAAGTTGTTTGGTTGCCTAGTTTTTAGTTCCTTGTTTAGAATTGGTTGAAACTGCTCCTAGAAGGAGGAATTCGACCCCTAGAGACATGGGAAGGGGTTAGGATGGTCTATATGATGTAATTTCTGAGAAATTATATAGGTTGGACAGGTTGGATTCTTGGGAAAAGTTTGGCACACTATTGTACATATTTTCTGCATTTTGGCTAAGGAAAGATCAGAGGTTTTGCAGCACCTGTTGGGATTCTTGTGGCTTTCAGTTTTGATGGTGTGTTCTCTCAGTTATTTGTAATTTCTTTAATGTTTAATGTATGCCATCCCCTTCTTTTGCTTTTGAAACTAAATGAATGAGTAAATGAGGTAGAATCCATTGATTCCAGTGCTCTGCCTTTGAATTTGTTTAGTTTTATATGTTTTCGCCAGTTTGGAGAGGATCCCTGTTCTCCCTTGCCCTCTTCAGCTCCTTGTCATTCTGATCCATCCATACACATAATCAAAAGCATCAAGACTACTTCCTACCTTGCCCCAACTCGAATTCTGCAAAGATCTGGCCTCATCCCCGAGCCCATAATTGTTTTTCCCATTTTTTCAACAAAAACCCAAAAAATTTAAATCAAACCTTCCTATCTATTTACTAGCCTAAAATCAGTATCCATTATAAGTCATCTCAGCCCCTTTTGAAGACCTTTTGCTGAGATAGACCCGGAGAGATCCCTCTCCTGTCCTCGTAGGGCTAGCTACGAGGCTGAGCATGGTTTGATGTTGCCTTGAGTTTTACCTTATTTCAGCCTAAGGTAGATTCAAGCGCTAACATATCCTCCCACAGAATTTCCAATTCCCAAAAATCGTCAAGCTTTGTTAAGTTAACTATCTACCAAATGAAAGAGCCCTAATAAGCCACAACAAGGAAATTTTGTTCACCATTACTGCCGAGTCAATAAATCAAATACTTCAAATTCAACCTAAGCCTGATGAAGCCCCTCTTTCAATAGAAATCCTCACAGAATGTATCTCAAACTGGACTTTCCAAAGAGGTTTCATATCTTCCAAACCTTTTTGCCTTCATCAGTTGAAACCCCAAAGAGCAACCCTCCCTATGCAACCTCAATTTTCTCAAAAAGAATAAGACATATTATCACAATGTTGTCTTTCATTCTAGGCTATTTCACAGATGATTTTGTAGATGATTCAATACTAGGTTTTCTATCCATTTCCTATCCAGGACAACCTCCATCCTTCACATTTAACTTTTCTCAGTACTTATCAGATGTTATTCATGAGAAACTTGTCAAATTTCCTAAAGAAGGTGCCTTCAAATATTCATCAGTCTTGTTTCACATGTTTTTATACTTTCAATCTGAAAGGTTTGCAGTAAGCCTTCAAAAACTACACACTGAGGGAAATCCACAATCAATTGTCTTCTGGACTTCCTTAATCAGGAAAGAATCCACAGAGTTTACATACAAACACTTCATTGGTGCAATTATTCATCCCATTGACAACATGCTAAGCAGTAGCATTCAACCAAGAATAAACTATGTGATCAAGAAATTATTGTAGTTATCAGAACACAGTAGGATAGGAGATTGGTATTTATACCAGAACCACACTGAGATTAGGGTATATGGATGTCAACTCACTCCATATAAGCTGCCCAAATACCTCCCTATGAGGTTATTTGCACTTGAATATATCAGGTAGATCTTAAACTCTGATGAGGTGAATTTTCTATCAACCAAGAAGAAAACACAGTTTAAAATAAAAAACAAGATTGGTTCTTTCATCTGCAATAACAAGTTTGCTGATCAACAAGCAGAAAAGTGTCTTCAAGAATTCAAGTTCAGTTAAAGTTTCAAATGGAATTATGATCCTTTAGAAGTTATCAGCGAGTTAAGAATCAAATTTAAATTAACTCCTTTTGTCCATGAGTCCAAGCCAGAGATAGAAAAGTACTCCAACCAGTCAGAGTGGTTGGAGAATACTTTAAAAGAGGCAGAGAAGCAAGATGATACTAGTTCCATCTTGTAGACTCCATCCCAAGAAGAAAGAAACTCCAAAAGGCCAAGAGAAAAGGGATCATATTCATCTCAAAAAACCACCGAAACCAAATTCAAACTTATGTACAGGAAGAAGCCCAAATTAAATCCTGTAAATGAACAAGTTGAGAAAATTGAGATCATTGATACAATGGTAAAAGAGAAATCACCTCCAATAGTTTCAGAGGAAACTCACCAGCCTTCAACATCTAACAATCAAATCATTCAAAAGAAGCATACTGTTGAAGTGTCTTCATCAAGTAAACCAGCAGATAAAGAACAAGATATAATGCAGAAGTACAAGGAAATTAAACTCAGGAATGAAGCATTAAAAGCAGATACTTATGCCCAATACTGGAATTAGACACCTAGTGACCAAAGCATGTTACTTTCAGCATTTGATTACAAGACTAGAAAGATGCAGATGACTTTCTTGCAACCCACACTAAAGAATCCAAAGTCATCAGCTGACTATAAGAAAACAACATATCAAGTTCAAGCCAAATATCTTCATCCTTTAGACCAAATAGAATTCCATAAGCAAGCTGGAGAAATGATATACTCCACAATGACCAACAAAGACATGAGTGTAAAAAAGCTCAAAATACTGTAGAAAACATTAGAGGATAGTTAAAGATAGAAAAGGCTTCCTCACAAACCAAGGACAACAAAATAAAATAACTGGAAGAATTGGTCACAGAGGTAGGATATGATCCTAAGAACATTAAAGTTGCAGAAGAACTCATCAATAAAAATAATGCATACATTGTTTCATTAAAGAAACATCTCAAATTTCCTCCTGTAGAACATCCACAAGCAAAACAAGTGTTGGAGAATGAAGGCCAAAAGGATGAAATGATGAATCTCATCATTGAGTTGACAGCTCAACTGAAAGAGATGGAGAATGAGATGGATAAGTTAGTGCAGGAGAAAAAGGCCAGCATGGAAGAAATCCTTGTCACTGCTATTCCTACAGTTACTACATCAGTTCCTTCTACTTTAGCAGCTTCAGTGGCCACATCAGTTCCAATAGCTACAACAATTTCAACATCAGCAACTACATCAACTACAGAATCATCTACAGCAGCAGTTCATCCTAGTGATGAAGTAGGTAAACTGGTTAAAGCAATTCAAGATATGTCCATACAGACTAATGAGATAAATAGACTTAAAGAACAGATAAAATTCTATAGGATGAGAAAAAGCTATTTCAAATCATGCACAAGAATGAAACACAGAAGTCAAACAGATTGACTAAGAAATTATAGAAGTTAGAAAAAGAATTAACATTGCAAGAACCACTTACCCAAGCAAAGCAGCAATTGTGGGCCAATATTATTGAATTTGCCAAAAATATTTGGCCATCTATCCAAGTTATTTATGAGCAAAAATATTTTATCAAAGCAACAGGTGAAGCCATTCAGAAAGTTAAGGAAGAACTTGGTAAAAATCCAGAAGAGGCAATTGAGATCATTAAGTTTCTCAATTCTAAGAACAAGTAGGAATTGGAAAAAATTGGCATTAGTGATAGGACTGAAATAATCCTTGAGGTCAGAAAAGTAATTTCTAAAAGGAACTTAATGGTACAACTTGAAGACAAGTGTCAGAACATGGAGCTTGCAATAACTAGATTCGTGGGGAAATTTGATATTTTGATGTAAAAAGGCCAACCCAATCCTTTGGTTATCAATGACAAATTAATGAAACATGAGGATTATGATAAGAAAATCAGAGAAGTGGCAAAGGAACAAGCCAAAAATTCCTCCATGAAAGGAATTCCTCCAGGAAAAGTGCTTTATCAGAGTTTTGAGAACCTATTTTACCCACAACATGAGGTAAATCATCTATTCATCAACAAGCCTACATTTTCAAAATACACAAAAGCAGATGAAATTTTCAGAAGAACGGTAAAAACTAAATTACCAGATGCAAAAACTTGGGAGAAGTTATGTGATTTACTTTGAAAAGTGAAAAAAAATAGTTAAAAGAGCAATAAAAGTGAAAAGAGAACAGTCAAAAGTTAATGTAAACAAGTAACAAGTTAAAGAGTATCAGAGCAAGCAGTTAACAGTGAAAGATAGATTTTAAAGTCAAAATAGAGATGAAAAAATAGAGTTAAAGAAAAGACAAAATAGAAGACACTCAAGAGTAAAGATGCAGCCAACGTTGAGCAATAGTAAAAGAGATAAAGAAGCAAAATATCAGTAAAGAAAAAAATAAAACCAAATAAGAAGGGACAACTAGCATTTAGTCTCCTAGGTGTCTCTATTTTCTTGCGTGAAGATATTTATTTTTCCTTGAATAATTCCTAAGTCAATTTTAGGATATTTTGTAATAGTTTTTGTATAAATACTTCATAATTCGAAGTATTGAGTGTGGATTGTGGAGTGCTAAACATTTCTATAGTTGTATTGATCTGAAACCTGAGGGTTTATTTTACCATTTTCAAGTTAGCAGACTGGATTGAGCAATAAAAGAATTATATTACAAGATTCATGTGTTGAGCCACTTCAGTGAAGTATTTTCAATTGTTCTTCGTTATTTTCTGAAGTTTTTCACATACTTGCATGTTTTCCAATCTAAATGATATAACAGGAATTTTATTTCAAAACTTGTTTAAATACACTCTGTCTTGTACTATTATTCATTTTTATGTTTTCTTCTGATATCCAGATTAGGGAATTATTCGTTGCTCCCTAGTTTCGATTGACCTCTGTCCTATTCCTTCATTATCCGGATTTGAGAATCCTTAATTTCTCTCTCATCCCGATTGAAACCATTTCACATTCCAGCCTAAATATTTGAACCAACTCAGCTACCTTTCCCTGTGAACACTTCCTTTAGAACTTGATTCTGCTCTGTTGCTTGACACATTGACTCCATTAACCCAATGGAAAACAAACCTGCATCTATCCATCTGATTCAGTAATTCCGCCACCAAACCAAATCAAAATCAAAACCCAATCAATCTTACGTAACTAGCCTAAAATCAACTAAAAACAACAAAGTTAAATCATAAAGAGAGAGCCCTCTCTGAGCATTAGGAAGGCTAGATCCTAAGCTTAAAAGTAGGTTTGTGGTTACCTATAATATTCTTTAAAACAAAATATTAACAACCCTAGGAATTATTGGAGTGATATCATACTAGCGACCAAAATGGGGAGATCAGTCCTCAGTTTTAAAATAAACCTTAAACCAAATACTTGTATTCATCTTTTCACCTTAAGGTTGATTTAAGGGTTGTTGGGAATTTTTTCATTAAAAAAATTAAAATTATGGCTTCGAAAACAATATACTATACCAGGTCTCATTCTAGTCCACAACTTGCAGTAATATTTGATGATCCTGACAGAATTTTAAGGAAAAATGACAAAGCAGAAAGTTTAGGAATTACAAGTCAATTAATCAAATCAAATTCCTTTCCCAAACCATTATCAAGTATACAATATATTGAGTTTGATTTTTCTTTTGAGCACTCTTTGTTTAGAACTAAATCTGAAAGTTCAATTTATGATAGTGTAATAGATCCTAATTTCAGTTCATTTATTAAAAATAAGAAGGAGAATGTTTCAATTGATTCAGATCAACAAGCTCTAGAACCATTTGATAAACTTGAGGCTTTAACTACAACTTTGATTAAGGATATTGATGAAGCTTATTTTCAACATTCTGTTGAATTAACTGCTTTATCTACTTATACCCCTAAGCCTTATACCATTCATTCAGAGTCTGTAAATTCATATTGATTTAGTACCACCTCATCTATTATTTCCACTATGCTTCATTCCATAGAATAATTCATCCCCAAGCTTCCTCTTCAACCTAGAGTTTTATTTCCATCTCCAAATACTTCAAGTTCATCTTCTAGCACTGCTGCTACATTTTCAAGTACTTCATCAACATTTCCAAGTACATCTTCTAGTATCCCAAGCTCATCTACAAGTACTTCAACCTCATCACCAAGCACCACAAATTTACCTCCTAGCCAAGCTAGAGTCTTAGCCATGGCAACCAGATATGCCCCATTGGTCTTACCGGCCCAATTTCATGCCATGCCCCAGGATTACCAAAATAAAATCTTTCAATTTGATGGAATTGGTCAATACACTGCACAACAACATGTTCACAAAATGACTAATTACTTTGAGTTGCATGAAATTGATGAAGCTGATGTTCAAATGAGACTATTTTCCCAAGCCTTAGCTGGAGATGTAAAGAAATGGTTCAAAGCTTTACTTTCCAATCATACAGCTGATTTAGAATCTTTCCATAGATTGTTTATCAATAAATGGGAGAAAAAGAAGAATCATTTACAAATATTGTCTGAATATGAAAACATTAGAAGAGCTCCTAATGAATTAGTTCAAGACTATTGTACTAGGTTCAACAACATCTATAATGTTATTCCAGCAAACATCGAACCCCCACCAAATCTAGCTTTAATCAAATTTCCTGATGGTTTTGATACTGATATGTCATACCAATTAAGAGAAAGAAACCTAGAGACTTGATAACAAATGCAAAGAAATGCAGTTAGTGTAGAAGCAAATTTGTTAGCTAAGAGAGCTAGAATGAGAAATGAAAGAAGAGTAACAATTAAGGATGAATCATCTACATCAGATAGTAAGATAGATAGCTTAGCAAAAACCATGGAAAAAATGATGGATAGATTAGAAAATATGGAAAGAAAACCACAATGGGATAATCAACAACAAGGTCCTCAAATAAGAAATCCAAACTTCAGAAATAATTCCAACACTAGTAAATCTAGAGAATCAACACCTGATCAACAAATAACACCACCTTTCCAAGAGAACTATGTTGAAATTTCTCACCAAAATGAAGAAGATGAAGACACTCAGATTAAATTAATGGGAATAAATGATGATAATACTATTTTTCTTACCCAAGAAGAATAAGAATTATACATGCTACAACAGTTACAGTTAGAATCTGGAGAGTCTTTTGATTATAAACAAGGTTATGAATTTGCCATTAATGAAGTTTACAAGAAATATAGCCTTAGGAGTAAGAAAAACACAAAAGCTCCTACTAAGAAATATTCCCAAACTCAGACCAAGAAAATAGTAGAAGCTCCTGCCACCAAAGTACTGCAAATTCTCCCTAGAGAAACTCAGCAAAACTCTAGTTCAACTTAGAATAATTCCAGTCCTAATCAGAAAATTCCTAGTCCAAAAATTGTACCCAGTCCTAAAATTGTAGACATTATAGAAACTGCTGATAAAACAACAGATGATCCTAAAATTTTGTTGTTGCTAAAACTTCAGTTGATACCCCAACAACAGTTGCTGCCAAAACTACTACTTCTACTCAAACTGTCCCAAATAAGAAGATTTAAAATAGAAAAACTGTGGGAACACAAACTGAAAAACCAATGTAGATAAAGAAGAGAAAAAAACTCAAAATGAAATTAATAGAGAAGAAAACATTCAGTTAGGAAAAACTCAAGTACCATTCAACATCCAAACTGAAATTTCCAAACTAAAAATACCAATTCCTTTAACAGAGTTGGTAAAACATGATTTATACAAGTCACACATCACTGAAACATTGAACATAAGTGAAGGAGAAGACTATGTTAATCTACATGATGACCAACCAGAACTACTATTTGTCCCTGAGGTAAATGGAAAACATCAAGAAGGTGGTGTTCCTCCTTCCTACATTAGCTTGAGTATTCATGATCAAATCTTACACATTGCTATGCTAGATTCAGGAGCATCCCACAACTTACTGCCAAAAGATATCATGGAAACCTTGAATCTAGATATCACTAGAACATACAAAGATATTTTCTCTTTTGATTCTAGCAAAGTTAAATGTCTTTCCTTAATAAAAAACTTGTGTGTCACTTTAGTCCAATACCCAAGTAATAATATTTTCATGGATATTGTAGTTGATTATATCCCTCCAAAGTATAGAATGCTATTATCTCGCTCATGGGGAGAAAAACTATAGGGATCTCTATAATTAGACATGTCTTATGCCACAATTTCAGTGTTTGGTTAACCCAAAAATCTTTACAGAGAAACTCTAATCAAATACATGGTCAGTAGTGCAGAACAACCATAGAATTATCTTATTTATTATGTACACTCTTATATGGATTCTTTCATTTTATGTAATTTAGATACTAGCATAGATAAAAACACTGCATTAAAACAGAAGCATAAGGAAGTTGACAGTGACAATATTTTTCATGAATCAATGTGGCACTTAGATTTTGATGGCCCGGTAAACAGATGAGGAGTGGGAGCAGGAGTTTAGATCTACAACTTAGAAAATAATCATTCTGAAGTTCATGCCTTTATATTAAACTTTAAATGTAAAAATAACATGGCAGAGTATGAAGCTTTAATCTTAGGACTGCAGAATGTTAGAAAAATAGGAGCCAAGAGAGTCTCTATCATGGGAGACTCAGAATTGATCATAAAAAAAATTCGAGAGTATTTTTTGTATAATGTTAGACTAAGAAAATATAGGGAAATAGTTTTATATCTGATTAAAGAGTTGCTTGAAACTGACTTTGTTGTTATTCCTAAGAAACAAAACATGCAGGCACATAGTTTGGCTACTTTTTCTAGCACCTGCAAATTTCCTTTTCAACCAAATCACCAGTATATAGCAGAGGTAAGACACGGGCCTACTATATGAGACAACTTGAAATATTGGGAGATATTTTCTCAAGATTCTCAAATCTACAACTTTATGAATGCTGAGGGAGAATTCCAAAATTGTAACATAGATATTGATTATATAGTCGATGACCTATAGATAATGACATAGATGTAAATAATTTAGATTTGATTGAACCCACTAAATTCACTCAAGTAGAAATAGATAAATTAGAAACTGTAGAAATAGAAGAAATAACAAATGATGATCTTGATATTTTAAACCTTAAAAACAACTTTTTTCCTAAGGGATTAGGCCCATTAGAAGATCTTTTTTATTCAAATGATGTAGCAAGAAAACAAAAAATGGAACCATTAAGATCAGACATAGAAGAATGTAACATAGGAACAGAACAAAAGCCTAAGCTCATCAAATTATCCAAAGTATTACCTCCAAAAGAAAAGTTGAAATACATAATTTTTTTTAAAGAATTTCAAGATGTCTTTGCATGGAGTTATGAAGACCTTAATTCTTATGACACCAGTATCATTCAACATAAAATACCCATCAAAGAAGATCAAAAACCATTTAAAAAAAATCTTAGGAGAATAAATCCAGTTTTTATGCCATTGATTGAAAAATAAGTAAAAAGGATGTATGAAGCACAAATCATTGCACCTATCAGATATTATGATTGGGTCCCAAATTTAGTTCCCACTAGGAAGAAAACAGGGGAAATCAGACTTTGTGTTGATTTCCAAAACTTAAACAAAGTGTCCCTAAAAGATAACTATCCTCTCCCCAAAATGGACCGTATTTTACAGAGAGTGGTAGGATCATCTAGGATTTCATTGCTTGATGGATTCTCTCGATATAATCAAATCTTAGTTCAACCAGAATTCCAACCAAAGATAGCATTTACCACTCCATGGGGTCCTTTCATGTATTTGAAAATTCCTTTTGGATTGATGAATGCAGGAGCTAAATTCTAGAGAGCTATGTACATAGCTTTTTCCAAGGAGATTCATGATTTTATTTTTATTTATCTAGATGATATAACAATATTCTCAAAAATAGACAATGAACATCTAGATCATCTAAGAAAAGTGTTCACTAAATGCATAAAATTTGGTATTTCTTTGAATCCCAAAAAGACACTCATTGGACTTGAAGAAGGTAAACTCTTAGGACACATAATCTCAAAAGAGGGAATTAGGATAGATCCAGCTAGAATAGAGGCCATTTTGAACATAATTCATCCTAGAAACATCAAGGAATTACAGGCATTGTTACGTAAAATTAATTTCCTTAGAATATTCATTTCTAATTTAGCAGAACTAATCAGAGAATTGAATAACATGTTAAAGAAATATTCAGCACTTAAATGGACAGTAGAGGCCAAACAATCCTTTGAATCAATCAAACAAGCCCTTACAAAAACAACAGTCCTAATAATTCCTGATTTCAAAAAATATTTTATCATTTTTTCTTTTGCTTCAGAACATACCATTGCAGCAGTCTTGTTGCAAAAGAATGATCAGGGTTATGAACATCCCATTTCTTTTTTCAGCAAATCCCTAAGAGATGCAACACTAAAGTACAACATAATGGAAGAATGATCACTTGTTTTAGTGAAGGCTATTAAAGATTTGAGTGTACATTTTATACTCACGCATCATTACATATGTCCCAAATTCAGTAGTAAAGGACATTCTAACTTAGAATGGGCCTAATGGTAAGAGAGGTAAATGGATTGCTACTATTTTGGAATATGACATTGAAATTGAGCCCACCAAATTGATTAAAGGACAAGGTTTAGACAAACTCATGGCTGAATCGAACCATCAGGCCTTGTAGAAATTTATAAACACAATAATGTATTTCTGGACTCTTCTGATCTAACAAATTAATCTTATGTTAAATACATAATCCTTCCACTTAATTCTTTGTGGAAATTAAATTGCTAATTGCAAAACACATATGAAGCAAAATCAATTTCACATAACAAGAAGTTTTACTGGGAAATATTAAAGCTAAAAACCCCAACTATCATATATTATGTATGTCAAAGGAACATGTAACAATCTCATACAAAGCTCAGCTCATAGAGCTCTCAGTACAATATAGAATCGTCACACACTGTCATGCATAAATTTGCATATCTATGCACCAATTTCTTGCCTCCTAACAGCTTGCCTCCACTACGCAATCCCTATTAAATAAGAACCTTAAATGAATTCGACCTTTTCTTGCCTTGACTGCGCAATACTCATAGGCATCTCCAATGTGTGTGTGGATGCATTGAATGCTCCACTATAGTCACAGCTGGTAGTCCATCACACCCTTTCAACTATCTCTCCACTGGGTCTCCACTGGATCTGACATGCAAGTAGTTAAATGTTGTATTTCTTCAGTTGCATGTAATACACTACTTGTGAATTAATTAAATAATTAATTCACTCATCTTTCACTAGTGTATGTTCAGTTACAACTAGCACAACTGAGTTTATCTCACTGAACTGAGTTAAACTAAATAACAACTCACATAAATACTCTTCCAACTCTGTTACAACTTGCCACTGTCAGTTATAACAAATTCCTCCATGCATGAGTCACCAACCACCCTAGGAATTGCATAATTCCTTCAACCCACTGATGTGCCACATCTGTTCACTGAAATAAAGTGCTCTAAGATAATAACTTACTATTTATTGTCTGATTATTATTAAGGGCTAATAATAATCGACATGCATTCTATTTTTAGATTAGCGATCTATAAATAGACTTCGCCCATCTTCTAAAAATAGAAACTCATCTAAAAATAGAATTTTCTCAACCATATAGAATCAGCCTCCTGCTAATTTTAGAATATGCTCACCATTCTAAAAATATACATACTCCTAAAAATAGCCTATGTGGGCCCCACCTAGTTTAGGTGATTATTTTTCACTAGGATCAAGGAATGATGTTTCTGGATGCCACTTTCCCTGTTTCTTGTTGCAACCTTCAACAGGCCTTAGATATAAATTTTATTGCTCAATTAGATGATCTAGAAGAAATGGCGACTCCACAGATCAGTGAACCTTTCTTAGATTCACCTTGGTATGCAGATAGCATATTTGTTTTACTAAACTTACAAGCTCCTCCTGGTTTGTCTAGAACTAAAGGTATATTTTTAAAGTTAAAAGCAATGAAATATTGTATCATAGATAATTCGTTGTTTTGGAAAGATCATTGTGGCATTCTATTAAAATATTTACTAAAATATGAAATTGATAAAGTTATGCAAGAGTTTCATGGAGGTGACTGTGGAGGACACCTTTACTAGAAATCAACTGCTGATAAAATATTGAGGGAAAGTTTTTACTGGCCCACTCTTTTTGCAAATGTTAGAAAGTATGTGACCTCCTGTCACAAATGCCAAATCTTTGAAGGGAAGAAAAAACTATTACCTTTACCCCTCAAACCCATCTCCACAGAAATGCCATTTCAATAATGGGGTTTAGACATCATTGGTGAAATTCACCCAACCTCCTTAGCCCATCATAAATGGATTTTGACAGCCACTGATTATTTCACCAAGTGGACAGAAGTCATTCCTTCTAGACAAGCCACTCATTCTGTCATCATCTCATTCCTTGAAAATAGTATCCTTTCTAGATTTGGATGCCCTCAAAAGCTCATTACTGATAATGCAGCTGCTTTCAAATCTAAGAAAATGATTGACTTCTATAAAAAATACCACATCAACCTTGGTCTTTCCACTGCATATTAACCTCAAGGTAATGGACTTACAGAATCCTCAAACAAAATCCTGGTTAATATCATCAAAAAACTATTAGAAGACAAAAAAAAGACATGGAACAAAAGGTTAGTTAATGCCTTATGGGTAGATAGATTAAATACAAAGAAGTCCATTGGTACATCTCCCTATCAACTAGTATATGGGATGGATTCTGTTTTTCCATCCTCTTTGGGAGTGCCAATGATGAAGATGATCTGAGAATTGCAGGTAGAACCAAATGATATCCAGAGAAGGATAACTCAGACCATACATTTGTAGCAAACCAAGGAAGAAGTCTATGTCAAATCACAAGCTATCCAAGATAAAATAAAATATATATTTGACAAGAAAACAAAGGAAGATGATTTTTACATAGGTTATAAAGTGCTTAAGTGTGATTCTAGAAGAGAAGATAAAGGTAAACATGGTAAATTTGATTTCCTATGGAAAGGCCCCTATATCATTTATGGTTACAGAGGTAACAATGAATTTTTTTTAAGGAAATAGATGGATTAGATCTACCAGGAGGAATATTTAATGGTAGGATGTTGAAGCATTACTTTTCTCCATATTAACATTAGTTCAATTTTTTTACTTTTCTCATTGTACATAACATTGCAAAGTATAGATTGGATTGGATGTTCTTCTTACAAAGTTGAAGCCCGAAGAGAAGGCCCTAAGCTTTGAAAGAAATAATATCATATGTATGAATGAAGCAAAGCTCAGAAAATAGTTTCAAGGCAAGCACAATCAAAGTTCAAGGCTTTTGATCTTATAGTTATTGACATTTCACCAGGAAATGTCATCCCCATGTGGAGCCACTGTTAGGGTCATATAATAATAGGATTCATAATTTTGAATTGACTATGATTAGTCTTGTAATATTGTACATACTTTTCTTTATGAAAATTGTTTTCCCATATTAAAAAATGTAAAGGGGGTAAGTCCTAAAAGAAAAATCAAAGGACTGAAAGAAAAAGATAAAAAAAGAATATAAAATATGAACCCCACCAAAAAAAGATAAAAATAGATCCTGAAAGTGATGCAAATTCAAATGCCACTACTTTTTGCTTTACTTTTCAAAATAAGATTGTGTGCAGCTTGTCAAAAATGCCACAATCCATGATGATCAAACAGTTTAATCTTGATTCGTTCATGTTTTAAATTTCATGCTGATAGTTAGAGAATAAAGATCTAGCCAAACTCTTTAATCTTTGCAGATCTGTAGTTAGGTGGAGAATAATAATGAGCTCAACAGTTTAATCTGAGCCATTGGAAGTCATAAGCTTAGAATTATATAGTTTGCTTATCGAAGAAAAATTAAAGGTCTGCAAGCTCAAATGCACCCAAATAATTGAAGAAAATATGTTAGGGTAAAATATGGGTAGGCAGAAGAAGTTTTCACAAGGCATGGAAAGCATCAAGTTGGTAATTTCATATCACTAATATCCCAAAATCCCATTCCCCTTGTTTAAAACCATAATGCCACTTGCAAAAAGGCATTTTCCCTTGTAAAAATCCCCCTTCCCCTTCATATTAATCTTTTTTCCCTTACTTCACTCATTTTCCCTTATTAAAACCCTTTACCATAGTTTAAATACATATTTTCCTTTGAAGAATAAAAAAAATCCCTTTAAATAATTCCCTTTTCCATTTAAACACACTAAAAATACACTTATCCTAAGTTTTAAATAATTAAAATTATATCGATTCCCATTGCTAAATCCCACGCTAATGTTATCTTAATTCATTCCTAGTGTATTTTAAAATCCCACACATGTATTAATCCTGTGTTTAACTTTGTTATATTAACTCTCGTATATACACATTTGCCATGTATTATATTAATTCCCACTTATATATATTTACCATAACCATTATTTTATTTATAACCTATAGTTTTAATTTTCCACGCATTTGATATATCCCGAGCCTAGCCTATGACTCCGCTTCATATTAACCTTATCACTATAGTTAAACCCAACCCCGTATATATAGTCCATTGCATATATCACATAACCCATCGCATGACGTAAAACCTAGGCCCCACCTCCTATCAAATCCATAACGGATCCTTCCCATTCACCCATCCGTCAGATCAAGATTGATCAAATCCAATGGCCAATAAACCTCTTCGCACCCCCGAATGCCCGACCTTTAACACCATGAAAGTATTGTGAAATAAGCTATTTCACAACCCCGCTCCTCTGCTACGTGGCAAGGCTGCATTGTATCACATCCCTCCAACTAAAACCATATACCATCTTATTGCGATGCGAAAACTGCCAAGTGGTTTTCCTCCCATTATGAATATCGCCCCTCCATTTGAATTTAACCCCGCACCCAAAGATTAACCATTGTTGGTTCAAAAGAAATAAGACTGCCCTAAAACAGTCTTTTCACCATTATTCAGTTTTAAGTTTGAGGAAAAGATCCTCTGCCGACCTATTCCAAAGCAAAAGAATATCTGTCGACCTATTTTGAAGCTATTTCAACTAGAATTCAAACCTCTTGATGCTAAAACTGGTGCAGAATCAGACTGAAGCAGTGTAAAGACCATTAAAGCCTCAGAAAGCCTCCACTGCCCCCAAAGAACTCGTTTGCATACCAAAGCTTCATTTTCTAGGTATTCCTGAAGAGCCAAGACCTTTTCTTAAGAAAGCAAGTAATAAGTTAGTTGATCGAACCATTTAAAAATCTTTGCAGATCATAGAAAAGCCACTGTTACCTTCCAAAACCCTTTCTACAGACCATACAAATATTTTCACAACATTTCTAGGCCTGAGCCTATTTCTAAATCCAAAGAGTAATAATTGATTAAATCAAACAAATAATGGCTTCCCAAGGTATTGTAACAGTCAATCCCCTGCAACCTCATGTTCTTGATGTATAACATACCCCCCTTGCAAATAAATACTTCAAAATCAATGACCTTGTCACTGATTTCAACCTCCTTGAGCTCCACTACTAGAGCCATGATAAATTCATGGACCAGGCTGATGATATCTGCCTTTGGGAATCCAATTTACCCAAGTATATCCTCCCACAAACTTTCCAATTTCCAGAAATCATCAAGCTTTGTCAAGTTAACTATCTGCCAAATGAAAGAGCCCTAATAAGCCACAACAAGGAAATTTTGTTCACCATTACTGCTGAGTCAATAAATCAAATGCTTCAAATTCAACCTAAGCCTGATGAAGCCCCTCTTTCAATAGAAATCCTCACAGAATGTATCTCAAACTGGACTTTCCAAAGAGGTTTCAGATCTTCCAAACCTTTTTGCCTTCATCAGTTGAAACCCCAAAGAGAAACCCTCCCTATGCAGCCTCAATTTTCTCAAAAAGAATAAGACATATTATCACAATGTTGTCTTTCATTCTAGGCTATTTCACAGATGATTTTGTAGATGATTCAATACTAGGTTTCTATCCATTTTCTATCCAGGACAACCTCCATCCTTCACATTTAAATTTTCTCAGTACTTATAAAATGTTATTCATGAGCAACTTGTCAAATTTCCTGAAGAAGGTGCCTTCAAATATTCATCAGTCTTGTTTCACATGTTTTTATACTTTCAATCTAAAAGGTTTGCAGTAAGCCTTCAAAAACTAGACACTGAGGGAAATCCACAATCAGTTGTCTTTTGGACTTCCTTAATCAGGAAAGATTCCACAGAGTTTACATACAACCACTTCATTGGTGCAATTATTCAACCCATTGACAACATGCTAAGCAGTAGCATTCAACCAAGAATAAATGATGAGATCAAGAAAGTATTGTAGTTATCAGAACACAGTAGGATAGGAGATTGGTATTTATACTAGAACCACACTAAGATTAGGGTATATGGATGTCAACTCACTCCATATAAGACTCCCAAATACCTCCCAATGAGGTTATTTGCACTTGAATATATCAGGTATATCTTAAACTCTGATGAGGTGAATTTTCTATCAACCAAGAAGAAAACACAGTTTAAAATAGAAAAACAAGATTGGTCCTTTCATATGCAATAACAAGTTTGTTGGTCAACAAACAGAAAAGTGTCTTCAAGAATTCAAGTTCAGTTAAAGTTTAAAATGGAATTATGATCCTTTAGAAGTTATCAGCAAGTTAAGAATCAAATTTAAATTAACTCCTTTTGTCCATTAGTCCAAGCCAGAGATAGAAAAGTACTCCAACCAGTCAGAGTGGTTGGAGAATACTTTAAAAGAGGCAGAGAAGCAAGATGATACTAGTTGCATCTTGTAGACTCCAGCCCAAGAAGATAGAAAATCCAAAAGGCCAAGAGAAAAGGGATCATATTCATCTCAAAACACCACTGAAACCAAATTCAAACTTATGTATAGGAAGAAGCCCAAATTAAATCCTGTAAATGAACAAGTTGAGAAAATTGAGATCATTGATACAATGGTAAAAGAGAAAGCACCTCCAACAGTTTCAGAGGAAACTCACCAGCCTTCAACATCTAACACTCAAATAATTCAAAAGAAGCATACTGTTGAAGTGTCTTCATCAAGTAAACCAGCAGATAAAGAACAAGATATAATGCAGAAGTACAAGGAAATTAAACTCAGGAATGAAGCATTAAAAGCAGATACTTATGCCCAATACCGGAATCAGACACCTAGTGACCAAAGCATGTTACTTTCAGCCTTTGATTACAAGACTAGAAAGATGCAGATGAATTTCTTGCAACCCACACTAAAGAATCCAAAGTCATTAGCTGACTATAAGAAAACAACATATCAAGTTCAAGCCAAATATCTTCATCCTATAGACCAAATAGAATTCCATAAGCAAGCTGGAGAAATGATATACTCCACAATGACCAACAAAGACATGAGTGTAAAAAAGCTCAAAATACTCTAGAAAACATTAGAGGATAGTTAAAGCTAGAAAAGGCTTCCTCATAAGCCAAGGACAACAGAATCAAATAATTAGAAGAATTGGTCACAGAGGTAGGATATGATCCTAAGAACATTAAAGTTGCAGAAGAACTCATCAATAAAAATAATGCATACATTGTTTCATTAAAGAAACATCTCAAATTGCCTCTTATAGAACATCCACAAGAAAAATAAGTGTTAGAGAATGAAGGCCAAAAGGATGAAATGATGAATCTCATCATTCAGTTGACAACTCAACTGAAAGAGATGGAGAATGAGATGGATAAGTTAGTGCAGGAGAAAAGGGCCAGCATGGAAGAAATCCTTGTCACTGCTATTCCTACAGTTACTACATCATTTCCTTCTACTTTAGCAGCTTCAGTGGCCACATCAGTTCCAATAGCTACAACAATTTCAACATCAGCAACTACATCAACTACATAATCATCTACAGTAGCAGTTCATCCTAGTGATGAAGTAGGTAAACTGGTTAAAGCAATTCAAGATATGTCCATACAGACTAATGAGATAAATAGACTTAAAGAACAGATAAAATTCTAGAGGATGAGAAAAATTTGTTTCAAATCATGCACAAGAATAAAACACAGAAGCCAAACAGATTGACTAAGAAATTATAGAAGTTAGAAAAAGAATTAACATTGAAAGAACCACCTACCCAAGCAAAGCAGCAATTGTGGGCCAATATTATTGAATTTGCCAAAAATATTTGGCCATCTATCCAAGTTGTTTATGGGCAAAAAGATTTTATGAAAGCAGTAGGTGAAGCCATTTAGAAAGTTAAGGAAGAACTTGGTAAAAATCCAGAAGAGGCAATTGAGATCATTAAGTTTCTCAATTCTAAGAACAAGCAGGAATTGGAAAAAATTGGCATTAGTGACAGGACTGAAAAAATCCTTGAGGTCAGAAAAGTAATTTCTAAAAGGAACTTAATGGTACAACTTGAAGACAAGTGTCAGAACATGGAGCTTGCAATAACTAGATTCGTGGCGAAATTTGATATTTTGAGGCAAAAAGGCCAACCCAATCCTTTGGTTATCAATGACAAATTAATGAAACATGAGGATTATGATAAGAAAATCAGAGAAGTGGCAAAGGAAAAAGCCAACAATTCCTCCATGAAAGGAATTCCTATAGGAAAAGTGCTTTATCAGAGTTTTGAGAACCTATTTTACCTACAACATGAGGTAAATCATATATTCATCAACAAGCCTACATTTTCAAAGTACACAGAAGCAGATGAAATTTTCAGAAGAACGGTAAAAATTAAATTACCAGATGAAAAAACTTGGGAGAAGTTATGTGATTTACTTTGAAAAGTGAAAAAAAATAGTTAAAAGAGAAATAAAAGTGAAAAGAGACCAGTCAAAAGTTAATGTAAACAAGTAACAAGTTAAAGAGTATTAGAGCAAGCAGTTAACAGTGAAAGATAGATTTTAAAGTCAAAATAGAGATGAAAAAATAGAGTTAAAGAAAAGACAACATAGAAGACACTCAAGAGTAAAGATGCAGCCAACGTTGAGCAATAGTAAAAGAGATAAAGAAGCAAAATATCAGTAAAGAAAAAAACAAAACCAAATAAGAAGGGACAACTAGCATTTAGTCTCCTAGGTGTCTCTATTTTCTTGCGTGAAGATATTTATTTTTCCTTGAATAATTCCTAAGTCAGTTTTAGGATATTTTGTAATAGTTTTTGTATAAATACTTCATAATTCGAAGTATTGAGTGTGGATTGTGGAGTGCTAAACATTTATATAGTTGTATTGATCTGAAACCTGAGGGTTTGTTTTACCATTTTCAAGTCAGCAGACTGGATTGAGCAATAAAAGCATTATATTACAAGATTCATGTGTTGAGCCACTTCAGTGAAGTATTTTCAATTGTTCTTCGTTATTTTCTGAAGTTTTTCACATACTTGCATGTTTTCCAATCTAAATGATATAACAGGAATTTTATTTCAAAACTTGTTTAAATACACTCTGTCTTGCACTATTATTCATTTTTATGTTTTCTTCTGATATCCAGATTAGGGAACTTTTCATTGCTCCCTAGTTTCGATTGACCTTTGTCCTATTCCTTCATTATCCGGATTTGAGGCTCCTTAATTTCTCTCTCATCCCGATTGAAACCATTTCACCTTCTAGCCTAAATATCTGAACCAGCTCAGCTACCTTTCCCTATGAACACTTCCTTTAGAACTTGATTCTTCTCTGTTGCTTGATACATTGACTCCATTAACCCAATGGAAAACAAACCTGCATCTATCCATCTGATTCAGTAATTCCACCACCAAACCAAATCAAAATCAAAACCCAATCAATCGTACGTAACTAGCCTAAAATCAACTAAAAAAAACAAAGTTATATCATTAAGAGAGAGCCCTCTCTGAGCATTAGGAAGGCTAGATCCTAAGCTTAAAAGTAGGTTTGTGGTTACCTATAATATTCTTTAAAACAAAATATTAACAAACCTAGGAATTATTGGAGTGATAACATACTGGTGACCATAATGGGGAGACCAGTCCTCAGTTTTAAAATAAACCTTAAACCAAATACTTGTATTCATCTTTTCACGTTAAGGTTGATTTAAGGATTGTTAGGAATTTTTTTCATTAAAAAAATTAAAATTCTGGCTTCCAAAACAATATACTATACCAGGTCTCATTCTAATCCATAACTTGCAGTAATAGTTGATGATCCTGACAAAATTTTAATGAAAAATGACAAAGCAGAAAGTTTAGGAATTACAAGTCAATTAATCAAATCAAATTCGCTTCCCAAACCATTATCAAGTATACAAGATATTGAGTTTGATTTGTCTTTTGAGCACTCTTTGTTTAGAACTAAATCTGAAAGTTCAATTTATGATAGTGTAATAGATCCTAATTTCAGTTCATTTATTAAAAATAAGAAGGAGAATGTTTCACTTGATTCAGATCAACAAGCTCTAGAACCATTTGATAAAATTGATGCTTTAACTACAACTTTGATTAAGGATATTAATGAAGCTTATTTTCAACATTTTGTTGAATTAACTACTTTATCTACTTATACTCCTAAGACTTCTACCATTCATTCATAGTCTGTAAATTCATATTTATTTACTACCACCTCATCTATTATTTCCACTACGCTTCATTCCACAGAATCATTCATCCCCAAGCTTCCTCTTCAACCTAGAGTTTTATTTCCATCTCCAAATACTTCAAGTTCATATTCTAGCACTGCTGCTACATTTTCAAGTACTTCAACAACATTTCCAAGTACATCTTCTAGTATCCCAAGCTCATCTGCAAGTACTTCAACCTCATCACCAAGCACTACAAATTTACCTCCTAACCAAGCTAGAGGCTTAGCCATGGCAACCAAATATGCCCCATTGGTCTTACCAGCCCAATTTCATGCCATGCACCAGGATTACCAAAATAAAATATTTCAATTTGATGGATCTGGTCAATACACTGCACAACAACATGTTAACAAAATGACTAATTACTTTGAATTGCATGAAATTGATGAAGCTAATGTTCAAATGAGACTATTTTCCCAAGCCTTAGCTGGAGATGTAAAGAAATGGTTCAAAGCTTTACTTTCCAATCATACCGCTGATTTAGAATCTTTCCATAGATTGTTTATCAATAGATGGGAGAAAAAGAAGAATCATTTACAAATATTGTCTGAATATGAAAAAATTAGAAGAGCTCCTAATGAATTAGTTCAAGACTATTGTACTAGGTTCAACAACATCTATAATGTTATTCCAAAAAACATCAAACCCCCAACAGATCTAGCTTTAATCAAATTTCCTGATGGTTTTGATACTGATATGTCATACCAATTAAGAGAAAGAAACCCAGAGACTTTAGAACAAATGCAAAGAAATGCAGTTAGTGTAGAAGAAAATTTTTTAGCTAAGAGAGCTAGAATGAGAAATGAAAGAAGAGTAACAATTAAGGATGAATCATCTACATCAGACAGTAAGATAGATAGCTTAGCAAAAACCATGGAAAAAATGATGGATAGATTAGAAAATATGGAAAGAAAACCACAATGAGATAATCAACAACAAGGTCCTCAAACAATAAATTCAAACTTTAGAAATAATTCCAACATTATTAAATCTAGAGAATCAACACCTGATCAACAAATAACACCACCTTTCCAAGAGAACTATGTTGAAATTTCTCACCAAAATGAAGAATATGAAGACACTCAGATTAAATTAATGGGAATAAATTATGATAATACTATTTTTCTTACCTAGGAAGAATAGGAATTATACATGCTACAATAGTTACAGTTAGAATCTGGAGAGTCTTTTGATTATAAACAAGGTTATGAATTTGCCATTAATGAAGTTTACAAGAAATATAGCCTTAGGGGTAAGAAAAACACAAAAGCTCCTACTAAGAAATATTCCCAAACTCAGACCAAGAAAATAGTAGAAGCTCCTGCCACCAAAGTACTGCAAATTATCCCTAGAGAAACTCAGCAAATCTCTAGTTCAATTACTTACAATAATTCCAATACTAATAAGAAAATTCCTAGTCCAAAAATTGTACCTAGTCCTAAAATTGTAGACATTATAGAAACTGCTGATAAAACAACAGATGATCCTAAAAATCTGTTGTTGCTAAAACTTCAGTTGATACCCCAACAACAGCTGCTGCCAAAACTACTACTGCTACTCAAACTGTCCCAGATA
The DNA here is from genome assembly GCA_034641835.2 of Pinus albicaulis. Classification (NCBI taxonomy): domain Eukaryota; kingdom Viridiplantae; phylum Streptophyta; class Pinopsida; order Pinales; family Pinaceae; genus Pinus; species Pinus albicaulis. The sequence goes on along the minus strand of CM076582.1, from coordinate 895,600,149 downwards.
AGAAGATTGAAAATAGCAAAATAGTGGGAACACAAACTGAAAAACCAATGTAGATAAAGAAGAGAAAAACACTCAAAATGAAATTAATAGAGAAGAAAACATTCAGTTAGGAAAAACTCAAGTACCATTCAACATCCAAACTGAAATTTCCAAACTAAAAATACTAATTCCTTTAACAGAGTTGGTAAAACATGATTTATACAAGTCACAGATCACTGAAACATTGAACATAAGTGAAGGAAAAGACTATGTTAATCTACATGATGACCAACCAGAACTACTATTTGTCCCCGAGGTAAATGGAAAACATCAAGAAGGTGGTGTTCCTCCTTCCTACATTAGCTTGAGTATTCATGATCAAATATTACACATTGCTATGCTAGATTCAGGAGCATCCCACAACTTAATGCCAAAAGATATCATGGAAACCTTGAATCTAGATATCACTAGAACATACAAAGATATTTTTTCTTTTGATTCTAGCAAAGTTAAATGTCTTGCCTTAATAAAAGACTTGTGTGTCACTTTAGTCCAATACCCAGGTAATAGTATTTTCATGGATATTGTAGTTGATGATATCCCTCCAAAGTATAGAATGCTATTATCTCGCTCATGGGGAGAAAAACTACAAGGATCTCTACGATTAGACATGTCTTATGCCACAATTTCAGTGTTTGGTTAACCCAAAAAGCTTTACAGAGAAACTCTAATCAAATACATGGTCAGTAGTGCAGAACAACCACAGAATTATCTTATTTATTCTGTACACTCTGATATGGATTCTTTAATTTTATGTAATTTAGATACTAGCATAGATAAAAACACCGCATTAAAAAAAAACATAAGGAAGTTGACAGTGTCAATATTTTTCATGAATCAATGTGGCACTTAGATTTTGATGGCTCGGTAAACATATTAGGAGCAGGAGCAGGAGTTTAGATCTACAACATGGAAAATAATAATTCTGAAGGTCATGCCTTTATATTAAACTTTAAATGTAAAAATAACATGGCAAAGTATGAAGCTTTAATCTTAGGACTGCAGATTGTTAGAAAACCAGGAGCCAAGAGAGTCTCTATCATGGGAGACTCAGAATTGATCATAAAAAAAATTCAAGGAGAGTATTTTTTGTATAATGTTAGACTAAGACAATATATGGAAATAGTTTTAGATCTGATTAAAGAGTTGCTTGAAACTGACTTTGTTGTTATTCCTAAGAAACAAAACATGCAGGCACACAATTTGGCTACTTTTGCTAGCACCTACAAATTTCCTTTTAAGCCAAATCACCAGTATATAGCAGAGGTAAGACACGGGCCTACTATACCAGACAACTTGAAATATTGGGAGATATTTTCTCAAGATTCTCAAATCTACAACTTTATGAATGCTGAGGGAAAATTCCAAATAAATTCACTCAAGTAGAAATAGATAAATTAGAAACTGTAGAAATAGAAGAAATAGCAAATGATGATCTTGATATTTTAAACCTTAAAAATATTTTTTTTCCTAAGGGATTAGCCCCATTAGAATATATTTTTGATTCAAATGATGTAGCAAGAAAACCAAAAATGGAACCATTAAGATCATACATAGAAGAATGTAACATAGGAACGGAATAAAAGACTAAGCTCATCAAATTATCCAAAGCATTACCTCCAAAAGAAAAGTTGAAATACATAATTCTTTTTAAAGAATTTAAAGATGTCTTTGCGTGGAGTTATGAAGACCTTAATTCTTATGACACCAGTATCATTCAACATAAAATACCCATCAAAGAATATTAGAAACCATTTAAACAAAAGCTTAGGAGAATAAATCAAGTTCTTATGCCATTGATTGAAAAATAAGTAAAAAGGATGTATGAAGCACAAATCACTGCACCTATCAGATATTATGATTGGGTCCCAAACTTAGTTCTCACTAGGAATAAAACAAGGGAAATCAGACTTTGTGTTGATTTCCGGAACTTAAACAAAGTGTCCAAACACTAGTAAAAAATGGCTAATTTGTTACTAAAAAAACGACTAAAATTTTCATATAAACGACTATTTTTCGGTCAATGACCAATAGTAGCTAATTTACAGTATCTTATAACGTGACCAACTTTTGGTCGTTTTTAGCTTAGTCATTAATTGGTTATCTCAATTTTGTTATCTAGTTGTATATTTGGTCATTGATTTGGTCATTGATTTAGTCACTGATTTGGTCACTAATTTAGTCATTCATTTGGTCTTTCATTTTGTCACTGATTTAGTCATTCATTTGGTCACTGATTTAGTCATTCACTTAGTCATTCATTTGGTCTTTGATTTGGTCATTAAATGTCACAATTAATGACCAAATATACAACAAAATATATTACTATATGATCACCTGAGAAAACCAATTAATGACCAAAGAACTATGACCAACATGTTGGTCGTGTTATAAGATACTATAAATTAGCTACTAATAGTCATATATATGCAAACTTTAGTCATTGTTTGAAACCAATTAATGACCGAATAAATGTGACTAAATTTTAGTCGTGTTATAAGATACTGTAAATTAGCTACTAATAGTCGTATATATGCAAAATTTAGTCATCAATTGTAGTCACAAATTTATCATTAGCCATTTATTCATTATATAAATGACTAATTTAGTAGTTTATATTCATTTCATTAATAATCATTATAAATGACTAATTTAGTCACATATTCATTTTATTTGTGTTCATTATTAATCAACATAAATTAATTTGTATGATTTAAAAAATGTCATACAATGTGCATATTCATCTAATATGAAAACACAAAGTCACATATTTTAATTACAATACTAAACAACATCAAGTGCAACTATAAATAATTTCAACCACATAAATTATATTATATGAAATGTTAAAATATTACAATATGAGTTTCCAACTTTATATTAGTTGGACTACAATTTACACATGAAATGATGTTTCACCACTTCAAAACATTATCATTGTGTTGTCAAGGCATTACAGGTGAATTCACCAACTCTGAAGACTTGATCATCAGTCTTTATATGTGTGTCTTATGCGAGATATTGGTTCTAAGGGTATCACCAAACCAGTTCTCCTCTCTCTTTTTGCATTTGTCGCTCCAATGTTATTGCTCTTCTCTTTTTTCAATTCATGCTTCTTACCATCAATAATGATTTCATTTTCTAAAAAAAAAAGAAAATACAATGCACTGTAAGAAATGAAAGACAATGAACACTAGAATATAACATAAATTAGACTATAAATAGTTTATACAACATATACCTTAACATCAACAATG
>CM076582.1:895504957-895596753 GCA_034641835.2 Pinus albicaulis | reverse complement strand
ATATTTTTTAATGGTTTTAATGGCATACACGGAAAAGTACATGTGGACTCGCGTATACACGCGGAAAATTCTGGGCATACCCGCGTATGGGAATTTTAACACTGTTTTTTAGTGAATTTGTTCAAGTCTGTAGGAATGGGTGCCCAAATCCATAAAAGCAATCATGAATCATATGAAGGTGAAAAATGATGCTATAAATGTGTTTTCATGAGAATATGACTGGTTGTACATGTTAGGTGGGTACATTTTGTCAATTTTGCAGTGGTATGGTTGTTGTTGTCATGCATAAGGTCATGGTGTGTAGTTGATATGGTCATGCATTAATTATTGTACTATAGTTAGAATGATGTTTATGTTCTGGTATACGATGTGTTATAAGTTTATATGATGTTATAATTATGTTTATACATGTATTACATTGATTGGTTGATATTGTACATGAGATATCCTCCTCGAATTATGCTAAGGTACGTTGGTTTATTGTGATTTTGTTTAAGCTGACATGAGATGCCTTGCAGGAAGATATCAAAGATGGTAGACTACAAAGATTTTACTTATGAATCCGATGCGAAAAATGGTTATGGGAGCTCATCTGATTTAGTAGATATACTGAGAATTTTGAAGGAAGAGATAAGGAGTTGTAAGGAACACAATGACATGATCATACAGACATAAGAAAAACAAGAAAAAATGAATGTAGAAATCCTTCATAATTTTTTAGATTTGCAAAGACAAGGGCCACTCCATATCAGCTATGGATATGAGGATGGAACTAATGGTGCATATGGAAGTAGGTCTCCCAGTGGTTACATGTTAATTAGAGATGGCATATTCTTGGAAACTCCATATAGGATAGGTGACAAACACAGGTACCATTCTAGTTATGGTTTTGATAGGAATCATGATCATCCTCGCTATCATCCTTACAGAAGGAGTGACAAAGGATATTTTTTGGATTAGTTTAAGAAAGAAAAGCCACCTTCCTTTGATGGAGAGATGAAGAAACCACATGATGCAGAGGCATGGTTTCTTGGTGTTATTGTTTATGAGTCACCAGTGATCAAATGTGCTCTTTCATGTGTTTGATAGGGTCCTAGGTAAAATTTTATAGTTTCAAAGTTATTTTTAAAATAAAATTTGATCATTGGTTGGTGTGTCTAGGCCACTGCTACCCCCTCCACCTGCTCATAATTCTTCATCTGTCATCATGGTCACGTCTTCATTCAAGTGTATTAGGTCGTGAAAAGTTAATATGTCATCATTTAGGTCATGGTCTAGGTTTTCATATGACATGTCATCATAATGTCATTCATTTAAAAGAAATAAAGAGTCATGCTCATCACTTGAGTCATCATAAAAGGGAGTTAGCAGCTTAGGGAAAAAAGGAATAAAAGTAAAGGTAATATTTCATTTCAAAAAATATCATGCTGTAGTCACATCACATCAGTTTTTCAAAAAAGGCCAATGATGTCACCTCCATGACTTAAGAAAAAATGATTTTCCAACCTATAAAAGTCATTCAAAGCATTATAATTTTTTATTTTATCTTCATAATAGTTCCTCTCCATCATTGAAATCCATTCCAACCCTCAGAGGAGCCAAATTCCTCCTTGAAAACCTAAATTTTCCTCCTATGCTACGCTTCTGGCATCCATTGCTGCATTTTGGAAATGGAGGCAAAGTATCCATCAACAAGGTTTCATCTCAACAATTTAGGGTTCCCAATACCTTTTGGACAAGTAAGTATCAGTTGGCACTCTTCTCTTGCATCTATCTTCTAAAAAATTTTAGTGAATTTCACTCTTCTATGGTTTTAACTGCGTTTTTCATTTCCATGAGAATTTGTTTCAAATCAGTGGTAAAACCATAAGTTTCTTGCTACCCTACACTCATCTACACCATTCATACTTCCCTAAAACAATTCCCTCACCTATACCCTTCATCTCCTATATTTCCTTACTAGTCACCTGAGGATATTATAAAGGAAAAGGAAGCATAAATCACAGAGCTCACATTAGGGGAATTTTGAGGTCTAAAATGGACCTCCTAAGAAAAATGTACAGCCAAAATAAACTTTATAAGGACCAATAGGATTCAGGATGATGATGTCAACCATGGGGTATGATTCACCGTTTTTTAAGTAAAAGGGTAAAAAGATTAAAAAATAATAAAATAATAAAACTACTTTTTCAACTTAGTTTTACTCAAATTTCAATTGGGAGTTCTTTTTGGATGAAAATTTTAATTCCTCATCTAAGGAGTACCCATGTTGCATACTTTCGATGGACCCTGCTATACGAAAAAATGAGAATTACATGAAAAACGCAATTGCAAACACATTTTTCATGTATTTCTCATTTTTTGTGTAGGAGGGTACATCAAAAGAATTAAACATGGGTACTCCTTGGATGAGGAATTGAATTTTCCATCCAACGAGTAATCTCTCTTGAAATTTGAGTAAAACCTTTAGGATATAAGTTGAAAAAGTAGTTTTTCTTTTTTCCCTCTAAATTTGATGATGTAATCAAATCTTATTTTATTTTCATTATTATTTTATAATTTCCTTCGGCGGCCCATTTTAGACCTCAAAATCCCCCTAATGAAAACATAATTTCAAAGGCAAACTTCATGATAGCATTTCTTCAGCAAGAGAACAAGAAACTTCAAGTCAAACAACTTTTTCTTAGTAAACCCAAGGCAAATTTGGAGGAGGAGGATGATAAAGGTAAGGTAGTGACTGATTTTGAACATCTTGAGGATAAGGAGGTGCAAATCAAACCAAGGAGGCTAAGAATAAGAGGTCTCAAGAGGAAAAAGAGCAAGAAAGTGAACCATCTCCATCACTAGGTCAACAGGACTTTAATGAGCTAATTTTAGCTGAGATTCCACAAGACAAGGAATTTTGGCTTGGAAAAATAAATGATCATTTGGAAAAGCTTCTCAAGAGGGCCAACAAGAACACCAAGCTCCAAAGGAACATGTTTTTTACCCTAATTCTGCAAATTTGATTCCTGCTGAAGTAGTGTAAAGGAAACCCTAATAAAGCTAAGGAAGAGAGACAACTTGGACTTGCTTGTTGATGCATCCTTGATTTCTGACCCATCACCCAAGGAGTCAAAGAAAAACATTTCAAGCAATTTTTAATAAATTTTGTCAAATTTTGAAATTTTGGGTATCTTGGCAATTTTGCGATGCACAGAAGCGCCGCGAGCTCATGTTGTGCTTCTTCCTAAGGACACTAAATGAGGAAAATAATATATGGTTGGATATCTTATGACCTATACATATAAAATATATACTTCGGTTGCCATTTCAGTGCATAGGTTGGAAGTAAAAGTCAAAAAACATTCTCAAAAACAGGTTTCTTCTAGTGTTTCAGACCCCACGCTGTGCTTCTGGAGCAGTCTTGGGAAAAGTGATTTTTGGAGGCCTAGAAAAGGGGGTTTTCTAGGTTTAACACTTTGGGAGGCAAGTAGACACGCTAAGCTATCATCACCATCTTCCAAATCCGCAAATGGACCAATAAAATTCCCTCAAATTTACCTACAAAATCCATGTTGTGCTTTTGTCATACATGTTGCGCTTCTAAGGAAATTCCTTGTGCCTCTATCAGACATGCTATGCTTATGAGGAAATTCACTACTCTTCTGTCAGGAATGTCATTTTTTGGTTTTTATCAATCAAACTTGAATTTTCATGACAATTTGGGTTTCTAAATGATGTAACTAAGTGTAATTGAGTTTGTGAATATGAATTTGATGTCATTAAGATGGTCATTAATGTTAGTAAAGTCAATCAAAGGCTAAATGGAGAGTTTGTTCTAACGTCCCTAGAATTAGGTTTGGTTAGAGAAATTAGTGTAAATAAGTTCTTATCATGAGGGATTCGACCCCTAAGAGAGGGGAATGTGGTTTTGGTCTAAATGTAGTTTGTTTTCAGTCAGATTCAAGGTTGTACATAAGAGAGTAGAAGGCTTGGAGATTGTATACATCATCTTTTTGCCGGAAATTAACAAGCCAGTTGCAGCTATTATATATGGATTCTTGTGGTATGATTTTGTGACAATGTTTGTCTTCTGTAAATCACTTTAATGAATTTTTAGTTATCCTTCTTTCCATATCTTTTCTTTCAATGATCTTCCCATGATTTGTTAAACAAAATTCTTAAGCTTATGCTCTGTTTTGATAGGAAATTTTATGTTATCCATCTTCTCATAAATGAACTCATGCTTTTCATGCTCATTTTGAACCTTTTCTTTTCCGACCTACACTACATTGACAACCTCAAAGTGTAATTGAACATACCTGCCTAACCCCTTTGTATCCCTGCAATTGAAATATTTTGAGACCTAGCCTAGTTTCCTTGACCCCTCCTCTGGATCCAGCTAAACCCTAACATTAGAGCACTTTTGAGGTCTAAAATGGGCCTCCTAAGAAAAATGTACAACCAAAATTAACTTTATAAGAATCAATACGATTCAATGATGATGATGTCAACCATGGGGGATGATTCACCATTTTTAGGGTAAAAAGGTAAAAATATTAAATAATAATAAAATAATAAAACTACTTTTTCAACTGATCTCCCTAAGGGTTAACTCAAATTTTTAGCAAGAGTAATCTTTGGATGAAAATTTTAATTCCTCATCCAAGGAGTACCCATGTTGAATACTTTCGATGGACCCTAATACATGAAAAATGAGAAATACATGAAAAAAAGTGATTGTAATCACGTTTTTCATGTTTTTCTCATTTTTGTGTAGCAGAGTCCATCAAAAGTATGAAACATGGGTACTCCTTGGATGATAAATCAAATTCTGCTACCAACGAGTGTTCTTGCTCGAAATTTTACTAGCTTTTTCTTTTTCCCCTTTAAAATTTGATGATGTAATCTAATATTATTTTATTATTTCCACTACTATTTTATAATTTCCTTAGGAGGCCTATTTTAGACCTCAAAATTCCCCTAATGATTTCAAAACCCTAGAGCTCAATACCTAGCCTAATATATTTTTAGCCTCTCCAGTCACGTTGTTGGCTGTGAGATCACAAAGAGAGCCCTCTCTATTTTGGTAGGATATGTACCAAATCCTAAGTGGTTCAAGGTTACCTCCTTCGGTCTCCTTCTCAACCTTGGGACACTATGGAGGATAACACTTGGTATAAGGAAATTCTTCAGATTTCATGACTATTTGGAAAATATGAAAGCCATAATAACCACATTCAGTCTCAAAGGTAAAGTAGATATTTGGTGGGAATATATGAAGATTTTCAGGGGTATTTATGAGGAGGAACTTACTTGGAGCGAGTTCAAGAGGCTATTATGGAAGAAGTATTTGTTAGAGAGGTACTATGATGCTAGAGATAAGGAGTTCTATGAGTTGCAGATGGGTTCCATGACATATGATGAGTATAATATTAGGTTTTTGGAGTTGTTGAGATATCTTCCTTACGTCAAGGAGGAGAAGGCCAAGGTTTAGAGATTCATCAGTGAGTTTCCAATAGCCCACAGAGACCAGATTGAGTTCGATGAGCCTATATCATTGGAGGAGACCATTCGAAATATGAAACATTGTTATCATCAGTCAAAATCCAAATTTGAGCCTAAGCGTGATTTTAAAGGAAATGAGAAATCTAAATTAAGATGGCCACCAAACTGGGAAAGACTGCAAGATGCAGGTGAAAAATAAAACATGGCTCCTTATAAGAAGTTCAATACAACTGGGAAGGGACTTGGAGAGCAGCATACGAGAGGTGATGGTAGAGCACCATTGCATTGTTGGATATGTGGCAAGGATCATCGTAAGATGGGTTTTCCACAATATTAGGGTGTTAGACCCACAAGAGGCACAAAAAGTTGGGGATGTTGGTCATAACATTCCTTGGATTTATGTAGTCGTGGAAAACAGGCAGGTAGATCATCAGGCTTCTATCATTGAGATGGATGGTAATATTTGTGATCTATTTGTCTCTATTTTGATTGATTTTGGATAAAATTATAGTTATTTTAGTCATGCCCTGGTGGATAATTGGGGTTTGAGAAAATAAATGCATGCACAATCTTGGTTAGTGTAGTTGGATGTAGGTACAAGGAAAAGAGTTCACCATTGGATAAGAGCTTGTGCATCTGAGTTGAATGGCATGTCTACAACAGGGCACTTGAACATATTGCCATTGGGATCATATAACATGCTATCGGGTATGGACTGACTATACCTTCACAGGACCAAGGTGGATTATTATGACAAATCCATTGAGTGCTTGGATGAAAATGGGGAACAAAGACTCTTACAGGGAAAGAAGAAATCCACATCAGTTTGGATGGTGACATCCATGCAGGCCAAGCACAGTCACAGGAAAGGGTGTCTTCTATTTGTGGTTCATATCTCTAGTGAAAAAAGTAAGGAAGTTTAGGATGTAGATGTTTTGAGCATGTATCCAGTTATACAATAGTTTTAGGGTGTTTTTCCAGTAGATATTTCAGATTTTCCACCTGATAGGGAAGCATAATTTTCTATTGAGTTGGTACCTGGGGCGACACCAACATCAAATCACCTTACAGGATGAGCACACCTGAGTTGTTATAGTTAAAGTTGCAACTAAAAGAGATGCTTGATAAGGGATACATTAGGACAAGTGTATCGCCTTGGGGAGCACCAGTGTTTTTTGTGAAGAAGAAGTATGGCACTCTTAGACTATGCATTTATTACAGGAATTTGAACAAAGTGACCATCATGAACAGGTACCCATTACCAAGGAGTGCTGATTTTTTTGATCAGGTGAAGGGGGTGGCAGTTTTTTCTAAGATCGAATTGAGATCATGATACCATCAAGTACACATCAAATAGGAGGACATATACAATAAAAAATTTCGGATGAGAAATGGGCATCACAAGTTTTTTTTAGTTCCATTCGATTTGACTAATTCTCCAACTACATTTATGTGTTTGATGAGAAATGTGTTACGTCCTTATTTGGAAAAAAATTTCATTGTGTTAATTGATGATATATTGGTATATTATAAAAATGAGGAAGAGCATGCAGAGCATTTGGTAGCAGTGTTGAGGTTATTTAGAGATCATCAGTTGTATGCTAGCTCAACAAGTGTAGTTTCTTTGAGACTGAGGTACATTACTTGGGACATGTTGTCTCCAAGGAGGGCATAACAGTGGATGTAGAAAAGGTAAGAGCCATAATGGAGTGGGAAAATCCTAGAAATGTAGATGAGGTGAGACATTTCATGGGATTGGAAGCCTGTTATAGGAGGTTCATCAAGAACTTCTCACAATTTTTTTATACGATTACATCCTTGCAGAGGAAAGGTAAGAAGTTTGAGTGGACAACAAAGTGTGAGGCTAGCTTTGAACAACCCAAGAAATTATTAACACATGGTCCAGTGCTAAAGAACACAGATACATACAAAGAGTTTATAGTGTGTACATATGCTTGTAAAAGAGGGCTTGGTGGAGTCCTTATGCAAGATGGATAGGTTGTATGATGAGTCACAGAAACATAATGAACATGAGTCGAATTATACGACGCATGATATTGAGCTAGTAATGATCATGCATGCATTGAAGATGTTGAAGAAATATATTCTTGGCAAGAGGTTTGTACTGATGAGTGATCACAATGGGTTGAGGTAATTTTTTGACCAACCGAATCTGAATTCCAAGTAAGCTAGATGGTTGGATATGATCAACAAAGTTGATTTTGAGATCAAGTACATCAAAGGTAAATAGAGAAGGCTCATAGATTCTCTTAGTAGGAAGATATAGGTAAATCCCATTGCAGCTATGATCTCCTATGGGACGGATTTACATGATAGGATCTTGGATTAATGTCAAGATGATGTCATATATATGGAGCTTAGGCACAGATTGGAGAAGAGTACAGTTCTAGGTATAGGTACAGGTTTATAGGATGTGGACTATTGTCTCACGACATATAGATTGGTCAGGTTTTGGAACAATATATATGTGTCAGAAAATAGTGAGCTCAAGAAGGTGATACTGAGGGATTTTCATGTGAAACCATATTCAGGTCACCCAAGCTATCAGAAGAAATTTACTGCAATGAATAGATTCTATTATTGGTCGAATATGAGGAGGGATGTGGTAGAGTTCATGGCTAAGTTTTTGGATTATCAACAGGTAAAGGTAGAGTATAGGAATCTAGGTTGTCTACTACAACATATTGCGATTACAAAATGGAAATGGGAGGTCATTTCCATGGATTTTATTATAGGTTTTTTGAGGATAGTGAGACAATATGATTATGTCATGGTGGTTCTGGAAAGGTTGAAAAAGGTTGCAAAATTCATTCCGGTGAAGACTACGTATTCAACTAGCGATGTAGTACATGTGTTCATCAGAGACATAGTCAAATTGCATGGTGTTCCAAATAATATCGTATCATATAGAGATGAAAATTTAAATTCCAAGTTTTGGAAGGAGTTATTTGTAGGATTGGGCACATAGTTGGCCTTCAACACGACTTATCATTAGCAAAAAAATGGACAGACTGAGAGGGTCAACAAGATCTTGGAGGACATGTTGAGGATGTATGTGATGCATCAGCAGTGGAAATGGGAGGATTATGTACCATTGGTTGAGTTTTAATACAAAAATGGGTATCATGAGTCATTGGGGATGAGTCCCTTCAAGGCACTGTATGGGCCGAGTTGTAATACTCCCATTAATTGGAGTGATCCAGTTAACAGGGTGTAGATTGGATCATATATGTTGGAAAACATGGAACAAGAAATGTAGGTTATAAAGAAGAATATAAAGGCAACATAGGACAAATAAAAAATTTATGCAAACTAACAAAGGTTATTTAAGGAGTTTTGGGTTAGGGAGCATGTTTATTTTCTCATCAAGCCCAAGAATATCTCCTTGAGGATCGATTCATGTGCCAAGTTGGAACCATGGTACTGCAGGAATTTTGAGATCCTTGAGAGTATTGGACCAGTGGCCTATCTACTTTCATTGCCTCCGCAATGAAAATCCATGATGTGTTTCATGCTTCATTTCTTAAAATGTATATAAAGGATGTTGATCATGTTATTGATTGGGTTGTATTGTAGGTGAAGCAAGAATAAGAAATCCAGCCAGAACCTTACTACATATTGTAGTGAAAGAAACTCATGCTAACGAAAAAATCCATCGAGCAAGTTAAAGTGAAATGGAAGCACTTTGGGCCCGATGAATCTACATGGGAGATGGAGGATCAAATGTGGGCCATATATTCTTCATTATTTGTTGGTTGAGGCAAAACAATTTTGGGTTTGGTGTTTGGTATATGTTTAGCATATGTCTTGGTGATATTTTTGGTATATGTACATACATATATGGATGTAAATACCACCATGATCTAAGTTATATAGCTCCAATAAGTGGTATGGATGTTATATGGTCATGTTATCATGGTGTTTTTCTTTGAGCATGTTACTCATTGTAAATACTATATCGAGCTAAGCTATAAAGATCCATGAGAAGTATGTTTTCTTTTAGTGGTTTTTATGAGATGTAGGTGTGGTTTAACACCGAGGATGGTGTTCACCAAAGGGGAGGGTTCTGTAACAAACCCGAGAAAAATATTCATGTAATAAAAGTTAATAAAGGAAAAAATAAAACAATGAGCAAGTGACACTTATTCGAAGCTAAATGTTGGGGAAAATATCCTAGTGGGAATCATTAGATATGTGTTTATGGCTAAGGGAAATTAGCAAAGGCAAAGGAAAATACATTAAAGAGGAAAAAGGTATTTTTTGCACATTTATTTATGAAAATAAAGGAAATTAGGAGAAAAGGAAGGTAACAAGTCACATGTCGCATGTGAGGAAAATGAAGGAAATTAATGGAAAATGAAGAAAATAGAGGCCTAATTGATAAAAGTCTTATGAGGAGAAGTTGGTACCTTTTGTTAGTTCAATTTTAGTGCTCTCTCATTATTCTTTCTTTCTCACACTCTTGGATACTTAGATTTTTCTTGGAGAAATTCAACATTGTGCCAAGGAGGATGAAAGCAAGCAAAGGAAGGAAAGGAAAGAAGAGATCAATAAAGGAAGAACAATATCTAGCAACTTCAGCAGCAATACTGGTAACATATTTCATGTGTGATTTCTTGGCTCGTTTGTACATGCATGGATTATGCATGTTTGTATTTGGTTCTCTTATTTTTTGTGGCATGGTTTTACTGGGATATGATAGTGGTTTTCAGCCTTGCAGCGTATTTTTCCATATGCCATGGTGTGCTGGGATTTTGATCTTAGCTTTAAGCATTAGATTTGTTGGATGCATTTCAGAATCTGGGGCATAGGTGGTCTCAAGGTTCATTCCCAAAGGCCTAGGAATCCCTTTACCGGTTTTGGTAGGATACATGGTAAAGCCTGAGGGAGGTGTATCAGTTTATGGCCTAGTGATCCGGGATTGGATTGCGGTAAAGCCTGAGAGATAGGGAAATAGAAAATTCCTCAAGGATAGTGATGGATTCTGGATGACATTTCCAAGTTTTTCCTGGTTTTGTGATCGAAGCACTGGTTTGGTGTGATCATGGTATGGTGAGGGTGGAAGTGGTTTAACCTTTGGATTCCCTTGGTTGTGTTGTGGATTGGTTTATCCATGAGATCCCATATTCATGTGTGGAATATGGTAGGGGGTTGACTAGCCAAAAAGATATTTGGGTTAGTCATGTTTATGGTCGGGTGGAATGTGGAAGTACTGAACCTAGTCGGTAATTGCCTATGTTTAATGGAAGCTAAGTTATATTTATTTTGTACTTATTGATATTTGGATTTATTGGTTGTATTCTCACAATTATTTCCATGGTTTTATGCTGGTTATAAGCATGTTTAAATGAATGGTTCATGTCACAGTTATTTCATGTATTTAATTGTAATTGTTAAAATGATGGATGAAATACCTAATTGATTTCATATCTAGTTAAGGAAGAGGGTGGGGATCCTTTTTGTAATTTATCATAAGATTTTCAGTCATTCATGCTCTGTCTTGTATCCTATATGTGTAGATTAGATTCATGCCAAGTGTTTGACATAATTTCAGTCTCAGTTGGGGATGGTCAGGCCTAGTCCTAGAGTTATTTTTTGGTTTAATGGTATTTTCATCACGTGTTTAATGGATTTTTGTAGTTACAGTAATTTTTGGGCAGTGGCCGGAATTATGGGCTTGAAAATGTCCTTAAATATTGTAGACGCAGGCACAATTCTAGGAAATTTAGTCCCTAGACACAAGCATGCAAGCTTGTGCGTGTGTCCAGAGCCTCCTAGACGCATGCATGTAGGATTTTGGGAGCATCCAAGAGGTTATAATCATAAAATTTTAGTGGGACATAGGGACAGGATAGGTGAATGACTGGGACAACCTCTGGGGTTCTTGTAGCAGGTGGTATAGGTATTTTTTTATGGTTTTTTGCTTCGATTCCACTTCCTTTAAGTCACCAATGAGGTTGAGTTTGTCTTATCTGCCCTTGTTCTCATGTTTAACCTGGTTGGCCGATTACTTGGGTGGGTGTGAGCGGAGGTGGATGTTACAAATTCACTTGCAACCAATCGAGGGAATCCAAGTCCATGTGAAGATCAAGGACAACCAGTTCCACAATTATTGAGATCTCGGAGGAAATCACTCCTATTTTCAAGGTAGTTTCCATAAAATACCTTTTTCTATAAATAAACTAGCTGAAAGGCTCATTAGGGTTCAAGTTTTGATTCATATAAGAGTTGGTACTGATCCTAGTGCTTCAAATTATTATTCTTAACTTTCATGTGATGTATGATACTACTATTTTATGCTAATGAGAATTTTTCCATTGATCTGCATTTGAGCTAGTTTTAGATGGTTGAAACCCTTGGGTTTGGGCCCAAACCAGAGGATTTAGTCCCTCTTTTTTATTTATTTCTTGTTCTTATTTCAAATAATTTCATGTATTTCTATTGTTTATGTTTATGTTAAGTTATAAAAAGTTGTGATTGTAGGCTTCCCTATCACCTCTCTTGTGGGAAGAGTGATTGGAAAGATTTACAATCTCAGTTCAAAAAAAAATGTTTATGCATTCTTGAGAATAGATAGATGTTATTTGTAATAATTTTGTATGTTTATTCTCTAAAACTTGGGATTTAGTTCAGTGATCATAATAGTGTTGTGGAATAGAATATATTTTAGTCAAATTCAACTCATCCTTTCCATGATAGTTTATCTAAATGTGTTACTGGTCATTTGATGCATGTATTTGGCTAGCTAAAATGTTGTGTTAATCTGAAGAGGTAGGCACATATTTCCATCTCTACCTATAATTTTCCATATTCTTCCTCTACACCTCACACTACTCCCAAACTCTGTGTGCATATTCATTCTATTAAGGAAAATACAAGACACCGTGGGCATCTACCTTGGTGTAAGATAGACCTCCGAAAGGTCCTAAGCTTCATTAGGGGGCTCCCAAAACATTCATTCACTTCCTCATACCATCATTCATATTATCCTTCCCTCAAGACACCATTTCTACCCTCAAAATGCTCTTAGAACCCCTCTTGTACAAAAACAGGGCCTCCTAAAGCAACTCCTATAGCAACACTGTAGCAGTGTTCCTTTCAACTAGTTTTTCTCCCCACTTTTATCCTAGTATATTTAAGTTGAATAATGGCCCCAAATTGTGATTTGATTATTAATGAAGGCTCTTATATCACTCCAAAATCCTCCTTTCCTCACAGTAAAACAAAGTTTGAATTAGTGTTTTTTCATAAGCATGTTAAAAGTTAGATTCCTTTTTTTCAAGAAAATGTAAAGTAGGTCAATAATACATGAAAGTAGTTACTGATTTGATTAAATGTGAAAATTAGAGTATTTTTAATTCTCCAAGTATACTAGCCATTTCTCTTTCATGCAATGTCAATTAGCATCTACATTTGAATGAATGGAATTTTCACTTTCATAGGTATAATCAAGTTCAATTATGCTTTCATAATAATTTTTCACTATACTTAGTTAAAGTAATGGTCTCTAAACACCTTGATATGATTTCATGGCTGAGGGTGACATGAGTAGAACCTAACCTACTATGCATATAACATTCTCAACTCTAAGTTTTTACGAACCCCTGGTTGATAATTTGAGTTGAGGAGCCTTTTGGAGTTGAAACACTCTTAGTGAAATACAAGGGCTCACCAAGGTCGAGGTCATTGTTTCCTTGTATCTCAATTTTCCTATCGACTCCATCTTCTCTGGGTCTGTTAGTATGATATATAATACTTGGTTCATATGAAAGTATGCAGTAGCATGCTAATACATTATGTTAAATACCAAATCCCTTAGGTGTATAACACACAAGAAAACTGAATAACCATGACCTGGGCATGCCTTACAATGTAGTTTGGGATTTGGCCCACTATATTTTTGTATGCACCTACATTTATTTCAACCATGAATTTCTTGTAGTCCCGATGTAAATCCTTTTCCACTATTGTGGAAATTTTATTGAATTAATGCCAAAGACCAAATACATGGAAAAATATTCACAAAACATCCCCTTGGTGCAAACTTTGAGGTTTTGCCACATCATCATCTTATGTCATGCTGACATCATCTAGGTCACATGGAACCTTCTGTATGGTATCATTTTTCACCTATATTTTTCCCATTAGGCTACCCAAAAATGCCGATTCTACCTGCCACCAATTCATTTGCTAAGTTTCCTACACCGGGTCCTACATAGGTCGAGAGTCGGGAGTGTTATCCTGCCAATTCTACTACATGACCCTGACCTCCGACTAGGCCAGAATTTTGACTTAGAGATGATACCACACAGGTCAGGAATCGAGGGTTAGGAAGTTCTCCTACCAACTCTGCTACACATCCCTAACCTACGACTAGGCCTAACTTCCGTCTAGGCCCAACCATGGTTCAAAATATTCCCAAGTCCTCAGGAATGAACATTTCTTTCTACAATGTTCAACTACCTGTAACTCTTAATCAAGAAGGCCTTTTCCATACTTTATAATACCATTGAAAATATCTTCTAGAACACTATAAAATTATACCCCTTCCAGAAGAAAATAAGTTGATCTCTTGAGGTATAATCTCCTCCAAACTTTGGGACTTCCCACCATCATATTTTTATGGCTTATCCACTAATATTGATACTATGATTATTCTCTATAGAACACTACAAAAACCATGGGACTCCCCCAAAAAAATCATGCTCACATAAATGCTAACATTTTCTACTTCTGACCACTATGCTAGTGTGGTTGACATCAATGCAACTATACCAACAGATCAAACAGTGCCAATTGTCCAACAATCTCCCCCATTGGCATTGATGGCAACAACATAAGATCCCCATGAAACCAAAAATGGTATTTTTCATTTTTCTTCTTCTCCTAAGAATCAATAATATTCTCCCCCTTTGGTATAAATGGCAAAGGATTCTCTTCAAAAATCCCCTTGAACCAATGCAACTTACTCTTCAATTGATTCCACATAACGAGTAGCTTCCAACACACATTATAATTTAGTCATTTCGGAGGAGGAGTCTCAACCATTATACTATCTGAGATACTCAAAGGGTTTTTTTTCTAGTGTATTAGAAAATGTTTCTACAAGTTGATCATTAGTGGCCACATATTCAAGTAGAAAAACGCCAACTAAAACTTTTTCTCATAAGAAATGGAACTTGATAGGGATGTGCTTGGTATTTGAGTGCATGACAAGATTCTTAGAGATACTGATGGCAATATTATTATCACACATGATTGGAATGGTATCATTCAAATCTACTTTAATTTCCTTCAAGGTCTGCTTCATCCATAGAATTTATGAGCAACAAGAGGAAGTTTCAATATACTCTATTTCAATAGTTGATAAAGAAATATATTCTTGTTTCTTGATGACCCAAGACACTAAAATTTTCCTAAAAATAATGGTGCACCAGAGGTGATCTTCCTATCATCAATATTTCCTTCCCAATCATCATCAGTAAAGGCCTTCAACTTAAACTCTCCTATTTTATCATACCACGTTCTATAATCTATTGTCCCTTGATGATATTTGAAAATCCTTTTGAAAATGATGACATGAATTTCCTAAGGTCATGCTTGAAATATTGCTACAAGACCTACTAATTGCATGATGTATGGTCTCGAAGCTATGACATACAACAAGATTCCTATCATTGATCTATAGTCAATCTTATTTACCAGCAATGTCTCATATTCTTTGCACAATTTACAGCATATAACCATGGGTGTGCTAACTGGATTGTAATATTCCATCCCAAACTTATTCAGAGTTTCTTGTAGGTATTTGGATTTGGAGATAAATACCCCATTTCTTGATTGAGAAATTTTCAATCCTAAGAAGAAGGAAAATTGTCCTATTATGGACATCTGAAACTTTTTATGCATAAAGTTTTCGAATTGATGTCCCAATCATTCCAGGTCACTTCCAAATATTATGTTGTCCACATACAATACTAAAATTAGTAGATGACCATCTTTCAGATTTTATATACAAATTGTTTTCTATAGTGCCTTTCTTATAGCCTTGTTTTGAACGTAACGATCTAATCGTGCATACCAGGCTCCGAGAACATGTTTGAGTCAATATAAGGCCTTTTTTAGTTTACACAAAACCCTTCATTTTTGGTGAGCATGAATCCTTCTGGCTGCTCAATATACACTTCTTCTTCCAGATATCCATTGAGAAATGAGGACTTCACGTCCATATGATATACCTTGACGCTTTTCTGACTGGAAAAGGAAGTAAACATTATGATAACTTGTATTCTATCTATAGGTGCAAAGTTTTCTTTGGAATATGTTCCCTCTATCTAGGCATAACCTTTACATACCAATCGAGCCTTGTTCCTAATTAATTGACCATGCTCATTTAGCTTATTTTTGAAGACCCGTTTTTTACCTATGACATTTTTCTCTTTTGGTCTTGGAACAATCTCCCAACTGTCATTTTTCTCAATTTGGTTAAGTTATTTATTCATAGATCTCACCCACATTTTGTCCTCACTTTATTGACTGGGATTTTTAGGTTGAACCTGAGATAGAAAAGAAATATTTACACTACCTTAACTGCCAACAAATTTCCTCCTGGTTTGAACACCAAATATTTGATCTCCAAGAGTTTATATCTCAAGATGTTTTTTCTGTACATACCTAGAAGGTGTTTTGTGGCTTGGAGTTATGCTCATTTCTACGTATTCATTATCCAACTTTAATTCTTCATGATTTAAGGGCCTGTTGGTTGAACTCTCTTTTCCATATGAGTTCATGTTTCCTTTGGAGGACTCGATTGTGGAGTTGTTTCATCAACTACTACAACAATGCAATTCTCAACCCTCTTTGTCCTTTTGTTGTAACACTTGTATCCTTTACTTCAAGTATATTACTTGAGTAATATACCCTCATCGGCGTGTGAATAAAAATTTCCGGGATTTTTATCATTCATTTTGATAAATAATTTTCTCCCAAACACCTTGTAGTGCTTCATTGATGAAAATTTTCCCTTCCACAATTCATAAATAGTTTTATCAGTATTAGGCATGAGTTATTTTCTATTTTATAGGTAGATTTTTGCTTGTGTCGCTTCTTCCTAGAAGATGTGATGTACATCTTATTCATCCATCATAGCTCCGGTCATCTCCTGGATTGTTTCGTTCTTTCTCTCAAATACTCCATTTTGTTGTGGATTTATAGCCACAAAATACTGCCTCCTTATGCCATGCTCTTCACAAAATTCTTCAAACTCTCTTGAATTGCATTCTACTCCTCTTCCTGATCTTAAGCATTTTATCTTTATATCTTTCTCATTTTATACTTGAGCTTTAAATTAAAAAATTGTTTAAACGCATCATATTTTTCTTTTAATAGCACTATCCAAGTGGATCTAGTAAAATAATCAATAAGAAGCATAAGATACATTTCTCCTCTTGGGATTTTTCCTCTAGCTGGGATGCATATAACTATGTGAATTAGATCTAGTGATATAGATGAAGAGAAATCTTTTTTCTTGAAATGATTCCTAGTATGCTTACCAAATTGACATAACTTGTAGATTGAAATATCATGCTTTGACAATATTGGCAATCCCGTCACAACTCACAACTTGCTAACTCTTATCAAAATGTAAAAATTCGTATTACCAAGTCTCCTATGCCATAACCAGGTTCCATTTGTCTTTCTAAAATAAAAAATTACTCTAGAGTCATCAAACACATATACATTATTGTGATTTCTGACTACTCTTCCCACCAAATTTCCATTTTCTTCATTTTGGATCTCACAATACTTAGATAGAAAGGACACATTATATCCATTATTACACATATGGGTTACACTAAGCAAGATGTGCTTGATAATTTATACATACAACACATTTTGGGATTTAGTCTTTTGATCGAGGCTGACTATGCCCTTACCTTTCATTCTTTTTGGGGCATTGTTTCCGAAAGTGATTGTTCCCTCTGTCCTTTTCTTTTATCAATGGAATTTTTCTCTTATCCCCAATCATATGCTTGGAACAACCACTATCCACATACCATTTGTTTTCTTGATTATGTGCTAATAGAGCAAGTCCACATTCCATTCTCTTTCCTGATTTTCATTTCCAATTCCCCTTATCTTTTTGAAACTATGGCTACCATGTGTTCTTGGATTTTGATGGGTACTCAAACCTTCTATACTCACTTTCCTTCTGCCCAAAATTATTAAATTTGAAAAAATCAACATTAATTATTAGGGGAGAGAAGGCATTTCGATCTCTGAGAGGAGAGTTTTGAGGTGTAAAATTATGATACTTCTTGTATATGTAATTTTCATCTCTTTCAAATTTTATCCTTCTACAATCAACAACCTTATGTCCAAAGATGTGACATTTATAACAATGAACATAAAATAAATGAGAGTACCTGAAGTAGTAAAGTTCGGGATTTTGTGCGTGAAGGTACCTCTATTGTCTGGTTGATTGATTCATTCTCTGTTGGTGTGGCTCCTTGGATTATATGGAGTTATTATTCTAGTGATAGGCTCTGCTTTGGCTTGCTACCTTTTTGTATTCATCAATTCTTTATTGATACACCTTTGCATAGCTCTGAGGTTCCTCAAATCCTATGGAATTTAAGTTCATCTTTACCATAAAATATCGCTTTGGTATAGAGTATCCGAGGCCTATTTTGTTCCCTGAATACCTTTGATTGTTTAGAATCTGATCTAGCTTCTTTTTTCCTTCTACAATTTTTTCATTTATACCTTTCCCGGTCCCATTTTTTCAAGATCCATTCTCAGAGAGACGACCTCTTCCTCGAGACTCTGGCAATTCTCTTCCCATTCATGGATCAAATCATGACAAACTTCTTCATTTTGGTTATCTTATTATAATTTTACTTTCAAGGACAAAAATTCGTATTTCCATGTTTTTTAAATCATTTCCTTCAGTACCTTGAAAATATCCTATTTTAAATGCTTGTTCTCTTCTTCCAGTTTCTCACAAGTTCCTTGTTTTTCTTCTAGTAGAATGGCTAAAATATCTATGATTTTAATGGCTTCTTCAAGTTTTTCTTTATGATAAAAAACTCCTCATTGTCTAAGTTGTATAGACCTTCTTCAACACGCTGCAATTTTTATTTTAGCTTCCTGTTCTTTCTTCTCTCCTTCTTTAAATAATCAAGAGCACTGGTGAGTTCCCATTCAAAGTCCACTACTCTTATTTTTTCTTCTTCCTTTTCATAGTACGTAGTATTTTGTTTCTTGGAGTCTACTCGAAATGTAATGAGTAAATATTTATTTGAATCATTTTCTAGAGAGTCTTCATTGTTTGACTTTGGTGTTGAGCTATCCTTTTTGGAGTAGCACTCCTTTTTCTATATAACTTCTTCTTCTGATGTTTTCGAGTTTTATTTCTAAATTTTTTATCTTCTTCTTTTTCTGTCCTTTCTTTGTAAGGGAAATTGGATGAAAAAGTTTCCAACTCTTCCATAGTAAAAGAATTTAAAGGGAAACTTCCCTTTATATTTTCTTGAGCCACACTTTAGTTTCCGGGGAAATTGAGCCAACTCTTGATTAGAATCAGAGCTAGATAAATCTTTGTGATCTTTTTTCTCCTTAGCATTAATGGACACTTCAAACACTCTCTCCTTGGGTTCAAACTTCTCGCTTCCTACTCTCATATAATAGGTTGTGAGAGTACCAAGAAACTGAACCATCTTGAGATTATTTAAATCAGCCATTTATTCAATGGAAGAGACTTTGGCATTAAATATCATGGGTAGATATCTTAAGATTTTTTGAACAACCATATATTACTTGAATTCTTCACCGAGTCCTCTAATCATATTGGTTACTTCATCAAATTTTAGGAAGTATTCTTCTATAATATATTCTTCACTCATTTTTAAGCTTTCAAACCTCATTCTAAAGGTTTGAAGTTTGGCTTGCTTTAATTTATCATCTCCTTCATGACTTTGATTGAGCTTCACCCACACTTAGCAAACTTAAAGTGCATAACATTTATGATTTTAGATTGACTAAGGCCAAAGAGAATGGCATTCTTGGATTTAGAATTATTTCCATACATTTTTTTACCACCTACATCAGTGGGAGTGATATTAGGGACATACTAATCTACTAGTATAGAGCTCCAAACATCTACTCCTAGGGACATAAGATAAGCTTCCATCCTAACTTTCCAGAAGGTATAGTGTGTCCCATCAAAGACTGGTACCTTGCTTGAGTAAGAATATTAACTCTGTTTCCTAAACATAATTCCATATATGATCCAGTGGATATCGGTGGCCACCCACCTATTCCATTTGCACTTGCACCATCAATTCTTGCAGTTTTTCACTCTCAGCACAACTTACTATTTTTAGTAGGTTTCGGGTCCTACACTCCCAGAGCCATTTTTGGGCCTTAATGATCCAGGTGGATATTAGTGGCCACCCACCTATTCTATTTGAACCCCCAGCATTAGTTCTTTTCATTTTTAAGTTTCAGCGCAACTTACTATTTTTAGCATTTTTTTGGGTCCTGAACTTCCAAAGCCGTTTTGAGGCCTTGAACAACATTTTTTGGGAAATTCGGGAGCAACATGAGTCTATAGAATGATGTTTCTCACTCAAAATTTTTAGTCCTCGGATATATCTTTCTAACGAGGTATTGAGCATGTCAAACAAAGATCAGATGCCAAATTTATGTCCCTGGGAAGTTGAAACATCAATTTACCCAAACGGGACCCACGGTTTTAGTGCTTCATCTCCTAGGGTTAGGTTTTTGGATGTTTAGGGTTTTACATTGTTTCTCAACAATAAATAGGCCTTCTTTCCTCATTGTAACACAGTGGAGGGGCATGTAGCCATCATATCTCTTCTTAGAGATACGTTTCCAGTGCCCTCACGTGTTCATTTCCATTATGTCTCATTGTAACATAGTTCAGAGGCCTGTAGCCACCACATCTATTCTTAGAGATAAGCTACCAGTTCCATAGATATTTTATTTCCATTATGTTTGTAACCATATTTTAGTCATTTTTTATTAATAAAATGAATCATTATTTCCGCTGCATCTCTGTGTTCATGGTTATATGTGTATTATGTTGCGTTCCTGCATAAATCCGAATCAATGGTATGATAGAGGTCTTCTATTTCTATGTTTTTCTTTGCATGTCCACAACGCGGTCAGGGTATAAGGAGTTAGAGCTCGATCTAGTTGAACTATTTCAAGATCAGCCTCGCAAACCCCCATGACCCCCCATGACGGAAGGAAAGAAATATGAGGGTGCAGGAGATCCTATCAAAATATTTCTCGAGGAGGCCCTCGAGAAACAAAGGAATGCGATGATGGATAAATTTTCCCATATCCTTGAACAGCTACCCATCAACGACACATCTACATCCAACACGTCCACCAATAGGTCTACAACATCTTGGAAAAATCCAATACCAAGTTCAACAGAATTTGCATCTCATCGAGGAACTTAACATAATGGGGACCATTACTTCCTAAGGAGGGAGGAATGATCCAGGTGGATATCTGTGGCCACCCACCTATTCCATTTGTACCCGCACCATCAATTTCTTGCAATTTTTCACTCTCAACACAACTTACTATTTTAGCAGGTTTTTGGGTCCTGCACTCCTGGAGCCATTTTGGGGCACTAATGATCCAGGTGGATATTGGTGTCCACACACCTATTCCATTTGAGCCTCCACCATCAATTATTTCTGTTTTAAGTTTAAGCACAACTTACTATTTTTAGCATTTTTTAGGTCCTTAACTTCTAGAGCCGTTTTGAGGCCCTAAACGATGCTTTTTTGGAAAAATGAGGGAAACATGGGTTTATAAACCAATGTTTCTCACTCAAAAGTTGTAATCATCGGATAGATATTTATAACGAGGTATTGAGTGCATTGAACGGAGATCGTATGCCAAAGTTATGTCCCCGGGAAGTTGAAACACCAATTTACCCAAACGAGACACACAGTTTTGGCACTTCATATAATAGGATACAAGAAAACCATCAACAGTTCTATACAAGCAGAATATAAGAATTTAATCGAAGCTCTGTATTTAATGGGAGAATCAATGTGAATAAGGAC
Organism: Pinus albicaulis; assembly: GCA_034641835.2. Classification (NCBI taxonomy): domain Eukaryota; kingdom Viridiplantae; phylum Streptophyta; class Pinopsida; order Pinales; family Pinaceae; genus Pinus; species Pinus albicaulis. Next base: position 895,575,133 of record CM076582.1, on the reverse strand, counting down.
GTGTGAATGTATATCTGCACGGAGCCTGCACCTAGACCTGCCTGTACCTGCAGAGAGCTGCATAGGGGAAGAAGGCCATCAGATTGAAGATCTGGCCAGCCAGTGGTTGAATTGTGAATCCCTGCAACCAACACGGAACTCAGTGACTGAATTATGTGAGTATAGGCCATCGAACTCTCGTTGGAACAACACTTTGGAATTACGAACAGAACCTGAAAGGGAAGTGGTGGATCATAACAAAAGGAATCGCGACAGAACCTGGAGTAGAAGGGCAGAACCATGAAGGAGGAACAGAAAAGGCGGTTTCTGGTTTTTATCGCACCACCTTTGCACGGTGAGCGGTATTTGAGGAGGGGGGAGCGATTCCATAGATCGACCGATGCGTGTCCCCTAGTGACTTTGGAAAACCACCTCCACTACGCGCCATCGCGCGTTATTGTTCATGCTTCTACGTCGTGCGATATCCATCTGATCAGACGAAGCGATGCGATGTGCTCTCAGCCGTTGGATGGGCACACGGATTTGACAAAGGAATTTTGCGTTATTGTTCGTGCACCTTGGCCAAGTGATATCCATCGGATCATTTGAAGACAAGCGACATGCTCTCCGTCGTCGGATGTGGAAGGTCGATAGTGTGGGGGGGGGGCGACGGTTCTAAATTATATTAATTGGGACCTTTTAAACTAAGGTTTGCGGGGTTAATAAATGATGTTGAATACGTGAAGTTGGCGAAATGTGAAACATGTGATGTAATGAACGTGGGTTAATATATGCGTTGATCTCACGAACACATAAACCTGGGGTCGATATATATATGCCTTGGGGAGTTCATAACTAAAGGAGGAAATTGGATTAATATCTCAATCTCAGATTTAGATATTAAAAAGCCTTAGATTAATTATCTAATAGAACAATGAGAAGTTGTTTGGGGCCTGGGTAGACCCCGCTGGATTATCTATTTGATCTCGTCCAGGAATACCATCAGCGGTTGAGTGGTTTTGACTCATGGTATTAATAAAGGCTAAAACTATATAAGGAGAAGAGGATTATAGTACAAGGTGTGCATGTAGAGGGGTTGATAATGAATAAATCTCTTTAAGAGATATCTGCATGATTGAACTCTAATAGATCTAAATCTATGATGCACCTGTGGATATGATGAAGGTTCAATATCTCTAGATCTAGAAATGATAAATCTCTAGGAAGATCTGCAAAAATAAATGATGAAGACCTGGCGCAAGTCTGATGAAGAAATTGAAGAAATTTGGTGGATCTGAGGGTTGAAGCCTTCAGTATGAAAGTGGAAGCTTTCTGCCAGTAGAAGCTAGTGTTAAAATCAGGGGGTCAGAGCTCCCTTCCAGTAGTGGCTGGAGAACGAGAGAAGGTTGCAGCCTTCTGCAGGTGGGTGCCTGCGTGCTGGTATGAGTCTGCACCAGTACAAAATTGTAAGAAGTTTTCTTTATAATAAATATTGATGATAGAGACGACAGCAGTGGTGGTTTTCTCCCGAATTGGGTTTCCACCTTAAATATTGGTGTTCATGTGTGTTGCTTATGTGTGATGGTTTATTACTGCACATGCTTATTGCTTACTAAACATCTGATGAATGAATGATGCAATGATCTAAGTAAAGAATTAAATTCATAATAAGATCTCTGGACATACGCAAGTTTTCTTAAGGATATCCACGTGTATACGCGAGTTGGATTCAGTAAAGTAGCGTATGGTTTTAAGAGAAAGAAAAACAAAAAAATTCAGTCAGCTCTAAATACTGATTCACCCCCCCACCCCCTCTCAGTATTTTTCCCAATAATTGGTATGAGAGCAAGTCCTTTTGAAAAATCTTAGCTGCTAAAAGGAAGATCAGACAAGATGAGAAATCAAGATGGAACAACATCTATCAGGCCTCCACTCTTCAACAGAAACAATTTAATCTTCTGGAAAACAAGGATGAGATCCTATCTTCAGTCTCTGGGAGCAGATGTATGGGCTATTGTTGAAGGAGGATATCAATATCCAGCCGCAGTACCAACAGATGCAACAGAAAGAAAGAATTATGAAACAAATGAAAAGGCGGTCAATGCTCTATTGGGAAGTCTAACTGAAACAGAATTTGTTAAAGTCATGCAGCTGGATACAACAAAGACAATATGGGACAAAATAATTCTAAGTTATGAAGGTGATGCAAAGGTAAAAAGTGCTAAACTCCAAACTCTTAGAATTCAATATGAGAATCTAAAAATGCATAATGAGGAGAGCATTGCCAATTTATTTTTACGTCTTGATGATATTGTAAATCATATGAGAAATCAGGGAGAAAAAATAACCGAATCTACTTTGGTTGAGAAATTTTTAAGATCACTAATGGAAAAATTTGAGTCAAAAGTTTATGCTCTTGAAGAAAAGTAGGATCTTCAAAATCTTACTGTGGTGCAACTTCATGGCATACTAACTGCATGTGAAATGAGAAGAGGAGGACCATCTGAAGTCAAAGAAGCCATATTTAGAGCTTCTACAAAAGGGAAAGAAGTACAAGAGACAGAAGGATCAGGGTATATCTCAGAAGAATATGAGGTAAATTTTGTAAAGAAACTCCAACTTGGCACAGGACGATTCAGAGGTAAGCTTCCTTTCAAATTTTTTTCTTGTGAAAGAGTTGGTCATTATGCTGCTAAGTGTCCTCATAAAGAAATACATGAAAAAGGGAAGGAAGTAGCAAGAAGGAATAAGAATCAGTTTAGCACTAGAAAAATTTACTATACTCATGAAGACAGTGATGGGTTATCTGATAGTGAGGAAGAATGTGAACAAGATCTTAGACTTCTCATGGCATTTGAAAATGAATCTAGAGAAGAAAAAAATACTTTTATGGATGCGTTAGAGGATAATGATTTTCTTGATGAATTCAATCAACTCAAAATATTCTTAGAAGAAAGTAAAATATCCATAGAAACTCTGAAAAATCAGCTTGAAGAAAAGGAGAAACACAATGAGAAATTAGAATGTGAAATAGTAAGTATAAGAAAAGAAATTGAGAAAGTAAAGACTTTGAATCTTAGATTTGCTAAAGGATCTGAAACCTTAGATGAGATTATCAAGGTACAACATTCTCCTTTTATAAAGACAGGTCTTGGATATATCGGAGAATTGTCTCAGGCTTCAGCACCAAATTATCTAAAAGCAGCTACAGCTAGTATACAACATTTTGCCACTTAGCAAGGGAATAAAAAACCTTTACAGGTAAAGCATGATCATCTCAATTCAAAGAACACTAACAGGAATATCTTTCAAAGAAACACCAATCAACAGGTAAATTCAAGTAGAATATTTCATGATCGCAGAAATTTCTTCTTCAATGGAAAATGTTTTTCATGTCACAATTTTGGTCATAAAGTTGTTCAATGTGTTGCATATAAAACCATCATGACAAGAGAAGCAAGAAAGAAAAGGATTGATATTGGAACAAAGAAGAATCCCTATAACAACTTTTCTCCTCTTCAAAATGAAGTTGAATGTGCTTATTGCAATAACTTTGGCCATGAAGAATCTGAATGCAGGAGCAAATTTCAGCTAAAAGAGAATTTTCCTTCAAGCTCCAAAGTGTGGAAAAAGAAGCAATTACAGGTTGAAAATTGTGGCATAGATTTATTTACATAAGGTGAAGAAAACCAATGGTACATTGATAGTGGATGCTCAAAACACATGACAGGTGACAAAAACAAACTTCTTGCATATAGTACTCTAGAAAAGAAAATAATGTTACATTTGGAAATCATACTCCTACTGTTATTAAGGGAAAAGGGTCTGTTTTTCTAAAAGAAAAGGTGAAAGCTAATAATTTCATGTATGTGGATGGATTAAAGCATAACCTGTTAAGTGTAAGTCAAATGTGTGATCAAGGAACTGAAGTTGTCTTTAGTTCAAAATAATGTGTGGTACGTGATCTTGATACAGGTAAAACAATTATAAAAGGAAAAAGAACTCCAAGCAACCTGTATGTATTGAAGAACTGCAAAGAACAATGTTACTTGAGTAAATCTTCAGAAAATTGGCTATGGCATATAAGGTTGGGGCATCTGAGCTTCTCTCAAATCAACAAATCAAGCAGACTTAAAGCTGTTCGTGATCTTCCCAATATTACTCTACCTAAAAGTATCATATGAAAATCTTGCCAATTCGGTAAGCAAACCAGAGTGCAATTTAATGCCAAGGAAGGATCATAAAGTAAGCCTCTTGAACTCATTCATACTGACATATGTGGACTTGTGAGGAAAAAGTCACCACGTGGTGAACAATACTATATCTTATTTATTGATGATTACTCTAGACTGTGTTGGATTGGGTTGATTAAACACAAAGATGAAGCATTTGAGAAATTTCAGATCTTCAAAGCACTAGTTGAAAATGAATTAGATCTAAAAATAAAGTATCTTAGATCTGATCGAGGAGGAGAATATACATCAGATGAATTCCTTGAATTTTGTGAACAACATGGCATAAAAAGACAGTTTTCTATAGTTGGAACTCCACAACAAAATGGCGTAGTAGAAAGAATGAATAGAATAGTTCAACAAATGGCTAGAGCTATGCTTGATGATTCTGGAACACCTGACACATTTTGGGGAGAAGCAGCACATACAGCGGTAAATATTCTTAACAAGGCACATGTTCGTGTAAATAGTGATAAAACTCCATATGAACTCTGGTGTGGTAATCCTCCCACTGTGAAGCATTTTAGAGTTTTTGGAAGCAAATGCTTTATCAAAAATAATGATGAAAAACTTGGCAAGTTTGAACCCAGAGTAGATGAAGGAATACTTCTTGGTTACTCCTCTAGGAGTAGAGCATATAAATGTTATAATAAAAGACTTCGGAAGATTCTTGAATGTATTGATGTTGTTATTGATGAGTCTCCTGCAGCTCCAAAAGAAGAAAAACAAACAATAGATGAAGATGATGATGACATATATCCTTCTACATCAAATAGGAATGATACAAACAGTGAACCCAATGAAGAACCCAAAGATGATTTATCTGAAAAAGATCCATCCAGATATGTTCAAAAGAATCATCCAGAATCTCAAATTTTGGGAGAAAAGGGATCAGGTGTACAAACAAGAAGGACTCTTGTGGGATCTTCTAGCTATCTAGCATTTCTATCCACTATTGAACCACAAAATTTCAATCAAGCCAGCAAAGATGAATGTTGGATTCAAGCCATGAATGAAGAGCTTGATCAAATTGAAAAGAATCACACTTGGGAATTAGTACCAAGACCTCATGACAAAAATGTCATTGGAACTAAATGAATATTCAAAAACAAGTTAAATGAGAATGGGGATGTTATAAGAAATAAAGCTAGACTTGTTTGCAAGGGGTATGCTCAACAAGAAGGTATAGACTTTGAAGAAACTTTTGCTCCCGTAGCTAGACTTGAAGCCATAAGAATGTTTCTTGCTTTTTCAAGCTTCCAAAAAATCAAAGTTTATCAAATGGATGTTAAATCTGCTTTTCTCAATGGTGATATAGAAGAAGAAGTTTATATAGAACAACCAGAAGGATTCATTTTGGGAAATGATGAAAAACTTGTTTGTAGACTTAAAAAGGCTCTATATGGTCTCAAACAAGCTCCAAGGGCATGGTATTATCGCCTTGACAAATATCTTCATCAACAAGGATTTTCAAAGGGGTCTACTGATAGCAACTTATACACAAAAATTGAAAATGATAAACTATTGATTGTGGTTGTATATGTTGATGATATCATTTTTGGAAGTAATGAAGAATCTATGAGTCAGAAATTTGCTTCTGTTATGCAGCAAGAATTTGAAATGTATTTACTTGGGGAACTAACATTCTTTCTTGGCTTGCAAGTGCAACAAGCAACAAATGGCATATTCTTATCACAAGAAAAATATCTTAAGCAAATTCTGAAGAAGTATGGCATGGAAGAGTGCAAACTTGTAAGTACACCAATGATAACCAGATGTAATCTCAGTTCTCATGATGATTCTCCCACGGTGAATCAACCAGAATACAGATCTATGATAGGAAGTCTACTTTATCTCACTGGGACTAGACTAGACATTATGCATGCAGTTGGGATTGTTGGACGATTCCAAGCTAATCCAAAAGAGTCTCACCTTCAGGTTGTCAAAAGAATATTCAAATATCTACAAGGAACTCAAGAATTTGGACTATGGTATCCAAAGAATGTTGATCTTACTCTTCATGCTTACACGGATGCAGATTGGGCTGGAAATGTTGATGATCGGAAAATCACTAGTGGTGGTGCATTCTATATGGGGCCCCGGTTGGTATCTTGGTTCAGCAAGAAGCAGAATTCTATTGCCTTATCTACAGCAGAATCAGAATATGTCGCTGCCGCGTCTTGTTGCACTCAACTCCTTTGGATGATGCAAACCTTGCAAGATTTTCAAATCAAATGTACACCTCCTATCTCCATTATGTGTGATAATACAAGTGCCATCAGTATCTCAAAGAATCCAGTTATGCATTCAAAGACCAAGCACATTCCCATCAAGTATCACTTCTTACGTGAACAAGTGCTTGAACAAAAGGTGAAGTTGGAGTATGTTCCCTCCAAAGAACAAGTTGCTGATATATTTACCAAACCTTTACCCAGGGAAGCGTTCGAATATCTCAGACAAAAGCTGGGAGTAGTCTCTGCCATGCAAAAGATCAGATCTACTTAAATACAGCAGATTAAATTGGATATGCGGATTTCCTGCAGGACAGTCGCGTATATACACAAGTTTATACACAGAAAACCGCGTATGGGTATTTGCTGACAAAATTTTTCTGGGTCAGCATTCTTCAGCACAACTGCGGTGCTGATGGGTATATTTGGATGCACATATGTAGCATGATCTCAGGGGGAGCATGGTATTGTTGGTAAAAAGGATCTTGATCTACCCTTTGCCCTTGATGTCAAAGGGGGAGAATGTTGCTGAATGTATTTCTGGTCATGGTTGCCATCAAGTCCAAAGGGGGATATTGTTGGCAATATGTTTCTTATATCTACAGAGAAACATATAATAGGATACAAGAAAACCATCAGTAGTTCGATACAAGAAGTGCATCAAGGAAAATCATATAATAGGATACAAGAAAACCATCAGTAGTTATATACAAGAAGAATATAAGACTTTAATCGAAGCTCTGTATTTAATGGGAGAATCGATGTGAATAAGGACGTGTGAATGTATATCTGCACGGAGCCTGCACCTAGACCTGCCTGCACCTGCAGAGAGCTGCATAGGGGAAGAAGGCCATCAGATTGAAGATCTGGCCAACCAGTGGTTGAATTGTGAATCCCTGCAACCAACACGGAACTCGATGACTGAATTATGTGAGTATAGGCCGTCGAAATCTCGTTGGAACAACACTTTGGAATTACGAACGGAACATGGAAGGAAAGTGGTGGATCATAACAAAAGGAAGCGCGACGGAACCTGGAGTAGAAGGATGGAACCACGAAGGAGGAACAGTAAAGGTGGTTTCTGGTTTTTATCGCACCACCTTTGCACGGTGAGTGGTATTTGAGGAGGGGGGAGCGATTCCATAGATCGACCGATGCGTGTCCTCGAGCAACTTTGGAAAACCGCCTCCACTGTGCGCCAACGCGCGTTATTGTTCGTGCTTCTACGCCGTGCAAGCACGAACAATAATGCGTAGATACAAGAAAAATCATATAATAGGATACAAGAAAACCATCAGTAGTTCTATATAATATAATAGGATACAAGAAAACCATCAGTAGTTCTATACAAGAAGAATATAAGACTTTAATCGAAGCTCTGTATTTAATGGGAGAATCGATGTGAATAAGGACGTGTGAATCAAGGAACAAGAAAAATCATATAATAGGATACAAGAAAACCATCAGTAGTTCTATACAAGAAGTAATAGCTTCGATTAAATTCTTATATTCTTCTTGTATAGAACTACTAATGGTTTTCTTGTATCCTATTATATGATTTTCCTTGATGGCAACTCTCTAACAAAGGATGCAGATAATGACTGTATGAAGAACTCAGAAAACCATCAGTAGTTCTATACAAGAAGAATATAAGACTTTAATCGAAGCTCTGTATTTAATGGGAGAATCGATGTGAATAAGGACGTGTGAATGTGTATCTGCACGGAGCCTACACCTAGACCTACCTGCACCTGCAGAGAGCTGCATAGGGGAAGAAGGCCATCAGATTGAAGATCTGGCCAACCAGTGGTTGAATTGTGAATCCCTGCAACCAACACGGAACTCGGTGACTGAATTATGTGAGTATAGGCCGTCGAAATCTCATTGGAACAACAATTTGGAATTACGAACGGAACATGGAAGGAAAGTGGTGGATCATAACAAAAGGAAGCACGACGAAACCTGGAGTAGAAGGGTGGAACCACAAAGGAGGAACAGTAAAGGTGGTTTCTGGTTTTTATCGCACCACCTTTGCACGGTGAGCGGTATTTGAGGAGGGGGGAGCGATTCCATAGATCGACCGATGCGTGTCCTCGAGCAACTTTGGAAAATCGCCTCCACTGTGTGCCATCGCGCGTTATTTTTTGTGCTTCTACGCCATGCGATATCCATCTGATCAGACGAAGCGGTGTGACATGCTCTCATTCGTTGGATGGGCACGCGGATTTGACAAAGGTATGTTGCGTTACTGTTCGTGCACCTTGGCCGAGCGATATCCGTCGGATCATTTGAAGACGAGCAACGTGCTCTCCGCCGTCGGATGTGGAAGGTCGATAGCACGGGGGGGGGTTCTAAATTATATTAATTGGGACCTTTTAAACTAAGGTTTGTGGGGTTAATAAAGGATGTTGAATACGTGAAGTTGGAAAAATATGAAACATGTGATGTAACGAACGTGGGTTAATATATGCGTTGATCTCACGAACACATAAACCTAGGGTCGATATATATATTCCTTGGGAAGTTCATAACTAAAGGAGGAAATTGGATTAATATCTCAATCTCAGATTGAGATATTAAAAAGCCTTAGATTAATTATCTAATAGAACAATGAGAAGTTGTTTGGGGCTTAGGTAGACCCCGCTGGATTATCTATTTGATCTCGTCCAGGAATACCATCAGCGGTTGAGTGGTTTTGACTCATGGTATTAATAAAGGCTAAAACTATATAAGGAGAAGAGGATTATAGTACAAGGTGTGCATGTAGAGGGGTTGATAATGAATAAATCTCTTTAAGAGATATCTGCATGATTGAACTCTGATAGATCTGAATCTATGATGCACCTGTGGATATGATGAAGGTTCAAGATCTCTAGATCTAGAAATGATGAATCTCTAGGAAGATCTACAAAAAGAAATGATGAAGACCTGGTGCAAGTCTGATGAAGAAATTGAAGAAATTTGGTGGATCTGAGGGTTGAAGCCTTCAGTATGAAAGTGGAAGCTTTCTGCCAGTAGAAGCTGGTGTTAAATTCAGGGGGTCGGAGCTCCCTTCCAGTAGTGGCTGGAGAACGAGAGAAGGTTGCAACCTTCTGCAGGTGGGTGCCTGCGTGCTGGTATGAGTCTGCACCAATACAAAATTGTAAGAAGTTTTCTTTATAATAAATATTGATGACAGAGATGACAGCAGCGGTGGTTTTCTCCCGAATTGGGTTTCCACCTTAAATACTGGTGTTCATGTGTGTTGCTTATGTGTGATGGTTTATTACTGCACATGCTTACTGCTTACTAAACATCTGATGAATGAATGATGCAATGATCTAAGTAAAGAATTAAATGCATAATAATATCTCTGGACATATGCAATTTTTCTTAAGGATATCCGCGTGTATACGCAAGTTGGGTTCAGTAAAGTAGCGTATGGTTTTAAGAGAAAGAAAAAAAAAAAAATTTAAGTCAGCTCTAAATACTGATTCAACCCCCCCCCCCCCCCTCTTAGTATTTTTCCCAACAAGCCATTGTTCTATTTTTCATACAATTTTCAAACTAAAAAAAGAGGAGAATGCATATAGATAGAAAAAAAATATGGTCTACTCTAGTATCAATTCCATTCCTTTAGCTACCTAATTCTCCTTTGAAATATGCTATATGTTGCCTTAACCAACTTAGGTCTCAGTGACACTTAGACCAGTCACACACCCACTACAATGCTTTGTATAACTATCAACAATTATGAATTCCCCCACTTTGCATAAGTGATTTCAACATTTTTGTTCCTCTTATGCGCTATGATCAATTTTGTCTTTGCAACAATGTGCTTGGAATACAACTTTTGCATGAATCTCCATGATGTTGTTCCATAAGAGGCAAGACCACTAAAATTGCATTAATCACTGAGAATAGGATCCAATTGTAATTGCATTAAAATTAATACAAAAGAACAAAACCAAAATAACAAGGCTCTTTCATGCTAATGTAGCTTCTATTCTCATTCAAGACAAATTATTTAATGTAGAGGATGGGCATCTGAATTCAATTATGAAGTTAGGCTTAGTTCACTAAAGGTCTGTGGTTCTTCTGCAAGACTCACTCTATGCTTCACTCTGCTCGAGTGCATACTCCTGAAAATCTCTCCTTTATCTGGTTACATCCCAACACCTGGCCACTTCAACTATATTAAATTTGAGAATGGGCTCTCGTGATTTTTCCACATTGAGAATTAATTCTCAGTCCACCTACATGCCCAAAGATCTTCTCCAATTTTTTTCTATACAAATGACATGGATTTATTAAGCTTGGTATAGTATACATTACTCTCATTTATCTCTTCATGGTGTGAGGAGAAATCAGGTTTGACTATGATGTACAACATTAATATGCAACATGTCGAGGTCCTTTTTTCCTTGTTTCTTAGTTTTCCTGTCAACTCCATTTACTATGGGTGTATTAGTATGCTATCAAAAGCTTAGGTCACATGACCCCATGAATTATAATTGTAATACATTACATTCAAATATAAAGCCCTCAGTTGTATAACACATAAGAGAAACACATATCCATGACCTGGGCACACCTTCCAATGTAGTTTGGGAGGTCGGTAGTCGAACCACTCTGTTTTCTTATGCACCTGCATTTGTTTCAACCCACACTTGCCTATAGGCCCAAATTAAATCCTTTTCCACTGATCTCATCTCGTTTTATCGATTCAATGCCAAAGACCAAATATAAAGGAAATTATTCACAAAACATCCCCTTGTTGCAAACTTCGAGGTTTTTCCACATCATCATCTTATGTCATGCTAAAATCATCTAGGCCATGTGGCACCTTCTATATAGTGATACGTGTCACCTATATTTGGCCCATTAGGCCACCCAAGAAAGATGAATCTACCTACCATGTGTCCTCTCTACTGCCACTGCCACGTCATCTGCCACATTGCTTGTATCGAGTCCCACATAGATTGGGAGTCAGGATTTTTCTCCTGCCAATTCTGCTATGCAGCCCTGACCTCTGATTAGCCCTGACTTCCAACTTAGATATTCTCCCACATAGGTCAAGGATCGGGGGTTAGTATGTTCTCCTACCAACTTTGCTACACATCCCCAATCTACCTAAGTCCTAAGGAATGGAACTTTTTATCTACAAATTTCAACTTCCTATAAATCCTGATCCAGAAGGCCTTTTCTGTAGTTCATTATACCATTAGGAGCCTCTTCTAGAAAACTAACTAACTATACCCCTTCAAGGAGAAACAAAGTTAATCTCTTGAGGTGTAATATCGTCCAAACTCTGGGACTTCCCACCATCATAATCATATTTTTATGGCTTCTCTACTAAGCATGCTACTATGATGATTCTCTACAGAAAACTATGAAAACCATGGGACTCCTTGAGAACAATCACGCTCACAGCAATGCTAACATTTGTTGCTTCTAACCACTAGGAGAGTCTAATTTCCATCTGTTAGGGTCCTACAATAATAGGATTCATAATTTTTAACTGACTTTGATTAGTCTTGTAATATGTACATACTTTTCTTTCTGCAAAAATGTTTTCCCATATTAGAAAAATAAAAAATGTAAAGAGGGTAAAATTCCTAAAATAAAAATCAAAGGAATTGTAAGAAAAAAGATCAAAAAAGAATAAAAAATGAACCCCAAACAAAAAATAGATAATATTGATCATGAAAGTGATGCAAATTAAAATGCCACTAATTTTTACTTCACCTTGCAAAAATAATATTGTGTGCAGCTTGTTAAAAATGCCACAATCCATGAAAGCCAAACTACTTAATCTTGACTTTTCATGCTTTAACTTTCATGTTGATAGATAAAGAATAAATATCTAGCCATAGTTAGGTAAAGAATAAAAAGGAGCTCAACATTTTAATATGAGCCCTTGGAAGAAATAAGGATAGAATTAGTTAGTTTGTTTTTTAAAAGAAAAATGAATAAGGGTTTGCAAGCTCAAATGCACCCATGCAAATGAAGAAAAAATGCTAGGCTAGCAGATGGGTAGGAAGAAGCAGTTTTCACAAGGCATGAATAGTAGAAAAATGGTCATTTCATTTACTAACTTCCTTTCAAAATAATTCCCCTTCTAAAAATACTCCACCCCCTTCATTTTTACTCTTTCCTCTTATGTCACTCATTTTCCCTTACAAAAAATCCCTTTTCTTAAGTTAAAATGCACATTTATCCTTTGGAAAAGAAAAAATCCTTTATTAACTTCCATTTTCATTCAAATATACCTTAAAAACCCATAAAAATACTTTATCCTAAGTCTAAATCATTAAATCTATATGTCGTTCCCCATTAGAGATATCCCTCCTCGACATAAGTTTTTACATTAAAACTTAATGATAAATCCCACTCATAGATCATTATTAACATTTAAATTTATATAATTTAATTCCCCATATACCTTTTAATCCCATATTTAGTTAATTCCTTCATATGTATATCCCAACCCTTATTTTATTTTAACATATGGTTTAATATTCCCACATGTCATATATCTAGGGCCCACTCACTGATTATTATCCCTCATATTATAAAGTTCCATCTCTCCTAACCCTATTTGTTCTTTATTTAACCCTATCCCATATATCTTAGCCCAACCATATCACATATATAACCAATCACAACAAAAGTCCCGAGCCCCATGCCATCAATCCCGACACATCCGTCGCATCGTCCCATCTGTCAGATCATCATTGACCAGATCCAATGGCCCTTATTGCCTATCGCACATTCGAAAGCATGATCGTTAACATACCCCAGACCTTGCGATATCCATGGTTTTTGGAGCTCAGCTCCTGGCTATGTGGCGATGTTCTATTTGATGGAATCCTCGATATTTATACTGCCCGACCACTTTAGCTCGTGCAAAAGTCGCTTAATCGTTTCTCTTGCCCATTGCACGAACCACGCTGTCAATTCAAATTAACCGCACATTCAATGATATAATCATTATTGATTAAAAATATCATATAGGCACCCTTCGCACCCTTTTTACCATTTCTGTTACACCTTCGCATAGAAAGAGCATTGTTGACCGATTTTCAAGCAAATATCACGCTACTAACATCATTTTAAGATCAATTCAACTAGAATTCAACGATTTTCTCCCAAAAGACACTGCATAAGTCATCAAAAGTACTATTAAAGACCTCTAAAGCTTTAGAAAATATTTCTACAACCCCATAACCCTTCTACAAATCAAATCTCCATATTTTTCTAGGTATTCCTCAAAGTGATAAGACCTATTCTTACAGAAAAGGAGTAATAAATAATTGAATTAGCATAGGAGCGCTAGCAAACCAAAAACAACCTCTGTAGTTTCCCAAATCTGTTTTTCTATAGACCCTTTGCATCTGTTTACATAATTTTGAGGCATGAGACTATTTTAATCATAGAGATTGAATAATTAAAGAATTTTAAACCTCTGTAGCTCTAAAAGCCCTTTTTTACCTTCCAAATCCTTTTCTACAGACCCTAAATATCCTTTTGTAGAATTTTGAGGTCCTAAAAACTGTTTTTAAGCACATAAATTACAATTTGAGCAGTTTAAACCCTTGAAGATCATAAGATAGCCCCTGTTTTATCCTAAAACAGTCTGCAAATTGTTATAAACTTTCAGAGGTGCTCCTACAAGCCTAAATCAGGTTTTTCTAAAAATAAAAGATTAATCAATTGAAGAAATTTAACAAAACAATGGCTTCTAAAAGCATTGTATCTGTAAATCCTCTACAACCCTGAGTTGTAGATGTAGAACACACTCCCTTGCTTGACAAAGACTTCAAGATTAATGACACAATCGCAGAATTTAATCTTCTTGAGCTCCACTGCTAGAGCCATGAGAAATGCACAGATCAAGCATATGAGGTTTTCATCTAGGAATCTAATTTTCCAAAGTATGTATTCCCACAAACTTTCCAGTGCCAAAAATTAATCATAATTTGTCAATCTTGCTATTTCCCTGACCAAAGAGCCATAATAAACCTTGAAAAAGAAATTATGTTTACTATTACAGCTGAGTCAATTAATCAAATTCTCCACATCCAATCTAGGCCAGATGAAACCCCTTTGTCCATTGAGGCTCTTACACAGTTATATTTGAATCTGGACTTCCCCAAGAGGTTCCATATATTCAAAGATTTCATGCCTTCATTTGTAGAAATTCCCAAGATAAATCCTCCTTACCCATCTGCAAAATTTTCTGAAAGAACTAGACATATCATTAGCATGTTGTCTTTTATTCTTGGATATTTCACAGATGAACATGTCGATGTTGTAGTACTAGTTTTTTTGTCTACCTTTGTACCTGGTCAGCCTCCTGCTACCATTTTCAATTTTTCCCAATACCTTGCTGACAATATTCATGAACAATTGGTCAAAATGCCCGAAGAAGGTGTTTTTAAGTATTCATAAGTCCTATTTCACATGTTTTTGTACTTTCAGTCTGATAAATTTGCCATCAACCTTCAAAATCTTGATGTTGAAGGTAAGCCACAGTTAGTCATATTTTGGACTCCTTTAATAAGAAAAGACTCCACACAGTATACCTATAGAGAGTTTATTGATTCCTTCATTCATCCTATGGTAAATATGTTGAATAGCAGTATGCATCCCAGAATTAGTGAGGAGATTAAAAAGGTCCTGCAGTTGTCAGAACATAATAGAATAGGAGATTGGTATTTGTACCAAAACCATACAAAAATAAGGGTATATGGATCAAATCTCATCCCATATAAACTTCCCAAATACCTCCCAATGAGGTTATTTTCCCTTGAGTATATAAGATAGATTCTTAATTCCAATTCAATCAAGTTCTTAGCAGCTAAGAAGAAGACACATTTCAAAACAAAAAATCAGGTTGACCCTTTTATTTGTAATAACAGAAATGCAGGTCCAGGGGTTGAAAAGTATTTACAGGAGTTCAAATTCAGTAAAAATTTTCTATGGTATTATGATCCTCTAGGAGTAATAAATAAACTTAGGGCTAAATGAAAAATAACTCCTTATGTACTTGAGAAGAAACCAAATATTGATAAATTCTCCAATTAGTCTAAATGGTTGGAGAACACCTTGATTGAGTCAGAGAAGCAAGGTGATACTAGTCAAATTTTGCAGACTCCAGCCCTAGAAGATAAAAGCTCAAAGAGAATCAGAGAGGAAGGATCATATACTGCAGAGACTACAAATGAAACCAAATTTAAATTGATGTACAAGAAGAAGCCTAAATTAAATCTTATCAATGAAGGAGTAGAAACATTAGAAGTGATTGATACAGAAACAATAACAAAGGACAATTCACCTCCTACAGTGATTAAAGAAACACATCATCCTTCAACCTGAAACACTCAGCTTATTCAGAAGAAACATAGTGTTGAAATTTCCTCATCTATCAAACCAACAGAGAAGGAGATGGAAATTATGTAGAAATACAAAGAGATAAAGATGAAAAATGAAGCCTTGAAGATTGATACATATAACCAGTATTGGAAATAGTCACCCAGTGACCAAAGAAGATTGTTTATGCTTTTGATTATAAGACTAGAAAGATACAGATGACCTTCCTGCAACCTAAAGTAAAGCATCCCAAATCATTAGCTGATTATAAAAATTACTCATTTGAAGTTCAAGCAAATGATCTTCATCCTATTGATCAAATAGAATTTCACAAACAAGCTGGTGAAATTCTTTATTCCGCAATGACTAATAAAGCCATGAGTGTACAGAAGCTCAAAAACACTCTTGCAAACATAAAATATCAACTCAAGCTAGAAAAAGCATCCTCTCAAGATAAGGACAACATAATCAAATCACTGGAAGGTTTGATTATTGAAGTAGGATATGATCCTAGTAATGCCAAAGTTGCAGATGAATTGATTAAGAAGAAGAAATCAAACATTGCTGCATTCAAGAAGCAACTTAAGCTACCTCCTATAGAATATCCTCAAGCAAAGGAAGTGTTATAGGATGTAAATCAGAAATATGAGATGATTAGTATCATTCTACAGTTGACTGCCCAAATAAAGGAAATGGAGAATGAAATAGAAAAGTTGGTACAAGAGAAAAAGGTCAGAGAAGAAGTCCCTATAACTGTAATTCCTGTAGTCACAAATTTTTTTCCTTCTACACTAGTAGAATCATTGGCCCCCACAGTCCCAATAGCTACAGCACTACCTGTCACCTCATCAACAACTTCAGCAATAGAATCTTCAACAATAGTAGCACAACCTACAGATGAAGCAAGTAAACTGGTAAAATCTATGTAGGACATGTCTATTAAAAAAAATGAAATTAATAGAATTAAAGAACGACTTAAAAGTCTGGAAGATGAAAATAAAATTGCTAAGATAATGCACAAAAATGAAGAACAAAGGGAAAAGAGGTTGAATGAGAAATTGAAGAAGTTAGAGAAAGATCTAACATTGAAAGAACCCATGGCACAAGACAAACATCAGCTTTGGGCCAATATCATTGAAGCTGTCAATGATATTTGGCCATCCATACAGGTGATCTATTAACAAAAAGAATTATTCAAATTAGCAAGAGAATTTATCCAAAAGATAAATGAAGAACTTGGAAAGAAACCTGAAGAGGCAAATGAGATCATAAAATTTCTTAATTCCAAGAATAGGCAAGAAATTGAAGAGATTGGAATCAATGATAGAACAGAAACCATACTAGAATTTAGGAAGGTTATTTCTAAAAAGAATTTGATGATACAACTAGAAGAGAAATGCCAAAATATGGAAGTTGCCATCACAAGGTTCATGATGAAGTTTGACACTCTCAGAGAAAAAGGCCTTCCAAATCCATTATTTATTCATGACAAACTAATGAAGCAGGATGATTATGATAAGAAGATGATAGAAGTGGCTAAGGATCAAGCCAATAACTCAGCCATGCAAGTAATTCCAACAGGGAAGGTACTTTACAATAATTTTGAGAATATGTTTTACCTGCAACATGAGATAAAAAACCTATTTTTCAACAAGCCTACATTCTCAAAATACACAGAGGCTAATGAAATATTCAGGAGGATGGTGAAAATTAAGTTACCAGAGACAGAACTTTGGGAAAATTTGAGTGATTTCCTATGAAGGAAAAAACAGTTAAACAGGGCAGTCAAATGAGGAAAATATCAGTCAAGAAAAGATAAAACAGAACATGATGTTTTATAGTTACAGTTTGCATTAAAGAACAACAGTAACAGTGAAAACATAAACAGTGAAAGAGTATCAGTTACAGTCAAAGAGTATCAGTAAAAGTTAGAGTGAAAGCTGCCAACATAGAGGACACTTCACTACCTAGTGTAGCCTTCAATGAGCAACAAACAGAGACAAATCAACATCAAAATATCAACAATTAAACATCAAATCAATAAAAGCAGGGGCAACTTGCATTAGTTAGATATCTGTCTCTATCTTCTTGCATGAAGATATTTATTTTTCCTTGAATAATTCCTAAGTTGTTTTTGGATATTTTGTAAGATTTTTTTGTATAAATTCTTCTCATTTTTGAAGTATTGAGGGTGGATGAATTTTTGAACATTTCTATAGTTGTACTATTCTAGAAACTGAGGGTGATTGTACCAATTTCAATTAAACAGACTGGATTAAATCAATAAAGAGATTATATTACAAGATTCATGTGTTGGGCCACTACAGTGAATTACTTTCTACTTGTTCAATTGTTTCTTTCTAAAGTTTTCACATGCTCATATGTTTTCTTAATATAAATGATAGAACTTAAATGTTATTACAGAATATGTTTAATTACACTCTGCCTTGAACTGTTTATCATTTATATGTTTTTCTTCTGATATCCAGATTAGGGAATTCTTAATTGCTCCCTTATTTCGATTGACCTCTCTCTTTTCACTCATTATCCAGATTTGAGAACCCTTAATTACTCTGTTACCCCAATTGAAACCATTTTTACCATCAGCCTAAGGATCGGAAGTGACCAAACTATCTTGCCCTGTGAATACTTCCCTTTAGAACCTTGATCTTGCTTCTGCTGCTTGACATTTTGATTCCATTAGCCCAATGGAATACATACCTACATCTATCCATCTGAGTAAGTGATTTCACCACCAAACCAAATCCAAAATCAAATCCCAAGTAATCCTACATAACTAGCCTACAATCAAATACAATCAACAAAGATAAATCATATAGAGAGAACCCTCTCTAAGTATTATGAAGGCTAGATCCTAAGGCTTAAAAGTAGGTTTGTGGTTACCTCTAACATTCTTTAAACCAAAACAAATAATAACAACCATCGAGAATTAATGGAGTGATAACACCATCAATGCCAACATACCAACAAATCGGACAATGTTATTTTTCCAACAATGGAGAAATATATTTATGGATTCACTTCTATCCTCATGCATTTTTCATCAATTAAATTCCATAAATTTTTAATTGCCAAAACTTGAACAAGGTGATAAATATTTTTTAGCTCCCATTCCTTAGCTTCTTTGGGATTATCTATCTTCTTCCATTTCACTAATGGGACATCTTCTTTCTTTCCTTTTCTTATTCATAAAAGGTTGAACCAATTTTTTTCTCCTTTTTCCTAAATTCACTTGGTTATGTGAGCTAGTGATTACTAATACCCAAGAATTACCTCTAACACTAACTTACTTAATGTGAATATACTTCTACGACGAAGCCATTTGTAGCACTAGTTTGTCACCTTGCTTCTCTCTTTTTCACAAAGCCTTGAAGCTAGTCCTTAAACATGTAATCATTTGGATTTAGCTAAAAACATAGGCACTTGACTCCATCATCTAAGGGGATAACCTTAAAAGGAAGTTTTTGAAGAATTATACCTTCCTAATCTTCCTCTATTTTATTGAAAATTACATTGTATTTATTTTGATTTACCTCCATGTTGCTTTGTACTAAAATTCCAATATTTCCCCCTAATTATTTGCCTCTCATATAATTTTTATTCTAAATAATATGGTATATTCAATAAAGGGAAATTATGTCAATAAAATTGATCTACCATTCTTAACTCCTTTTATAAGCCCTCTCTCTTTTGGTCTTCCTATTGTGTTGTTGTACTTCTCAACAATCCCCCATTTGTTTTTATTTTTAGTTATATAATAAACAATGGGGACCCTTATTTTCAAGTTAATAAAACACTTTAATTTTCAATAAAATGGAATATTTTTAAAATTGTTATTTTTCTAAGTCTTTAAAGTTTCCCTTATTGGAATTCAAATATCGGAAGGTTCAACTATAATAATGTTTCACTAAACAAAAACCTCGATAGGCCTTTTTATTATTAAATTAATCTATTATCAGAAGAATTTTATTGGACTAATAACATATCGTAACTTTCTTTTCAAGATACATGAGATTTCCTCGATGATTTCTTTAAGAAAGGGATTTTAAATTAAGTGAAAATTTTAAATTTAAAAGGAAATTATTAGAAATCCGTTGGCCCCACAAATTCCACCTGGAATATCGGCCCTTCAAATATCGTAACTTTTTAAGTGTGCATTTAACGAAACCTTCAATATCTATTTGCTATGATAGTTTTCTCTCGATACATTTATCACCGATACTTCATAACATCCACTTCCGATACTTTTACCTCTCATGTCCCTTGGCTTCCATCGAAACTTTATATCAAGAGCACATCCTTGGAAACCTTTGATATTTTTATCGCCAATATGAAACTTATTATATCAATTCTCGCCTTTCTCCCTTGATTGTTATAATTGATAATTTTTATTTTATCGAAACTTTGTTATATCTTAAGTTTTAAAAGGAACTCTATTGATTCTTATGATCTCTTATTTTGATATGTTGATCTGTCATGCCCATGTGAACTCATGATTTTGCATTTAATGATAGCTATTGGTTAATTCATGTCTTCAATAACATAACCTTTCTCAATAATTTTTCTTTGATTATTTTAAATATGCATTTAAGCAAGTAAAAGTAGTTATTATAGAAAATAATTCTCACTTAACTATCTGAGTTAAGTTTACCCTTGTGCTCTATTATAGGCAAATCCCAACAACCATAGAAGTGAGGAAATGTCTAAATATAGTATGGGGAAGAATAAAGTTGCAACACAACAGTCACCTATTTCTCCCATAGTTGAAATTATTGAGGAAAATAATGAAATTATAGGATTATTCTCTGATACATTTTGTAATAAAGACTTAGGGAATTCCTCATCAAAAGCCATGTATAAGTACTTAGAAGAGGAAAAACTTGTTTTTACTAAAAGGAAAACAAAAACTAATGATTCTAATCCAGTTTCCAATAATATTTATAGTGATTTAGCCAATTATTCATAACACAAAATTGTAGCTAGACCAAAAATTATTCCTTACACAGATATGATTCAATGGGTTGTTGAGAATCTGAGCATTACCAACAGGAGGTTTGTAACTATAAATAAAATAGTTATTGGTCCATCTTTAGGAAAAAATTTGACCATAATGTATAAATTACCTTACCAACAGGCCAAGTATGATAATAAATTTCTTGAAGCCTTCATAAAGGAACATGACCATGTATCAGGACCAATCAGACAATGGAAATGAGAATCGAACAAAAGCAAGTGGGAAGAATCGAGTAAGCACTTTGTTGAATCCATTGCTACTCCATTTTTTCAGGCAACTATTATGATTTGTAGGATTTTTGGTTTACCCAATACTCAGACATTTAATGACTAATGGATGTTGCTCATTGATGTGGCCTCAAAGGGTTTTATCATGGAATGGGAAAATATAATTTCAAATAATCTAGCCACAAGTATTATTTCTTTTAGAAGCAAGTATAAGGTCTCTGAGAGTGTAGTTACCCCCTTCTATATGAGTGCATACATAATTGAAGCCCTATGTTTTACTATGGAATTTTCCTATATGGGTTGGAAATGCACTGTAAAATACCCAAATGCAATTCATATTTACCATGATATCCTTTGTGATAAAAAATACCTACCTCATCTCTATAAAATCTTCCATAGAGTCATTCTACCCATTCATTTCATTATCTTTGGTAAAGATTCCTCTCAGTTATCCCCACAAGCTGAAACCAATTCACTCCAAATAGGGAACTTGTTTGGGGAAGAGTTATTTACCTATATCTGAATCTTTGGAAGTCTATCCAGTCATCATGTTTTACCTTTATTTGTGTCTGACAAACTCCTAGCTAGAGAAATTTCCTATCAAACTGTAGGAAATGGTATTTATAAATTCTTGAAAGAGTCTAATAAAAATATGTGGTCTGCTTTTCCTCTCTAATGTGGTATATTTTCCCTTGATAATTATAAGCATGCTCTTCTAGAAATTAAGGCTATTTAAGAACTTGGTTTTCCTACCCTTCCTAACAGACAATGTGATCCTGATCAAACTATCAAGAAGATAACAACAACATCAAACATTAGAAAGTTCATCAATGAGCCAGAAATATTTGATGATTTGTTTGAAAATATTCCTAAGTATTCAATGGTTATAAAGAAAGCAAAGCATATCCTGTCTCCACAACAAGAGGTCCAGTTCACAAAGTATAGAGGTTCTAGATTACAGAATGTACCTCTAGATTCATTGAGGATTTCTCCTCAAGAAGTAATTCCTGTTGATAAAGTAGTGGTTGATCCTACACAGTCTATTTCGGATACTTAGCGAAAATGAATAATTACGTCTTCCTATTCTCAGGCTGAAGTTCATTTTCCTAATACTAAGATTGATAAGATATGGGAACATTTTAATGAGGTTATCAAAGGTACAAAGCCTCAAGATTTGAAGACTCCTGTACAAAACAAAGTTCCTGACACTTTTAAAAGTTTGGAAAAGACTCCAAAGGCTTCTGACAAGCCTTTAGAAACTAAGGATATTGAAATTATACCAACCTTCCTAACCTCTAAGGTTGTATAAAGGGTAGAAGAAATTCCTCCATTAGATATCTTTTACAACCCTCAGCAAAAGGCTATGGTGAAAAAGAGAGGAAGAAAAGAAAGATAGATCAATCCCAGGCTTAGATAGATCAATCCCAGGCTTTCATCTTTTCACGTACTATGGAAAGGTTCAAAGAATTCTCCTACAGAATAATTGGTAGACTTACCCAATTCACATATGCTTATGCCTCTACGACAATGGAAAAAGCTACAAAAGACCAACAACTCTTGAAAGAAAAGGAAGACATGATTCTATAGTTAGGATAAAATCTCAAAATCGAAAAGCAAAATATTTCCGATCAATGTGAAAGACAATTTTCTTAACAAAAGAAAAATTTTGATGCCTTAAACTTCAATATGACACTGATTTTCAGGCCCGAGGCTTCTAGATAGAATAATTACAAAGAAATATTGAAAAACTATCCATCAATCCTAAATTGAATTAATTTAAGAAAGAAGAAAAAGAGTTAAATACTCTTCTTGCTTAGCAACACATTATATTCTGCCAAAAGATGGAAACTATTCATGATTTTTGTAGTGCAACCAATTCTATGATTGAACAAATTAATGATATCATGACTTACTTTGATGATGTAGAAGAAAAAATTGCAAACTTTCTAACTTGACAGGACAATGCTAAACAAATATTAGCTAATATTCCTAGAATTGAAGAATCACATAAGGAGATTGTTTTCAGGGAGTGGGACATTCATTTCAAACAAATGGAAGTAGTAGTATTCCAAGCAAGAGACATTTCAAATAATCTGATTGAGTCAATTACTGATAATTTGTTTCAAGCAAACCTTATCTCTAGTTGTCCTGAGGGAACAATTCCAGAAATTAAACTAATTATTAGAATGTGGCAGGAATCATCCAAGAAATGTGTAGAAACTATAGAGAAACTTGCTAAAATCAATATGGAAATTTACTGGAATTTTCTAGTCAAACCACATAGTCATTGGTTAATGCTCCGTTGCCTATCTAGTAACACCACTCAGATGTCGCTAGCATTAAGGGACGTCAAGTTTATCAGTCAAATATGGATTCAACCAAAGGCTCCACCAGAATTAGAGAACATGACAGATGTATATGAGCTGTAGTAGCGAATGGGAGAAAATATTCTTCAATAACCTCGAGAATTTGTTACAACAAATTCTAAAAATATATCTCTTGTTTATTTTAGAGTTTTTTGTTGAAACCATGTTCAAGTTGTTAATTTGTTTTATTTATTTGCATTTCATTGTAAAACTATAAAGCCCCTTCATTTTTTTAATGAAAGAGGTTCTGAATTTCTGAAAGAAGGCTTCTTATTACACTATTGTAACTTAAAATTATCTTAATATAATGATAAACCATTGCCATTTCTCTCATGAGAAGAGCGATGATTTGTGAGGTACTATTATTTATTTATTATTTCCTTTTTTATCATATATGTGTTACAACAACTGTACATTTTTACTATTGATATGTGTAATTGGAATTATATATATTGTATGCATAAACAACGAAATACCATATTTATGTGACAAATTTATTAGGTAATTTAATTAACTATTTAATTAAATTAGTTATCATTATTGTTTTAATATCATACCTACATGGTAATCTATATTTCATGCTATTTATGAAATCATTTAAATAGCATATATGTAGATAAGCTTTCTCGGGATAGATATTAAATTTAGATAGATGTTATTCTTTAGTTTGAAGCACATGTTGAGGGCCAAAAATGTCTGCCTAGAACATTATAAGGGAGGCCACCTGGTTCAGACCTTAAAGCAACTCCTTTGAATTGAAATGGTAGTTCCGAATGGTTAAACTATGTCTAGTTACCTTCTCCCCATCTCGAATAGTTTAAAATATAACTTTCGCCTACTAATGGAGAAGAGACATTAGATCATCCCTCTTGTTGATCAGGCAAGAAAGTGATCCTTAAGCTGATCTAGGGCTCAGCCAAGATATAACTAAAGTTTTCCTCTTTAGGAAGAGGACTTCTAGGAATGTATAATTAAATTTAAATGTAAAATTATTCTAAAATTTAAGAAGAAGGAAAATTATCCTAATTATATTTCAATTAGGAAGATATAGATCCAACCCAACCGAGAGAAAGAGAACTCTTAACTGAGATAATCAACCAACAACATTCAAGAAGTAGTTTAGAAAATGATATTGATTATTAAATCAATAATTCAAATAATTAAATAATAATATAAGGAAATAGTTTACAAATTTTTTTTTTTTTTAAATCAGTATTAAAATATAGATTTATGAGTAAATAGTTATTCAGAAATCAAAATTCAACCCATAAGAGCAAAGATAAATAATAAAATATAATTGGGGAAAATTACTCATACTGACAATAGTGCACACATATGAATAAAATGACACATTCCTGGTATCATAAAGTGAAACCAATATTTAAAAAAATAGTATTATAAATACCAATTTATTGAATCTGTTTCTCTGGCTCTGGTCTCCAACAACCCTTTACAATGCTTTGAACTTTTCTTTTAAAACAAGAGTTGCAATAGTGCAAGCACTACCCATCATACATAATTCAGAATTCAAAGAAAAAATCCTCAATAATCCCCCAGATCTGAAATTTTCTCTCTTCTCACCTAAAAATCTAAAATTCTCATTACAATAGTGCTTTCAAGAATTCCAGAATTATAGAGAAGAGAAGCCTCTATTGACATTCTACAATATGTTATTTATAGTATTTCCAAAAGAATTCAAAAATAGGAAAGTTTGTTTCAAGAATAAATCTTATCTATCAATCTTCATTGGGCCAAAATCCAATTCTTCTATTGATAGAGAAATTTCATTGATTGAAATCATTTTATTCTCATCTCTTCAAACTATTTCTCTCCAAAAAACCAAACATTAATTAAATTAAAATGAAAAATTGAAATCAAAATGCTAAATATGGAATTAAAACATATCCAATCAAAACTTAGTTACATAATTAAAATAAAATAAATCTGAGATTTCTATTGGTGCATGTGAATATTTATTTGGTCAAGGGGAACATAGACGAATGGATATGCACTCACAGGAAGTTGTGGGAAAATGATAATGCAAAAAATAAAACTCAGAAGATTAATTTTGTTTAAAAATTCGGAGCTTGATATTCTACTGAATTTTAGACCCATTAGGTGATCAAATTTGGACATGAAACTACTGTAGAAATGTTTCCCATAATTTTATCTTTCCAATGAGTCATTATGGGCCTCATTTGGCCAAGTAAAACTCAATCTATGAGCCTCCAAAGCTAATGAGTCAAAACTGCCAGAATTCTGGAATTTCTGTTGCTTGAGCTAAACATAAGAATATTTTTAATTAAATTAAATCTTAAATTAGATTATAGTATTTATTTAATTAATGATAATTTAATTATAATTATGTTATTAATCTTAATTTAATACAAACATAAATTAATTAATAAAAATAAATGATTTAAAAATTAAATATATTATATAGAATAATTTAAAAAATTTAAAACAAAACCATGTTACATGAGGTGAGGGAGAGTGGAGTGAGCATGGATGAGGGAAGAATATGGAGGGATAAGGTGATGAGATGGAGGTATAAGGTGAGAGTGAGGTGGAGGGTGGAGTAAGGTCATGGTGACAGGAGGCATAAGGAGTTCGAAGCCAAACATTATGCTAAAACTTAAATAGCCCATCACATTTTTCTAAATCGCAAGATCATAAGTTTTTAAAATAAGTGACAAATGAAATTTTGATATACGATATGCCATATTGCAATTTTGCATCACAAAATTTTTTTATCACATTTTTAAAATCACAATTTTGTATGGAAAATAAGGGATGTGAAGTGGGGCTCATGTGAATTCACAATATTACAAATTGGACTATAGCCACTTTGCAATTTTGGGGTTTTGGGTTAGGAAATTTGTTTTAAAATAACAAATTGGAGAAAATTACCAAGATCCCGAAACGTGTTTTCATCTAACGTACAATTTAGCTGGGTAATTTTGTAGGACCTACTAGTTTCAGTCTATTTATCCTGTCACTAGTGATCAAATGGGCTCTTACCATGCCTTGTTAGGTTCTCAAAGTCAATTTTTTGGCATTTCATTAGGTCTTCAAGTAAAATTTTGGTCACTCACTAGTGTATCTAGGGCTATTTCCACTCCTTTCAAAAATTTTACATGTTGGTCCTTGTCATCACTCAGTTGAGTGTACCATCATTGAAATGTCATCATCATCACTCCAATCAACATCATCATGATTTCATTTGTTTCGGCATCTCCATTAGGTCATTAGGGTTTCAATCATCCAAAATCTGTCATTCCATGCATAAATCTGGCAAAGGAGGAGCGGTAATAGGTAAATTTGTTAAATAAATTTTGGTTTCAAATGTAATTCATGTTTCAAATATGTAATAATGAAATGATGTTCCTAAAGCTGCAAAGAAAGTGTCAAAGTTACAAGTTTACAAAGCAAAGTGAAAAGGAGATGTAGGGGGACATCCCACTACCTTGAAGAAAAGTGACCACCACAAGCTATGAAAGACCAATTCAAGCTCGTTTTCTCATTCATCTCATTGAAGAAGAGCTCTCATTCATCACCAAGTGCAAATTCAACAAATTCAAGCCAAACACAAACCAAAATTTGATGCCAAAGTAGCCACGTTGTGCTTTTTGGGCTCCACGCTACACTTTCTTCCAAACGTTGCATTTTCTCTCTTGGAGGCATAAAATCAAATTTTGAAGGCTTCTGAAGGATATCAAGGTGTCTAGCATCATTATAAAAGTAAGTTACACCTCATGTAACCCCTCCTTACAGCTCAAATTCATGGTTTTAGTGTGTAAACCCTCCATTGGCCTCTACGCTGTGTTTTAGTGGTTGGCCCATCATTTCCAATTTTTCAAGGTAAACACACTCTCCCACAAACTTGTTACTCTTCCTCACATTAAAAAACATCTCCCATAGCCTTCACACCTCGTCATTCCCAATTCCTTAGACCCAAACCATAAAGCCTAGCCTAGTTCTACAATTTTGGGTAGTTTTCCTAGCTAGGACTATGTAAAAATTCCCTAGCTCAATTCCCATATCCATTTCACTCCATTTCACTTCCCAAAGTTCCTTAAAGCCCCTGTCCATCTCCCTAAATTTTCCCACTCTCATCTCCCTCCCCTAACCCACTCATCCTATCCCTTTTCTACATTCCTTTGTTTTGTCCTATTAGGGTATTTCCCCTTGCAAACCATCAAATGGAGGAGAAAAAGTCTTACAATAAGGGAGGACAAGTGATAAGACATGAGCCCTTTATAAATATTGAATGATGCCTTCACCACTATCCAAGCACTATTTTAAAGGAGTAGGATGTCTTCCTTTTTGTGAACAACTTGAGAGAGTCAAATACCATGCTACATTGACCAAATTGTTTGCCACTCAACTCAAAAAGGACGAGGTAAAAATTGCAAGGGTTACTTTCACTATATCAATTGATGTAGTAGATGAGGCCATAGGGATACCTACTCATGGTGAAAAATGGTTCAAAAACCAATACCTAGACATTAAAAATTTTTAGCCCTATCTTAGAAGACATTATAAACAACACATGAAGAAGATTTTTCCTGTTGGGCACCTCCTTGAGAAGTATACACCACTCATGAGGATCATTGTGAAGTACTTCACCTGTGAGGGAATATTTTATAGACTATATGGTTATCATGTAAGACTTATCATGCATTTCACAGGGGTAAAGCCACTCAATTTTCCTTACTACCTCTACAAAATTTTGGCAAAGATGGTAGAAAAAGTTCAGCATAAGTAGATTAGTCTTGAAAGCAGCCTCCTCCACCATGCTCTAATAAAAATCATTGTTTTACACCATCTTGAAAATAAGAGCATCACTTGGGAAACCTTCATGCAGGCATATGCCTTTTTGTCTTCTAGTAGCCAACCTACTAGCCCTAGTGCACCATCAACACCATCTAGACATGTGGAGGTTGACTCACCTAGCACAGTTTCAATGAGGAGGAAGATTGAAGTCACTCAAACATACCAACGATGTAGAAGGCTTGTTTTTTATCCTCATATTTAGGAAAGGGCCAATCTGGCATCAACAAAGCAGGATTACATTTACAACATGAGACATGTTTGCATGATGAGGAGATCATCCATCATGAAATTTACATAGTAGACTTGGAGGCCAGTGAAGAACATGAAAACCTAGAGAGGAACATCAAGGAAACATATGCTTAGATCAAAGAGCTCAAGGAAAATTTGGCAAGGGCTAATTTCATAGCTTCCTTCCTAGAGGAAGAAAACAATCAGTTGAAGGAAAAAAAATTGTCTTTAGAGAAAAGTCAGTTTGAAGCTAGTATGCAAGATGTGAAAGGCAAAGCAGTGGTTGTAGTGAAGGGTTAGAAAAGCATGAAGATAAGATGACAAGGATGAGGCCAAGGACCATGGGTCTCCAAAGATCACTTCAGAGAGAAAAAGAGAAAAATCCACCAAATGAAGAGTTAACATTTGAAGAAAGGATGGCCATGGAAATCAATGAAAAAAGGGATTTTTGGCTTGAGAAATTCAATATTATCTTGGAGAATCTCCTTGACAAGGCTAACAGAGACATCACAATGAAAAAACACATGATTGACCCCTACTACACATGAAATAAGATTTGCAATGTCAAAGTCAAACAATTGCAAGCAAAGCTAAAGGAAACCCGAAAAAGTCAAAAGGAGAAGGATAACTTGGAGATACTTGATGATGCTTCCTTAGTAGAATAATACACCTTTTCAAGCGTCTCTGGACCAATTTTGAGGATTTTTGGAGTAAATTTTGGTCTTTTCTGTTTTTTGTCAAAATTGGAAATTTTAAAAACCAGTCACACTGGCAAAGCGTAGCATGGACCATGCTACACTTTTTTTGGGGGGGTTAATTGGATGAAAACTCAGTATTTTTGGATTCCTCTTGATGAGTACAACAATCCTAGTTAGTGGTGGAGCCATGCCAGCCACTGTTGGAGGGTCAAAATGCCCAAAAACATGCAAAAAAATCACCTTTCTACCCTATTTTTTTTTGCCACGCTACGCTTTCTGAGTACTCTTGGGAGAATGAAGTTTTGGAGTGCTAAAAGCCACCTTTTGGAGTGCTTGATGAGCCTATCATGTAGAAGATATCTAGATATTTCCATAGAAAGTTTCAGATCAGGATTTGGACACCTGGAAGGCATTTAAATGTCCATTTTCCCCATCTCACTATGCTTTCTCCAGGGACACTACACTTTCTCCAGATTTCGTTGTGCTTTCTCTAAAAGGCATTTTTCACAGGAAATTTGACCTAGTTTGAATTTTTACCTATGTAATTGATGAATGATTACGATTTTGTGATTTCATGAGGTGTAATTGAGCTGGTAAATAGTGAAATAGGGTAGATACATTCTTGTTAAATTAATTTTGGTGAAATGTATCTAGTTTCCTATGATGAGGTGAATTAGTTGACCTCCACTAGACATTAGGATTTTGTTGAGATTATCATGTAATCTGCTCCACATCTAATGGATTTGATACCTGAGAGAGGGGAGATGTTGTTTTGGTCTATATCTATCATTTTCAGTCATTTTACTGGTTGGACATCAGAGGATTGTAACTATTGTAGCTTGTACTTTCACTTTCATATTCATAAATCAAAGGATGTAGTTGCAGCTATTATCTAGGAATTCATGTGCAGTGAGTTTATGATCATGTATCTTCTCTGTTATAGTATTTATTGAATGATATATAGATCCTCTTTCATATCTTGTATCTTCAGTGGATTTCCTTATAGTTCATAGGCATAATTCTATTAATTTAGCTCTGTTTATATGGAAATGTCATTTTTTGTTTCATGCTTCTAGTTTAATGAATTCATGATTGAACATGATCATTAAATCCCTCTAATTTTTCAGACTCACCACCATACCTACAAAACCTTAAATCTATCATAAATCCACTACTACCTTTCTCCTATATATATTTGCAGTTGTAAACCCTTTGATACCTAGACCTAGCTACTTGGTTTCATCCTTGATCCAACGTCAAACCTAAAATACTCAAAACCTACCTAAGCCTATCATATCTAGCCTAATATATTTCATGTCACATTCAATCCTTGACTGAGATCGCATTGAGAAAGCTCTCTCAGCCTAGTAAGGCTAATTACTAGGTCAAAGTGGTATGTGGTTACCTTTTTCAGTCTCCTTTTCAGCCTTCAAAGAACTGGTGGAGTGCTAACATTATGGCATCATTTCCGGGGAATGAAGTGACATATATTCCCTAAGTGTACTATTACTTTTCATCGAATTCTAAGCTTGTGGGTGATAGGCCCTAATGTTCATGAATGTTGACTCAAAGTTGCAGAGAGCCGAGGCGTAGAAAGAAAGAATACACTGGCTTTGAAAATATACACAAGATCGAATCCTGATCCACGTCCAACTTCTCCAGTTGAGGATCCAAAGAAACTCATCAGAAAGAAGTTATCTCAACACTCAGATATTTAGTCGGGTCCATCTTCATTGATAAGATCTACATCATTTCCTCCAAAAATATTGTCACTTGAAGATATTCCATTCGATCTAAAATTTGAATTATCTCTCTTTAGATCAAAGTTAGAAACTTCCTTGTCTGAAATAGTGTTTGATCCCTTGATGGTGTCTGAAGATAAATCATTATCTGAAATAGTATTTGATTCTATAAAGCTCGAAGATAGTATATTATCTGAAGATTCCAAATCTGAGTCAGATTTTGATAGAAAGTTTTGGAGTCAATTTGATAAACTTGAAAAATTAGCCAACCATTTCCAATATACATATGAGAAAGCTATCATCCAGTATCAGCAAGATTCTTTGTTTACTCCAACACCACAAAGTACATAGGGAGAAAGGTCCCCATTTAGGTTATAGAAGCAATCAAGGTGTGGATCCTGAAATGGATGAACACGTTTTATGGGTCCATACATGATGTAACCTCTGAATGGAGTCAAAATCTGAGGCTTGACATGGTGATTCCTGGTTAGATGCCATCTAGGGATGGAAATTGGCTATACTTGTATGCGTCCAACTCATGCAATTGCGTAAGTCATGGGTTCTATCTCAATCAGTTGCTGCCACCTCTTCCATCCCTTCTACATTATTCCCTCATCATAAACCTTCTTAGTCTACCCATCCCATTGTTACTCCTACACCACACTCAGCAGGGTTCATGGTGATATTTTCACCTCTAGTCTTACCTCATCAACTTGCACCCTTACCAGAAGGTTATAGTCAAAGACTTACTCTCTTTGATGAAACCTCAGAGGTTAGTGAGAGATAACACCTAGTGAAATTCACTGTTTTCATCGATTTAGAAGTGATTGATGTTGATGATGCAAAAATGAGGATCATTTCCCAAGCTTCTCTGGGGATGTAAAAACATGGTTCCTTTCTTTGAATTCCCATTCCATAGTAAATGCGGAGAAATTAACTGATGCATTTATAACTGGATGGGAAGTGAAAAAGAATCCACTTCAGGTTATTTCTGAATATAATAACTTAAAAATAAATCCTAATGAGTCTGTTCAGGATTTTATTTCTTGCTTTAACCAGTTATATAACTCAATCCCCAATGATATCTAGCCTCCTCCAGGTTTGGCTCTCTTGCACTATCTAGATGCTTTTGATCTGGATATGGCATATCAGCTCTGAGAAATAAGCCCTGCAACACTTGAGGATATGCAGAAAAATGAAATTAATGTCGAAGAGAGATTGATGATAAAAAAGTTAAAGACCAAAGGTGAAAGAAAGGTGACAATCAAGGAAGCAACATACACATCCTCTAATGCCAAATTGGATACTATGATCATGACTATAGAGATAATGGTGGATAGAATGTCTATCATTGAAAGACAACTAGAAACACATGTTCGAAATCCTAATTTCTGAGGTGAATAGCAATAGCCCCAGTTTAGGATTAAACAGAGGGAAAAAAGAGCTCCAAAGAAGCCAACACAACAATAGATCCACACTCCTTTGTAGTAGAATTATTCTCAAGGGGTTGAAGAGGAAGAAGAGATTTTGGAAGAGAATCATTTCTTCACAAAATATGGGAAACCTATCTTCCTTATAGAGTATGAAGAATACATTGAAAAAAAATATTTACCAAAATATGAGGACTATATGCTTGCAAATGATGATGATTTGGAGGTCCAATTCGATGACTATAAACAAGGTTATCTCAATTCTCTCATGTCACAATAGAGGAAATATTCTTTGAGAAGTTGAGATGTTCCTATCACTCCTATTCAGAAGAGTACAACTCAACAAAAAAGATACTCAACCCAAACAAAATCCCCAAGGTAGTCAAAACAAGGGAAAGGAGCCTACAGCTACAAATAAGAGCAAGAAAAACCAAGCGTCTATAAGTACACAAAACAAAGGGAAAGAAGGCCAAAATAAAGAATATGAAAAAAAATACCAGCCCGACAAGAGGGACACTGATGTAAAAGAGTACATAAACAATCCAATCTGTTTAGCTTAGAAAATGAAATCTCTAAGTTGAAAGTTTCTATCCCCTTGACCAAGCTTGTGAAAAATAACCAATACAAATATCATGTTTCTAAAATTCTGAAAGTATACCCTATTTCAGATATGGTTAATTTTGAATATGATCAACTCGAGCTCCTTTTTTTCCAGCCATAGATGGTCAATTAGAAGATAGTGAAGTTCCCTCGGTTTATCTCAATTTGAGGGTTCATCAATGTATCCTCCATAATGCCATGATTGATTCCATATCTTCTCATAACCTGATGCCAAATACCATAATGGAAAATTTTGGTTTGGACATAACCCGACCTTACCATGATCTTTACTCTTTTGATTCTGGTAGAGTACGTTTTCTTGGTCTTATAAAAGACTTGGTAGTTTCACTTGAGCAAATTCTTGCTAAAAATGTCTTAATGGATGTGGTAGAAGTTGATATACCTCCGCGGTAAGGAATGTTGTTGTCAAGATCACGAGGATCAAAGTTAATATGTACACTACAATTGGATTTCTCTTATGCCACTATCCCAATTTTTCGGCAACTAAAGAAGTTGTACTGCGAGACAAAAATGAAGTACATGATCACCAGTAAAAAGAAACCAAATAATCACCCTATCAATTATGTATAAACCGATCTTGAGTCCTTTATTTTGTTTAGTGATAGTGGTTTTGATGATTTATATATTCAGATTATAGAAGTTGAGGAAATTCCAGAAATTTCAAAGAGTGTTCGAGAAATTTTGGATGAAAGACAAGGCAATCAGCCTAGTACTTCAGAGCAGATATCAAAAAAATCAGAAAAAGGAACTGAACAGGTTTAAAAAGTGGCCCAAAAGGAGGAAACAAATTATACTGCAAAATTCCAACTTCCTGATGATGAGAATGGTCTTTGTACCATGGATTTCGACGGTGCCTTAGGGAAATATGGGGTAGTCATCGAAATATGGATCTGTACTCCACTTCATCAATCAGGTAAAATTCCAAAAAATTTGAGATTGTGTTCCTGTAAGTTAGTTTTTGATTGCTCAAATAATGAAGATGAGTATGAGGCATTGATCACCGGCCTCAAAATTATGAAAAATTTAGTTGAAAAGAGAATTTATTTTTATGGTGACTCTAAGCTTGTAATCAAACAGGTAAAAGGGGAATACCAGGCAAAGCATCGAAGGATGAGAGCATATCAAAATGTTGTACTTGACATTCTCAAAATTTTTCCTTAATATACATTGTCAGTTATTCCAAGAAGTCAAAATATTAGGGTAGATTCACTTGCCATAGTAGAAAGTAACTTTAAGATTCTAATATTATCTAATAGGAAGTTTGAAATTCATGTCAAACATCAACCAAATTTCCCTGATAAATTGAGGTATTGACAAGTGTTCTGGGATGACAAACAAGTGAATAATTTTCTGCATATGGAAGGTGAGTTTGAAAATTATTATATTGATGAAGTATATGATAAATATGATCAAGTGATCGAGGCTACTCATTACAGCTTAAATATAATAACATTCCCAAGGGTTCTAGTACATTAGGAAGAGTTTTTCGATCAAGATGATGTTTCCAGAAATATGACGATGGTTCCTACCGAGAAAGGTGTCAAAGATGTGAATATTGGAACAAAAAACAATCCCAAAATGGTAAAATTTGTCCAAGTCCTTATCTCCATAGATGAAGATAAATACATAGCCTTGATACCTGAATTTTCTGATGCATTTTCTTTGGATTATGCAGATCTAAAAGTATATGACAAAAATATCATCTAGCATACAATACCATTCAAGCCTGATCAAAATCCCTTCCGACAAAAGTTGAGACGAATAAACCCAAGATTGTTACCGTCAATAGAAAAAGAGGTAAACAGACTCTTTAAAGCTGGTATCATTGTTCCCATTAGATTTTCAGAATGGATGTCAAATCTTGTTCCAGTGAGAAAGAAAATGTGAGAGATAGATATTTGTATTGATTTCAGAAACTTTAATAAT
Organism: Pinus albicaulis; assembly: GCA_034641835.2. Lineage (NCBI taxonomy): Eukaryota > Viridiplantae > Streptophyta > Pinopsida > Pinales > Pinaceae > Pinus > Pinus albicaulis. Next base: position 895,540,228 of record CM076582.1, on the reverse strand, counting down.
TTGTCTTTAAAATATAACTATCCCCTTCCTAATATATACCATATCCTACAGAGAGTGGTTGGGTCCTCTCGAATTTTTCTTCTTGATGGATATTCAGGATATAATCAAATCTTAGTGCATAAGGATGACCAAGACAAAACTACTTTCACGACACCTTAGGGCACATTCAAGTATGCCAACATTCCATTTGGGCTCAAGAATGTAGGAGCCACTTTTCATCGGGTGATGGACATTGATTTCACAAATTAAAAGGATGTTTTTTTAGTAGTGTACCATGATGATCTGACAATTTTCTCCCATTCTAATGATGATCATCTATATCATTTGAGAGTTTAATTTCAGAAGTACATAAAGTTTGGGATTTCACTCAATCCCAAAAAGAGTCATTTTATATGGAGGAGGGCAAGATTCTTGGCCATATCATCTCCAAAGATGGTATCTATATTGATCCCACTTGGATTGAATCTATTCAACAAATATATTTTCCACACAGTAAGAAGGAGATCCAAGCCTTTAATGGTAAGATGAATTTCTTGAGAAGATTGACCAAAATCTTGCCGAGCATCTTCGAGAGATGACCAATATGCTTAAAAAGGAAAGTGAGGTAAGGTGATTGGAGGATGCTAAAATTCATTTAATTCAATTAAGTTTGACTTGAAAACAACTCCTATTTTGATCATCCCTGACTATACCATTGATTTCATCATATTTTCATTTGCCTATGAACATACTTTGGCCAATGTTTTGATGCAAAAGAAGGATAAGACTGAACAACCTATTACTTTCTTCAGTCGTACCATTAGAGATTTTTCCCTTAGATATAAAATCATTAAGAAGCAAGCCTTGGCCCTCGTAAAGGCATTGAATGAATTTCAAGTGTATATCCTTCATTCACACATCCTAGCCTGTGTTCCTAATGCAGTAGTGAACGATGTCCTAATACAAACTGATCTAGAAGGCAGAAGTGGAAATTGGATAGTAGCTATGCTACAGTATGACCTCAAGATCAAGACTAAAAAGCTAATCAAAGGTCAGGGATTGGCCAAGCTGATGGCTGAATCCAATTTACATGCACTTGACATCAATCTCATTTCAGTTTTGTCCAAAGAATAATATGATGGCTCACTCATGTAGGTATCAGAAAATTTTCTCTCATCTCCTTGTTATGCCGACATTCTTTATCTTCTTTGGCATCTTAACCCTTCGCCAGATATTTATAAAAGAAAGGGTAGATCATTAAAGTTAAAACCTTACAAGTATTGCATTTTAGACAACACTCTATATTGGAAAGACTCTGGAGGTGTCTTGCTAAATTGTATGGTAGAAAATGAAGCCAAGGAGGTAATGACTGATTTTCAGAAAGGAGACTGTGGAGGTCATCTGTTTTGGAAAAATACGGAAAATAAAGTGTTTAGGGTAAGTTATTATTTTCCTACTCCCTTTATTGATTTATATAAAACCGTGATGAGCTATCACGAATGCCAGATATTTCAAGGTAAGAGGAAGCTGCTCTCGTTGCCTTTGCAACCCATATCCGTGCAAGCACCATTTCAACAATGGGGCCTTGATTTCATTGGAGAATTCCACCCCGCGTATTCCACCCAACATAAGTGGATCTTGATATCTATCGACTACTTCACCAAATGGATTGAATCAATCCCAACCAGGCAAGCTACTGATTTAGTCATTATTCAATTTTTGGAAACTAATATTTTTTCTCGATTTGGATGTCTCCACAAAATAATTACAGATAATGCAGTTGCATTCAAGTCCAAGAAAATGGTTGATTTTTTCAAGAAATACAACATCAAATTGGGTCACTTGACATCATATTATCCGCAAGGTAATGGATTGGCTGAATCTTCAAAAAAATATTTGGTTAAAATTATAAATAAGATGTTGGAGGCGAATCAGAAAAAATGGCACAAGAAACTTGTTAATGCCTTGTGGGCAGATAGAGTGAGTAGTAATAAGTCAATATGTATGTCTCCTTTTCAACTAGTATATGGAATCGACATAGTTTTCCCTACATCACTTGCAGTCCTAGTCATGAAACTATTTCAGGAAGCGGGTAGTGAAATGAATGATGTGCAATTCCAGATCAATCAGATGATTCATCTCCAGAAAACCAGAGATGAGGTGTTTTAAAACACCTCTAAGCTTCAATAGAGGATAAAGAAGGTATACAAATGCAAGAAAAAATAATATGATTTCAAAATTGGTGATGTGGTCCTCCATTGGGATGCTAGAAATGAAGAGAAAGGGAAACACGGTAAATTTGAGAACTTATGGAAGGGACCATACAAAATTTTAGCTTCAAGAGGACAAAATGCTTATCTATTGGAGTAAATGAATGGATAATATTGCATAGGAGGACCAGTCAATGGTAGGATTCTAAAGAACTACCTTTTTTGATCATATTTCTAAATTTTCTTAATTTCATTGTACATATCGGTTTAATTTTTCTACCAAAGTGTGAAGAAGAGAATCATCAGAGCTTGGAGCCCAAAGTGAAGGCCATAAAGTTCCCTTGATTTTTTGTTGTTTTCCAAGTTTAGAAAAATTCAATTCAGTTCAATTTTGAGTTGGTTTTCATTATTTATTCTTGTCTTTTTATTTTGACTCCATGCCCAATGGTTAGGCGACTTGGTCTACGGTGTTCTTGACACCTCCAAGGAGTTTCCATCTGCAGCTGGAGCCAATGTTAATTTCAGTCTATTCAGCCTATCACCAGTGAGAAAATGGACTCTTACCATGGCTATTAGGTTCTCAAAGTCAATTTTTTGTCATTTCATTAGGTCTTCAAGTAAAAATTTGGTCACTGGCTAGTGTGTCTAGGGCTATTTCTACTCCTTTCAAAAATTTTACATGTTGGTCCTTGTCATCACTCAGTTGAGTGTACCATCATTTAAAGGTCATTATCATCACTCCATTCAACATCATCATGATTTCATTCATTTCAATGTCACCATTAGGTCATTAAGGTTTCAGTCATCCAAAATCTGTCATTGCATGCATAAATCCGACAAAGGAGGAGTGGTAATAAGTAAATTTGTTCAATAAAGTTTGGTTTCAAATGTAATTCATGTTTCAAATATGTAATAATTTTATCATGTTCCTAAATCTGCAAATAAAGTGTCAAACTTACAAGTTTAAAAAGCAAAGTAAAAAGGACATGTAGTGGGTCATCCCACTACCATGAAGAAAAGTGACCACCACAAGCTAATAAAGACCAATTAAAGCTAATTTTCTCATTCACATCATTGAAGAAGAGATCTCATTCATCACCAAGTTCAAATTAAACAAATTTAAGCCAAACACAATCCAAAATTTGATGCCAAATCAGCCACGTTGCGCTTTCTGGGCTTCATGCTACACTTTCTTCCAAACAATGTGTTTTCTCTATTGGAGGCATCAGATCAATTTATGAAGGCTTCTGAATGATATCAAGGTGTTTAGAATCAGTAGAAAAGTAATTTAAACCTCTTGTAACCCCTCCTTGCAGCTCAATTTCATGGTTTAGTGTGTAAACCCTCCATTGGCCTCTATGCTTCGTTTTAGTGGTTGGCCCACCTTTTCCAAATTTTCAAGGTAAACACACTCTCCCACAAAAATTTTACTCTTCCGCACATTCAAAAACATCTCCCATGGCCTTCACACCCCCTCATTCCCAATTCCTAAGCACAAACCCTAAAGCCTAGCCAAATTCTGTAATTTTGGGCAGTTTTCCTAGCTAGGACTGTGTAAAAATTCCCTAGCTCAATTCTCATACCCATTTCACTCCATTTCACTTATTGAATTTCCTTAAAACCCATGTCCATTTCCTGAATTTTCCCACTCTCATCTCCCTCCCCTAACCCACTCATCCTATCGCTTTTCTCCCGTCCCATTTTTTGTCCTATTAGGGTTTTGCCCCTTGAAAACCATCAAATGGAGGAGAAAAAGTCTTACAATAAGGGAGTCCAGGAAATAAGACATGAGCCCTTAAAGACTCTTGAAATGATGTCTTCAACACTCTCCAAGCACTGTTTTCAAGGAGTAGGATGTCTTCCTTTTGGTGAACAAGTTGAGAGAGTCAAATACCATGCTACATTGAACAAATTTTTTGCCACTCAACTCAAAAAGGACAAGGTAAAAATTGCAGGGGTTAATTTTACTATATCAACTAATGTAGTAGCTAGGCCACATAGATACCTAATCATGGTGAAATTTTTTAAAAACCAAGACCTAGAGATTCAAAATTATCAGCCCTATCTCATAAGACATTATAAACAACACTTGAAGAATATTTTTCCTGTTGGGCACCTCCTTGAGAAGTATACACCACTCATGAAGATCATCATGAAGTACTTCACCTATGAGGGAATATTTTATAGAATATATGGGTATCATGCCATACTTCTCATGCATTTCACAAAGGTAAATCCACTCAATTTTCCCTATTACCTCTACAGAAGTTTGGCAAAGATGGCAGAAAAAGTTCAGCATAAGAAGAGTAGTCTTGAAAGAATCCTATTCCACCATACTCTGATCAAAATCATTGTTTTAAACCAGCTTGAAAAGAAGAGAATTACTTGGGAAATATTCATTCAACCATATGTCTTTTTGTATTCTAGTAGCCAATCTACTAGCCCTAGTGCATTATCAGCACCATCTAGACATGTGGAGGTTTTCTCACCTAACATAGTTTTAGTGAGGAGGAATATTGAGGTCACTCAAACATACAAAAGAGGCCAAAGGCCTATGTTTTCTCCTTAGATTGAGGAAGGGGCCAAGCCCACATCAATAGAGCAGGGATTACATTTACATCATGAGACATATTTGCATGATGAGGATATCATCCATCATGACATTGACATAGTATACATGGAGGCCAGTGAAGAAAATGAAAACCTAGAGAGGATCATTAAGGACAAATATGTTGAGATAAAAAATCTCAAGGAAAATTTGGCAATGGATAATCATAATTTCCTTCCTAGAGCAAGAAAACAATTAGTTGAAGGAAAAACAATTGTCTTTATAGAAGAGTCTATTTGAAGCTAGTATGCAAGATGTGAAAAGAAAAGTAGTGGTTGATATTGAAGAGTCAGAAAAGCATGAAGAGTAGGTGAAAGGGAAGAGGCCAAGGACCATGGGTCTCCAAAGGGCCCTTCAAAAAGAAAAAGAGAAAAATCCACCAAATGAAGAGTTAACATTTGAAGAAAGGATAACCATGGAAATCAATTAAAACATGGAGTTTTGGATTGAGAAAGTCAATATTCACTTGGAGAAGCTCCTTGACAAGGCTAACAGAGACAACAATATGCAAAAACACATGGTTGACCACTACTACACAATAAATAACATTTGCAATGTCAAAGTCAAACAATTGCAAGCAAAGCTAATCGAAACCCTAAAAAGTCAAAAGGAGAAGGATAAATTGGAGATACTTGTTGATGCTTCCTTAGTAGCATAATACACCTTGTCAAGCATACCTAGGCCAATTTTGAGGAGTTTTGGAGCAAATTTTGATTTTTATCAGTTTTTGGTCAAAATTCGAAATTTTGAAAACCAGTCACACTGGAAAAAGCGTAGCATGGGCCACACTACGTTTTTGTTGGGGTGGGTCCATAAATCAAAACTTAGCATTTTTGGATTCCTCTTGATGAGTGAATCAATTATAGTCAGTGGTGGAGCCATGTCAGCCACTTTTGGAGGGTCAAAATGCCCAAAAACATGCAAAAAAACACCTTTCTGCCCTATTTTTGGAGGCCACGCTATGATTTCTGAGTACTCTTGAGATAATGAAGTTTTGGAGGGCTAGAAGCCACCTTTTGGAGTGCTTGATGAGCCTATCATGTAGCAGACATCCAAATATTTCCATAGTAACTTTTAGATCAGTATTTGGACACCTAGAAGGCATTCAAATTTCCATTTTCCCCACCTCGCTATGCTTTCTCTAAGCATGCTACACTTTCTCTCGATTTCGTTGTGCTTTCTCCAAAAGGCATTTTTCACAGGCAGTGTGACCTAGTTTGAATTTTTACCTATGTAATTGATGAATGATTACGATTTTGTGATGTCATGAGGTATAATTGAGTTGGTAAATAGTGAAATAGGATATATACATGCTTGTTAAAGTAATTTTGGTAAAATGTATCTATTTTCCTATGATGAGGTGAATTAGTTGACCTCCACGAGACATTAGGGTTTTGTTGATATTATCATGTAATCAGATCCACAACTGATGGATTCGATCCCTAAGAGATGAGATATTTTTTTTGGTCTATATCTACCATTTTTAGATTCATTTGAGTGGTTGGACATCAAAGGATTGTAACTATTGTAGCTTGTACTTTCACTTTCATATTCAAAAATCAAAGGATACAATTGCAACTATTATCTAGGAATTCATGTGCAATGATTTTATGATCATGTATATTCTATATTATATTCTTTATTGAATGATATATATCTCCTCTTTCATATCTTGTATCTTTAGTGGCTTTCCTTACAGTTCATAGGAAGAATTCTATTAATTTAGCTCTATTTATATGCAAATGTCATTTTTTGTTTTATGCTTCCGGTTTAATGAATTCATGATTGGACATTCTCATTAAATCACTCTAATTTTTTAGACTTGCCACCATACCTAAAAAACCCTAAAGCTATTATAAATCCTCTATCTTGCTCCTTTATATCTTTACAGCTGTAAACCCTTTGATACCTAGACTTAACTACTTGGTTTCATCCTTGGTCCAATATCAAACCCTAAAATACTCAAAGCCTACTTGATCCTATCATATCTAGCCTAATATCTTTCATATCACAGTCAATCCTTGACTTTGATATCATTTAGAGAGCCCTCTTAGCCTTGTAGGGCTATCTACTAGGTCAAAGTGGTATGTGGTTACCTTTTTCAATCTCCTTTTCAGTCTTCAGAGAACTGGTGGAGTGTTATCAAGACCGTTAGTGAAAATAAAAAAATATTAGTAAAAAATAACTAATATTTAATATTTACAATGAATGAATATTGAACTTAATTAGTTAAAAAAGTATAAATATATACATTTATTTACATTTTTTATTCTAGGTGATAAAATGATCAAACTTCAAAGGAGAATTATTTATAAAATGGTTGACCAAATGGAGAAAAAAAAGCATTGATGGAAAGCTTGCTAAAAATCAAATTCAATGTAACAATAAAAATGGAAATTTAATGAGAATAAAAAATGAAAAAATTGTGTGATAATTAAATTAATGAAAATCACAAAAGGTATTTAGCAAAAAATTGATATAAAGGGTCTCCATTATTGAAGTAAATAAGTAAAAAATGGGGGGTGTTGGGTTTTTCCTACAAAAATGATGACACACGGGAGAAGGACCCGTTATCTCTAATTAAAGATAATGAAATTTAACTTATCCAAAGGTTAAAAATAATGGAAATCATGAAATCATCTAATAGTAAAATATTTCCATAGGTCCCACATAAATAGATCAAGCAATATGAGTTTATAAAGATAAGTACTCAAAGAAGAATCAAGTAAAATTCATGAATCCAAATTTGGGAAAATTTGTTTTAAAACTTCCTCATATGAAAAATAGAAGAAGGTAGAGATAGGAGTTTTTTATAAAGCATATATCCATTTTATGATCAGTCTCTGACATTGTTTCACTGCCAACAAGCCTGAACAATACCCTGGCAAAGTTGTCTTTTATGCCATACAAGCCTAGTCCTGCTTCCAACGAGCGTTCATAGCCCTCACGGGTTTAACTGTATTTCCCATGCTTCCTCTTTTAATCACTCTTTTTGATAAGCGCATTTGAAAGATTTTAGTTTATGATGTATTTTAGTGAAAGAGGTGGGATGGTAATAGAGATTTATGTTTAATAGACATAATAATTTCGTAATGTTGACTCCAAATTATTTCCATAGAACTATCAACCTAAGGCTTTTATATGGAGGGGTGGGAGGGATCATTGTGTTAAGCTCAAATAGTTTCTTTCCTTGAAAATGTAAACTCAATCACTTAGTAAGGATGTGTGTTCTTTCATGAAAAATATTTAAAGCAAGATGCTTTTATGGTTCCATAAATATATGTCGTTAATGATAAATGAAATTCACTGAAATAGATAGAGTAAAATATTTCCCATGTATGCCAATCACTGTTTGGTAAGATAAATACCTTTTGCATAAATCATGGTAGAGTCACCGAAAAAAAAAAAAAAAAACGAAAGTAAAGGAAAATAATTCCTAAACTAAAGTAAGAAAAGGAATCAGCAAGAAAAAATAAAAATGAAGAAGGCGAAAGGTAAAAGAAAAATTCAAATTTAAAAGATGAACTCCAACAAGACTACTTATATAGATGTCTCAACAAAAGAGATAAAAGAAAATAAGCATATGTACGTTCATTCCTATGTTGAGATTTAAATTTTTTTTATCTTGTAGAGTTATAAGAAATGAGGCTCTCAAAATGTAGAGGGAGAATAGTAGTGATGATAGATAATATGTTGAATGAAAAGACTTTTTCTACTGCAAAATTTATTGTTTCGAAGAAAAACCCTGCAAAAATAATCTTAACCATTTTCTAATAAAAGTAATGCTTAAAGGAACAAACTAGAGGTCCTAAATCTCCCTAGTTTAGCTGATTCAATGATGATCATTGCTGCTTCTTTGTAAGTATCTCAAAACAAACTGAACAAAAAATAATGAACATAAAAAATGATTTGGTAAAGGTGTGAAAGGTTCAGGAAGACCTGTAAAGGCATAATTAAAGATCAATAAAAACTAAAAAACAAAAATGAAACCAAAAGTGAATTAATGAAAATAAATGAAAGCATGGACATGAAACTTACCATTGGAGAATTTCATTTAATCTTACCTAAGAGAGATGATTTTCTCCAATACAAGTTAACTTATTACTTTAAATAGAATTAGAAGCATGAAGAAGTTGAATTGACTGAAACCTTGTTGATGCAAAATTATTATTTATTAAATTTAAAGTAAAACAAGCAACAAACTAGAAGAAATCAATGTTTCATGTTCAAGGAATCAGAAATAAATCAAATCCATCAGAAATGAGGATGAAAAATGCTTCTTTATGAATTGAAATGATGAATGTTTTCTTTGCTTCTTCTATTCTGAATTTATATCAGTCCCAAAATATTGAAGTTGATTGAAAATCTCAAATAATGTAGAAATTATGTATATGAAGAGGATTTGAATATTTATATAATAAGTATGGAGAAAAATTCAAAATAAAAGAGAATTAAACTATGATTTAACCAATGGTTCATTACCTCTACTTGTTCCAATTTCCTTGTTCGTGAAGCAGATTGCCGAGAAGAGTAAAAGAAGTCCATGTGCATATACCATGAAGAATGTATATGCCTTTAGTCAGAAAGTCATATCTATGAATGAATACTTGGATTTGGAAAAATTAGAATTAAAACACATCTAAGTTTTGGACCACCATGATAATATGAAATCAAATTATATATTCAAAAAGAAAATCAAATGAGACTTCATGTATACATAGTGAAATTTCACAAAACTACATGGAAAAAACCCTCTAGTAGATGTTTCTGAGGAAGCCCTTACAAAAATACCCCAGACTTCCATTTCTAGTGGAGGTTACTAGAGGAGGTCGGTGGGCGGAGGGTTTTGTGGATGTTTTCCACTCGGTGCGCTTATCATCCAAAATTGCACCGGTGCGCTTATCATCCAAAACGGCACTGGTGTGCTCAACAAGAAAAAATCACCAGTGCACACAAAACATTAGAACACTAGACACAGTGTGCTTCGTATGCACCCGCTCGGTGCATTGTGTTAGGTCCCTATATTACTAGTATAGTCCCTTATTTTTGTTAGTGTAACCCCCTTATTGTTATTATTGTACCCCTGTAACCCCCATATTGTTATTATTGTGCCCTTAAATTATATTGTTAGGTCATCTAGGATTACATTGTGGCCCCACTAGGATTACATTATGGCCCCATGGACTCCTATATATAGAAAGGAGGTTTTATAATTTGTATCATCCAAGAATTATTCATTCATGTAATGTATTGGAGGTTTCCCCCTCGAAGTGGCTTATTTATAAGGCGTTGATATCTCTTTTCTTCTATTTTTGGAGCTGGTTTCACAACATTTGGTATCAGAGCTTTGGATTCTAGGGTTTCCTTGCTCCAAATAGGTCATCGTGGCATTTTCGTTATAATTTTTTTTATACGAAGTTTCAGAAGCTGAAATTTATAGGGTGCAAAGCTAAAATCCCGAGGAACATCTTCAAAAAATTTCAGAGCTCGTTTCACAACATTTTTGGAGATATGATCTGTGTAAGTTAGGTATTTTTGCAAGCTCCTCAATTTAATCTAAACAGGTCATCGTGGCATTTGCGCTATAACATTTTTTCTACGAAGGGTAAAAATCTGAAATTTTTAGGGCACGAACCTGAAATCTTGAGGAAACTCATCAAAAAAATTTAGAGCTTGGTTCGCAATATTTTCAGAGATATGATCTGTGGAAGGTAGTGCTTGTTCAGGCTCCTGAATTTCATCTCAAATAGGTGATCGTGGGAAACTCTTCATAACTCTCTCTCTGTGCATCAGATTGAGGTGTCGTAAAAAGTGGTCACAAGTACACAGACTTTAGTTTATTTTCTATCAATTTCAGAGCTAAAAGATGAAACAGTGACACGTGGCAAGTCGTACAAGTTCGCTCTACTGAACCAGTCCATAATTAGGTCATTGTGGGAGATTGGACATAACTTTGCCTTGGAGAATCCAAATCAAGTCAGAATTGTGGCATTAAAAAGATAATTCAGAAGGCTACCTTAGTGCCAAATTTCAGATATTGAAGATTCGCAATAAAAAAGATAATCCAATTTCAATATTGAGCTCCTCAAAAGCAAGAAAAAGGTGTGCATTGTTTTTACGAATTGCATAAGTCTTGTTTGAAGAATCAATTTGAATTGATTCCAAGGGAATATTGTAGAATATATATCAGTATTGGGTTCAAAAAAAATGCCCCGTAAAAATAATTCAACACCCATTAAACCTTCAGAAGGCTCTACTATGACTCATGAAGATGAAGAATTGCAACATGATCTATCAAAATTACAAGATCAAGTGCACCAAATTTCGCTCTCGCAAAGAACAACAAAAAATGAAATGGATGTTTTGAAGAAAGGCTTGGAAGCGAAGATGGATGGTTTGAAGAAAGGTGTGGAATCTAAGATAGATGGAATGGAATCTAAGATGGATGACATGGAAGCCAAGATCGATGAAAAAATGAAAGACAACATGGAAAACATGAAGAATGATCTAAAAGCAGACATGGAAGGTTTGACAAAGTTGATACAAGAAATGTTTCCTAATGGTGAAAAGATAGTAGAGGAAACTCATGATGAGAACAAAATAAATGTTAATTGTGACTTCATAAACTCTAATGTTTGTGGGAAGAGCCACCATATTCCAAAAATGGATATGAGGAATTTTGATGGAAAGGATCCTGTAACATGGATATTACAAATGGAGCAATATTTTGATCTCCATAATGTGAAAAACAAAAAAAAGGTACGCATTGCAACTTTACATTTAGAACAAAATACATTTGTATGGTATCGATGGCTTTGGTCCCGTAAAAAAATTGTCACTTGGTCAATTTTTACGGAGGAAATGATAGCACATTATGAGGATACAAAGAGAAACACCTTCTTTAGCCAATTGATAAATCTCAAACAAAAGGGTTTAGTGGGGCAGTACATTGAGGACTTCCAAAAATTGAATATAAGGGTAACTGATATTCCAGAGGAACACAGGATTGATCTCTTCATAGGCACTTTAAAGGATAACATCCAACATGAAGTTCGCGTTTTGGAACTCGATTCATTGGAGAAGGCATTCAGGTTGGCAAGAAAAGTTGAATGTAAAATTATGGCGACAAGGAAGCCTACCACTCAATTCTATAAAGAAGGAAGTGTTGCTACGCCTAGATTTCCACAACCTACAAGGTTGACACCACAACAATTGGAAGAAAAAAGAGCAAAAGGGCTTTGCTATAGTTGTGATAGCAAATATACTAAAGGTCATAAGTGTGCTGAGAAGAAATTATTTTACATAGATTGTGAAGAAGAAGAAGAAAATGAACAAGAAGAGGATATACACCAGGAACCACCCCTAGAAGAGGAAGAATTGAATCCGACCATATCGTGTAATGCACTGGCAGGAATTACCACTCCTCAAACTCTCAAGATAGAAGAACATATAAAGAAGAAAAGGGTAATAGTGTTGATTGATTCAGGTAGCACCCATAATTTTATTCATTATAAGGTAGCCAAGGAATTAAATTGTTTCCTATACCCAGCACCAGAATGTCAAGTGATGGTTGCAAATGGAGGAACTATAAATTGCTCGGGAAAATGCCATAATATCAAGCTAACCATGGGGGAATATGTATTGACTAGTCCAATGCTTGCCATTCCTATGGGAGGTGCTGATGTTGTACTAGGAGTACAATGGTTACAATCTTTGGGGACGGTAGCTTTTAATTTTCAAGAACTTTTCTTGAAATTTTTTTCAGAAGGAAAGGAAGTTTAATTACGGGGTATTGCGGGGAAGCCAGGAAAGATAATAAGCTCTAATGTCATGACAAAGCTTCTAAAGAAAGAACAACGAGGCGTAATTGCACAATTATGCTCACCAGAAGTTCCAACATCAAAATCATCTATTTCTGCAGATCTCCAACAAGTCTTGGACAATCATTCCAAGGTGTTTGAAACTCCCAAAGGACTCCCACCTATTCGTGATCATGATCATGCTATTCATTTGATTCCAGGAAGTGTTCCTCCAAACATCAGGCCTTATAGATATCCTTACTTCCAAAAGAGCGAAATTGAACGTATGATTGCAGAAATGTTAGAGGCAGGTATAATTCAACCCAGTCAAAGTTCTTTCTCTGCTCCTGTAGTATTGGTACACAAGAAGGATGGATCATGGCGAATGTGTCCGGATTATAGGGAGCTCAATAAGCTCACCATTAAAGATAAATTTCCCATTCCTGTGATTGATGAATTATTGGATGAATTACATGGAGCAATTTATTTTACCAAGTTGGATCTTCGTTCAGGATATCATCAAATTAGAATGAAGACTGAAGATATTCCAAAAACGACATTTCGAACTCATGAGGGTCATTATGAATTTTTGGTCATGCCTTTTGGCCTTACCAATACACCTTCTACATTTCAAGGGTTGAATGAATTCCATTTTCAAACCCTTCCTTAGAAAATTTGTGCTAATATTTTTTGATGATATACTAATCTACAGCAGGTCTTGGAAGAATCATGTTGAACATGTTGACAGGGTGCTCAAACTATTGCAGGAGAAACAATTATATGAAAAAACATCCAAATGTTTCTTTGGAGTACAAGAGGTGGAATATCTGGGTCATATTGTATCTCACGAGGGTGTTAAGGTAGACCCTAACAAAATTAAAGCCACTAAGGAATGGAAATTCCCCACAACCATAAAGTAGTTGCAAAGATTTCTCGGGTTAATAGGGTATTATCACAAGTTTATTAAGAATTATGGGAGAATAGCAGCACCTCTAACAACATTATTGAAGAAAGATGCATTTTCATGGACTCCTGAAGAAACTAAGGCATTTGAACATCTTAAAGAGGCAATGTGCCTAGCACCGATCTTAGGTACGACAGACTTCACAAAAACCTTTATTGTGGAATGTGATGCCTCAGGAAATGGAATTGGTGCTGTTTTAATGCAGGAAGGAGGACCCATTGCTTTTGAAAGTCGTACAATCAAAGGAAAGTATTTACAGAAACCTATTTATGAGAATGAAATGTTAGAAATACCGCATGCACTAAAGAAATGGAAAACTTACCTAATGGGAAGACACTTCAAGGTAAAAACTGATCATGATAGTCTTAAACACTTTTTGGAACAAAGACTATCTTCAGAAGAGCAGAAAAAATGGGTCACAAAGATTTTGGGTTATGACTTTGAAATAATCTACAAAAAAGGGAAGCTTAATGTTGTTGTAGGTGAACTTTCAAGAAAGAATGAAGAGGTGGAAGCATTGCTTTGGGCCATTTCTATTATCCAACCAGATTGGATAACCGAAGCAAGAGATGAATGGAAGAAGGACAAAGAAGTATGGGCACTCATTCAAAATTTGTAGCAAGATCCTAGTACATCTGATACATTTAGTTGGAAAAACTATTCTTTATGGTACAAAGATCGCTTATATCTTTGTAAGAATTCCCAACTAAAAGAAAACATTCTTTTGGAATTGCACACTTCTCCTTTAGGAGGACACTCAGGATTTTTAAAAACTTACCACAGGCTGAAGAAAGAATTTTTTGGGATGGCCTTAAATATGATATTCAAAAGTTTTTGGCGGAATTTTTGGTTTTCCAGCAGAATAAAGTTGAGACAATTAAGACCCCGGGACTTCTACAACCTTTATCCATTCCAAGTCAATGTTGGGAGGAGATTTCAATGGATTTTATCACAGGTTTAACTAAGTCCGAAGGAAAGAGTGTCATCATGGTGGTAGTTGATAGACATACCAATCTGCACACTTTTGTGCATTATCTCATGCATTTAAAGCAAGTACAATTGCTACTACATTTATGGACACAGTTCAAAAGCTACATGGAAACCCAAGGGTTATTGTGAGCGACAGAGATCCCATTTTTACTAGAAATTTTTGGACGGAGTTATTTTCTTGTTTGGGTACTTAATTAGCTCATAGCTCATCTTGTCATCCTCAATCTAATGGTCAAACTGAGATAGTAAATAAATCTTTGGAATGATATCTTCGTTGTTTTGTATCTAATAAACAAACACAATGGGTCAAGTGGTTACCTCTCGCTAAATGGTGGTATAACACTTCCTTCCATACTGTGGCAAAAATGACCCCATTTATGGCACTTTATGGATATCATCCACCATCCATCACATCATATTTAAGAGAAAATTCAAAGGTTCAAGCAATGGAAGATCACATCGAGCATCAACAAGTTCTCCAACTCTTAAAGGATAACCTGAATTTGGCACAAAATTGAATGAAACAACAGGCAGATCAACATCATAGCGAGAGAAGTTTTGATGTAGGAGACTACGTATTTTTATGGCTAAAACCATACAAACAAATGTCCCTCAAGCAAGCTAAGAAGGATAATAAATTATCTCCAAAGTACTATGGTCCTTACAAGGTGTTGCAAAAGATTAGTACTATGGCATACAAATTGGAGCTTCCTGCTTCTTCACGAGTGCATCCAACTTTCCATGTTTCATGCTTAAAGAAGGTTATAGGTGAAAATATTCCAGTTCAAACAATATTGCCAGAACTTGATGAGAAAGGAAAAATCATATTGGAACCTGAAGCGGTCACGGAAACAAGAACTCGACAGCTACGGAATCGATCAATTTCAGAGTATCTCATCAAGTGGAAGAATTTACCCACTGAAGATTCTACATGGGAGGATGAGAATTTTATACAGAAGCACCCAGAGCTACTCAAGCGTTGAGGACAACACTTTTTTGAAGGAGAGGGGCATGTTAGGTCCCTATATTACTAGTACAGTCCCTTATTGTTGTTAGTGTAACCCCCTTATTGTTATTATTGTACCCCTGTAACCCCCATATTGTTATTATTGTGCCCTTAAATTATTATTGTTAGGTCGGCTAGGATTACATTATGGCCCCACTAGGATTACATTATGGCCCCATGGAATCCTATATATAGAAAGAAGGTTTTGTAATTTGTATCATCCAAGAATTGTTCATTCATGTAATGTATTGGAGGTTGCCCCCTCGAAGTGGCTTATTTATAAGGCGTTGATATCTCTTTTCTTCTATTTTTGGAGCTGGTTTCACAACACATTGTATTACTGTAGAGCACCGTTGCTTTACAACTCTTCCGCACATTTGCGTCATAAAACATCACGTCAAAATCGAAACCGCCCAGTGCGGTATTAAGAAACCGCACTAGTGTGCCTATAAAACCCCACACACTAGAACAGGGTTAAATAAAAAAAAATTACAGCCAAAAATCCACATTTTTCCCTTTTTTCAGTGCTCTAGAGCTCTCAAGGAATGGTGCAATTTATCCTTGTCTGAGCCACCTTGACATCGGTGCTCCCATTGCACCCATTGCACACACTACTGCTGTACATTTCCCACCAATCTCTAGCTTACATTTTGCAAAACGGTGGTCAAATTTTCTTTTTCGAATTCTACAACCAATATGCCTCCTCGATGGCCAAATGTACAGGTATTTTTCTTGTTTTTTCATAATTAAGCTTTTTAGCAGATTAGAATTTCAAATAACCTTAAAATTAACCATTTAAATGAAAAATAAAATTGTCACGCGGTGCGCTCGAGCCTTTTGGCTCGCACTGGTAAGTGGTGCTGCTTGTAAATTTTACAGGCTGCACTGCAACCAGTGCTAATGGTATCTGCATCATTTTCGAGGTGGTACTGAAAGGCGCACCACATTATTTTAAAAAAAAAAGTGCGGTGCGGTCATTTAGCCAACCGCACCATTGACCATGTGGAATAGCGGCAACGTAGTGCATTGATAGAAATATCCGCCCTAGTGTTTGTTAGTGTACCGCATTTGGTATTCTGACAAGGTCAATGGTGTAGCTTGGTAAAAGACCGCACCGTTGACTATCTAATTAGTTAGGAGGTCGGTGTGCTGACACAACTATATGCACCGGGGCGTAGAGTTTAGTTAGTGCATCGCACTCCTAACACTGTACATACCAACGGTGCTCTGAAAATTTTCAGGTGCACTATCTACGGTGTGTTGAATGTCATCTAGGGCACCATCCCCTATGCATGACAAACAAAATATGCACCGCAACCGATGCATGATTGTTTTTTATGGCGCACCGACTATTTTGTTTTTTTTTTCAAAAAAAATTATGTACGTATATTCCTAAATACATGTCTCATTTAATAAAAAAATATATTTAATATGTCAATCATTCAGAGAGAATATGGGGAACAACAACAACAATAGGCAGAGCAGTATGACATGGTTCACCTGTGAGAGGCATGAGAGAGGGAGAGAGATACATACCCTTGCCCTATTACAACAGCTACCCAAGGGCTCCTAAGGCAAGTAGGCCTCCTCAAATTCTATAAGAAGACTAATTCCCTAAAGGGCTATGGTGTTTTTTTGAGACATCTTACCCGCAGGTGGAATGCCCACCGAAAATCTTTCCAGGTTTGTCCTAACCAGTGGTACATGCCCACTGTGGAGGATATATATTTCATTACAGGGCTATCAAGGAGAGGGGTGGATTTTACCTCGTCCCCAGAGGTTCCAGCTAGTTGTGTAGCAGGGAGTCAGTTAGTGTACTCCCAGAGATACATTGGAGCAGATGTACTATCTCCTTCAGATTTTTGGGTCACTCGAGGTTAGTTACGTATTGGTGCATTTGGTAGTGAGGAGGTGTAGTGCCTCTCACTTCTCCTTTCGACCATTTCACACAACACCAGTTACGGGAAATGCATTAACTGCTCGCTTATATATTATGTTGATTCTTTAGTGCAGGAGCCATGACTTGTCAGGTGGTCTACCATTTTTTTGCGGCAGTTCTGTACAACCTTAGATAGATGTCGTGCTCATGCACAAGGGAGGGTCAACTTCCCTTTTGCTTCAAAGATCTTTTGTTTATTTTTTGAGAGGTTTCCAGAGACGAGGCCTACTTTTATTCAGTAGCCTCATATGCTGATGTTCGAGGCATAGATGCACATGTGGGGGTAGATGATGCCTAAGAGGGGCAAGACTGTGTTACCAGCGAAGATATCGCATGATGCACTGGAGTTGCTAGCTAGTGTTGACGAGATGCATCCCTTCATTATGGTCCCATGTCCTTATGCTAGATTGGATTGGCAAGGGTATCCTAACATCCTATTCATAGCTGATGAGCCGTCAGATGATAGAGGTAATATTACCATTTTATTTAAATTTATTCTAACATGTTCTTTAACTTGTTTTTATTAAATTGTGTGAGAAATTGTCTAATTATTTTTTTGTAGTTGTATATATTTTACAGACATTGGGCATTTTGATGACGAGGACATGCCGACACCACCACATGATCCAGGTGTGGATCCTGATGATGATAAGGGCATGCCAGATGCTGAGGATCATCAAGAGGCCAGTGTAGAGAGACCTACTCCTGCTGGTGTGCCAGTACCGCCTTTTCTAGGTGCGATCGACTTGATACTAGATACAGGATAGAGTTAGGCGACCAAATCACTGCATTGATTTTTGAGGCAGGCATCAGGCCCACTCATATGAGAGACATACATGCCGATGGTAGGCCATTACATATGTGGAGAGGCATGCCACATGACATGTATAGGCTGATGGAGCATGTCGTAGGAGCGAAAAACTTAGTTACATAGCTGAGGAGGACCGTTGCATGTTATAGGCGTGGTCGAGACGCAACACGTGATCGACAGTTAACGAGCAGCGACTCATCATCTCATGATCGTTTACCTCGCGCTGTGCCAAATGAGTAGCCTCTACTGGCATCTAGAAGCAGTCATCATGGAGATGAGGCTAGACCATCGGCCACATCCAGTCAACAACCTGTAGCATCCAACAGTACTCATGATCATGAGCAAGCTGGACCATCGACCATCGAGGCTGCACCATTGACTAAGTAGGTCTTGACTACTACTGCTATTGATGTTGTACCACCAGCTGATCCATGAAATTTATATTATAGTTGTATATTTTTAACATTATTCAATTATATATATATATATATATATATAGTCCATTTATTTTATGTTCATGTTGTAGTTGTACTTAATTTACATGTTGGTGATCATAATGATGTGTATATTTTTAGGTCATGTTAGCTGATATGTTCATTTAATGTGCAGCTTGCAGATAGATGTGGATGTGATAGCATGAGTTATTTGACATGAGATATATATTTGATGTTTGTGTTGTGATGATGTTATACAATGCTAATCGTGTTTTGTTAGATGATCATGATCACAATGATGTTAGCGAATTTGAATGTGTTTTTAGTCGAATATGATGTTTGTATGATGGTTATCATGATCGTGATGTTTATTAATTAATTTAATATTAAATGACCATGATATTTATTAAATATTATGTCGTGATTGTAATTGAAATTGAAATTTTAATTGTATGTAAAACTGTAAAATTGTATTTGTATTTGTAATTGTAATTTTAATTGTAATTGTATGTAAAATATTTAATATAAAATTTTAATTTTAATTGTAATATTTAATTTATTGTGAAATGATTGTAATTTTAATTTTAATTGTAATTGTATATATTACAAATTGTAATATTGTAATTGTATGTAAAATTCTAAAATTGTAATTGTATTTGTAATTGTAATTTTAATTGTAATTGTATGTAAAATATTTGTAAAATTGTAATTGTAAATGTAAATGTAATTCTAATTCTAATTCTAATTGTATGTAAAATATTTGTAAAATTTTAACTGTATTACTGTGAAATTATTGTAATTGTGAAATTTTAATTGTAATTGTAGTTGTATATAAAATTGTAAAATTCTAATTCTAATTCTAATGGTAATTGTATGTGAAATTGTAAAATTGTAATTGTAATTGTAATTGTAATTTTAATTCTAATTGTATGTAAAATTTTAATTATATTAATGTGAAAATTTTAATTTTATTAATATGAAAATATTTTATTAAAATTTGTAAATTTGTAAATTTGTAAATAATTGTAAAATAATAAATCTTGAATAATATGAATTTTTGTAACATAATAAAGTTTAGAAAATAATGCAAATAAATTCATGTACTTTAGAATTATCATTATTTTACTATGATCTTACATACCAAAAAAAATAACTTTATACAGTACGCCATTTCTAAGCGAGATTCCTTGTTTTTTTTCCGATGTGCTTATAATCATAACTCGCACCGGTGCGTCTTAGTACTAAGATGCACCGGTGCTTCACAACTCTTCCACACCAGTGTGTCATAAAACACTGCGCCAAAACATAAACTGCGATCTTACGAACCGCACCAGTGCGCCTATAAAACCCCACGCACCGGAGTAGCGGAGGGTTCGAATCGCAGGCAAGAATTTTTCTAAGGAGATGAGGGTTTGAAAAGATGAGAGTTCGAATTTCGACTGAGAAGTTTATAGGAGATAAAATGAGCAATTCAAATAAAAATATGGACAAAGATGCTTATAGGGATGTAGACGACTACAAAGCTCGACAGAGTACAAAAGGAGAAAAGGTTTATGAAAAATATGAGACGCACATGAGAGAGATCAATTGAGTCTCTTGAATGGGCTAAGAGATCACATGAAGCTAACGATTCTCATTATTACAAGGATGGCAGGGAAATATTGGAAAGTAGAGAAAGATCAATTGAGGTAGTCGATAAAGCCAAGAGGCACCATGAAGGGAAGGATCCTCATTCCCATAAGGATAGCAAAGAAAGATCAATTGACGTTGTTGATTAGGCTGGTAGGTCCCATGAAGGGAAATATTTTCCAGAATTCATTTAAAATCAGCTGGGAGTATTTTCCGAGCTTCGGTTGGCTTACATAAACTTTTACCAGCAAATCTGACGTCACATAAAATCACATCTCCGGATTTCAATTGAACTTGAATGGCATCTCTAACTTGTCTAAGCTATGGTCCCATGGATAATGAGGAATATCACATGGTAGGTACCCAAAAATCCAAATTTTTGAAAGTATAGGTGAATTAGCACTTATTAAAGAACGAAATGCCAAAAAATATGCGAACGGGATACACTTAAGGATTCCCTGATTCCATTTGTTATTGAAAATGATGCTCTGTCTAGATGAAACCAGTAAAAATTCTTCTTGTTTTATAAATGGAAATCCATTGACCATTTCTGTGGGAAGAAAAGAATAGATACCTGTAGCTACCATATTTCCACCTGCAAATTGATTTCCCATTGGAAAAGCTAATGTAATATCCCATTTTGTAATGTCTTTCCTCTTCTCAACCCTATACTCATTTTCTACGGGAAACCATTGCCTCCACATGTAATAACTGCATCGTCTAGTCGAAAATCGGTCTTCTTCTACTAAAAAATGCAGAATGAAGGACTCGTTGTCATTTCTCCTAAAACATTCAAGGTCAGTTTCTTGTAAAATAGAGATTGTATAAATTTTGTTAAGATCAAAATAGAAAACACAAAGGAGAAAAGATGAAATTGGATACCAAGATGGAGGAGGAACTTACAAATGAGCAAGCAGATCATGGGGCACCTTTTCTTGTTGCAGGTTCTGGAAAGGTTCAAGTTTATTTTTCTAAAAGAAGAAGAAGTGTAGTTTTGAAAAGAAATGGCCCAAATATTTTCACAGCAAAATGTACATTTCCAACATGTATAATTTTGGTGTACACACATAAAATTAATTTCGGTGCCTCAACTACAAATCGGTGCTAATGTACAAATGACCGCACTGGTGTGTTCTAGTTACTATGCACCAGTGCATTTTAGTTACTACGCACCGGTGTCGTGTTACCAATGGACGCACACCGGTGCGGTGATATTAAGTGACGCACCAGTGATGAATAAACGCAAATAAAAAAATGAAACTCTATTTTCTTTAAGTGAAAAAAAAGTAGCAAATTGAAAAATGGGCAGAAAAATATTTTCAGAAAGATAATTTTATAAATAAACTCTTTAAATACTAAACACTTTTCATTATTTCACTATTTTTTCTAAAATTTTCAGCTAGATATTTGTAGGAGACATACCTGGAGCAAGAGAGCATGAGATCACTGTAGAGTAGCGAAATACATTCGAACAGAAGTATTCAGACAATCAAAATCCAAACCTCTGGTGATTCAAACCCTGTAGCATAGAATTTCAAATGATCTCGTGATTAAATTTGATTATTTTTTTAACTTTTTTTGTAGTTTTATACATTTTTACCCTAAACCCTTCATTTTTTTTTTCCCTTTCTTCTCCTTATTTCTGTGATTTCAGAATTAGGGTTTTTAATTTTAGATTTACATCCAACCCACGGGATGAATTTCATATTCATATCCCAATCCATGTCGGCCCTTGCGTGAATTTTTGAAAAAAATGGATTTTTTTTATTATCGGTGTGCCCTGCGTAAAAGAACACATCGGTGTGCTATATTATACAGTGCACTGCACAAGTACTGTGTAATAAAAAGTTTAAAAACATTTTTTTAAATCAGTGTGCCATATCTAAAATAGGGTGTTGGTGCTTTATGTTACGAGGATATCACCGTACAGTCTATTACACTGTTTGTGCGGTGAGTTTATAATACCCCACGCATCGTACGGTATATTATACTATTTGTGTGGCACGCACCGACGTTGTTGCGTACATCATGAAAGGCGCACCGGTTTCCTGAAATTTATTTTTTACTTGAAAAGTTGAGAATTTATTTATAAATATATTAATGAATGATATGGTACAGGTTTCATATTGATAAATAAATTACTGATAAGAGATCAAGTAACAAAAATATTGATAACACATCAAGAAAAGCAAAAAAGGCAAGTTCTTTGTAAATTCTTTACAAATAATATTATTTTTGAACTATATGTAAGTTTAACTAATATGTATTGTTTACTGTGTATCATGCAGAGCCACAAAATGATGAAGCTCGATAAGATTATTTCTGATCTAGGACCAGAAGAGCTTAAAAGCTTGATGGAAAAATTGTAAAAGGATGAATCATGTGAACGAAAAAATATTATTGATCCAATATGAGTTTCTTTTTTTAATTTTCATTAATAATATACTTACAATTATTAGATAACATGTGTCAAATAGTCTATTAATTCAAATCTATTTAATGTTCTACAAGGACCAAAAACTGAGAAAAGGAATGTTGTTCTAAGAAAAGAAAAGAAAATAAAACATGCAAATGAAAATGAATTGCTCCTTAACTCATCTGGAGTGGTGTTGGAGGTTAATGAAAGGGGGAAAAACTTTTACAAAATTTTGAGGGATCTAGTGGAACGAATGTATAGAAGTTCTTTCCACTTACAATACAAAAACCAATCCAATGATTCCAAGAACCAAATTTTATCTAAACTACAGGAAGAGTTTCCAGAGAATTGGTCAATGAGACATGTCAGACTTTTAATAGAAAAAACGTACAACAACAAAAAATAAGGATTGAAAAAGTAATATTCCTTTAAATGGTTGTCTAGAATTATTTATAAATATCACTTTTGTTATATTTACTTTTCATATATCAATTTAAAAATTAAATAGTTTATTGTCATTTTACATTTTCAGGAAGATTATGAAAATCTCAAAAGATGAACAAGCTAATATCAGAAATATGCCAGTAGGAATGTCCAAAAAGGTGTACAAGGAGATGGTCAAAGAAACAGACAAAATTTCATCATAGGAGGAGCCATCTCAACAACAATGTTCTTCAAATATAATATGTAATCATTGAATTTTTTGATCATTAGGTGCAATAAATAAACAATTTAGCATTAAATATTAATTTTCAAGAATTTTCTTGCAGAAAAGAAAAGAAAATGGAACCCATTCAACACATAAAACAAGACGAAAAGGAAGAAAAGGGTTGATATCTAAGTTTGTGAGTAATTGTTACTTCCTTATAACAACTTAACTAGATTTAATTTTTGTATTTTTTAAGTTGTTTTACAAAAATCATCATTGAATGTCTTCAAACAGGTGCTAACATACAAAGAATAACCATAAGATGAATTGATTGAAATTGGGTTAAATATGGGTTGTGAGTATATGTTGGCATATCAGAAATTAATTGTGGAATTTGTAAGCATCTAGCAGTCTTGTTTTACATAGCTCCGTCTATAATTAATAGAACAAAAAAATCTTTTATATTAAATATATGATTTTTTATGAGGTATAAAACTTGCAGGAAAAAAAGTATGGAACTGCGCCAACAGATGAAATTTTGAAAGATGGCAGGGTACATGGTTTTGAAAGAATGTGTATAGTTTATGAGTCAATTGTTGCTATGGTACGACATTTTTCTTTTCGATTTACAATGATGTATATTATTTAATATTTCAATTTTCATTATTCTCACCAATGTATATACACTCATTTTAGTTTATTTTTATGTTTGTAGATGGAAGGTGAAGAAGAAGAAAACGATCAACGTCGTGAACAAAACATTCCTGAAAATAACCCAAGTCATGGAAGTAGTTGTAGCAGTGACAAAAATTCAAGCAGAGAATGATGATCACTATGTTTGGATATCAAAGCAAGGCATTGCATTTTTTGAAATATTTTTTTGTGAAATCAGACATTTTGTTTAATGTAATGGACATAGTGTCCCAATTGAAAGACAAAGGGATACCAATAACTGTCCCATTTTGTATGACAAAGACTGTCTTATTCACACACACACACACACACACATATAATAATAATAATAATAATAAAATATTTTTTAATTTATTCTATTACGTTCTCCATTTTCATTCTCAAATGCACTAATAAAAATTTAATTCGTATGAATATTGTTATAAGATATATATGTGTCGACTTTTGAATATGAATAATGAATTTTGAAAAATCACAATAATTATGATATAATATAACAAATTAATCCAAACATCACATTAAAATGCATTAATACAAATTTAGTTAATATGAATATTGTTATAAGATGTGTTGACTTATGATGAATAATGAATTTAGAAAAATCACAATAATTGCACTATCACAAGTCGATGTTTCTAAAAAATACAAAATGAACACCGGTGTGTTTGTATGCTGCAGTGCACTGGTGCATTTCTACGATCTATGGGCACTGCACAAATACCAAAACCAATTAATCATCTTGGTGCGTTTGTGTGATACTACGCACTGGTGCTGTTATGTGAGACTACACACCAGTGCATTTTTACGATGCATGGGCACTGCACAAATACCAATACCAATTATAAATATCGATAAGTTTTTCTGATACGGCACTGGTACGTTTCTATAATTCTACGTACTAGTGCGTTGAGATGACCTATGGGCACCGCACAAATCCCAAGGCCAATTGGTATGACCCCGTGCATTGTATCACCAACACTGCGCTCAGTGTAGTTTTATACCTTGACGGCTCAGTGGAGGAACCTTCGACTGCCCCGGGGCCACCGTCCAGGTGACACACACTGGTATGTTGAAACCTTAGTAGCACATTGATGAGAAAAACATCTGTAATAACCTCTGTCCGCCCACATTTTTTAGTTGTGTTTAATTTCCATTAAAAGCTCCGCCAAAACCTACGTAACCATAAACGGATGTTGTAGCAAATGTTTTTTTGACAATTTTAGCCAATTTTATAACATTAAAAACCTCCTTTATAACCTCCGCTAGAGGGTCTTTTCCTTGTAGTGCAATGTAATGATTAGAGACCTATGAATATTATTAACCTGATATTCAGAAGTTCTAATTTTATGAGAAAATCAAAGAAAAAGTTTAGAGCTCAAGTTTTCCAAAAATATTAATGGAAAAAACTTCGATAAATAAAAATATTTCTTTATAATGTTTCGAAGACATTTTTTTTAGAAGTTTAATGAAATTTCACCTCCGTTACAATAAGTCTTGGTATTTAGAATATTAAGGGTGGAAAGATCTTCGAACAAAAGATTTTGTGTAACTTTTACAAACAAAACTTACGATATTGATCATTCCTAATAACGAATGCTTGTTAAATATATAATATATGAATATTACATTTCTAATACATCAAAAATTCATGTATCAGAGATAAAATTTTCGTAAGAGTTTATAAAGTAGTTGTGATTACTTTCATTATGATAATTTGAAGTTTTGTAAAATAATTGCAAGAACACTTACATTTACCTGTAAAATAAGCTTCTAGGAGAGGAATTCGAGAATTAATAAATATGAGAATAAATCAAGTGTTAAATATCTCAAAAACCTTTTCTGATGTCAAAATCAACTTATAAAACTTTGAAACCGCAAAATTTCAATGAAAATGGTGAAATAGCGGGCATTTCCTTTACTAAATATAATGAACAAGATAGTATCAGAAAATGAAATGTAAATCTCAGAGAGGTGAATATTTAAAATTCATTTTAAATATTTCTGATATAATACAAACCGAAGAATATGATAAGTCATCAATTTTGAGAAAAAATCTCAGAAAAATCAAAAGCAGAGGACCAAGATTCTGAAATTCATGAATTAGAGTTTATGGGTTTCTTCGGAAGAAATAAATATAACTAAAGGGGAAATTTTTTTGGTGAGTATGATGTAATTATTCAACTCATCTTGGAAAATTTTAAGATTTGGAATAGGCATAGATACTTACGGATAAGATCATTCACCGAAAACGTTTTTATGAAAAATTTCCTTGGTTTGTAGAAATTTAGAGCAATAACAAGCATAAGAATTTCATTCCAGCTAGAACAATGAGAGTCAGAATATGAAAATTTGTGTTCACATGGTCTTTTTTATAAGTTAGCACCTCGTCGAATGTTTCACATCGCAAGTTTCTTATCATGCATGAATTAAAAGTTGACTTCCACCTTTTCCGATATGCGATCAAGTTTTCTATAATAGTTAAAAGGAAATGGTGGAGAGGCGTATGTCAGAGTTTATTACTCGGAGGATCTTAAAGCAAGGCTTCATTTTAGTTTTGTGATGTGATATTAGTGTTGCGGTAGAAAAAATGCGATATGAGCATATGCGGCAAGAAACTGCGATGGAATGATGGCGTTATCAGAGAATAATCATATCATGAAATTGGAGCTGTTAATAAAAGGAAACTCTGATATGATTCTTGTGATAGCAGGAATAAGATATATCTCGTGGTTCATTTGTGTGACTGACTTTGGACTTTATAAGAGATCGACGATCAAAATATTTGAGCACGGGATGTAACGTTGTTAATACGCCGATGTGCAATGAAGAACATACTTGATCATTTAATTGTATGGATTTAATTTCATATTAGATCCGAGACATCAAAACATTTAAACATATTCCCCAACCAAAATTTTGATTTATGAACGGATGCGATATCTTTCAAAACCGAATCTAAATTTCATATCGGGTATGGGGTTGTGTGGACATCACAATTTTTAGAGAAGTCATTTTATCAGAGAATGAACGAGAAGGAATATCAAAGATCTTGCATTGGAGGTTTCTTATTGGAAAATGGTAAGAACTACTTCTGATCAAATGCTGTGATATAGAGGTTTTGCGATGTGGATGATGCGATATCAGAAGGAAAGATTCATCAGAGATCGGAGGGAATGGGAATATCGGGGGATCAAAGATATTTGGAGTATCCTCATTTGAGAACCTCCGATATTCTTGCGATATATGACATGTCATATATTGTATGATGATTTCTTAAATTATTCATTTCAAAATGAAAACAACTAATTTAACTTCGCTTTTAAATAAATAACCCTTTTATAATTTAATTAACTGTCGGAATTTCTGATCGGAAAGTAATTTTATTAGAAATTTCTTATGAAGAGAGTTATGAAATATAATGATTTGATATGACTCTTTTACGAATTTATCAAGACTTATCAGGATTTCAATTAATAGAGGAAAAATTAGATAATCCTCAAATTTAGATGAAATCATAAATACTTCCTTGAACATGTTGCAGATTTTAAAAAAAAGGGTTGACTGCTTCCTTATCTCACATCTACTCAATGGATTCAATGAAGACCTGCAAACAAAAAAAATTAGAAATAAGAAACAACCTTTGAAAAGTAAAACTAAAAATGGATTATGTTGAACATGTAAACACGTACATGGAAGAATTTTGATTTTAACTTTACTTCATGAATCTTCAATTTCTCTCAAGTTTTCTCAAAATTTGCATATGTTCAACATCACCTACTTATTTAATCTAAAAAAATGCTAAATAATGAATTTTCAAATTGCATCCACCTCAAATTTATATCGGAGGACAAGAGTGGTGAAAATGAGCTCTTTTCAGAAATACTTGAGAATAAAAAATTGTCAAGTTGTAGCAAATTCTTGGAATTTCTTCATATATATGATCAATATGATGAATTTTTGTGAAAGAATACAATTAAGGGCTTTAGAAATATATATGATCGTATTATTCAAAAGATACTAAAATGTTCTAAGTTTCTTTTCCATGATTGAAAGGGGATGCCCAAAATAAGTTGGATTTATTACTTGCTTATTGAAAATCTGAAATAATGAAATAAATACAAACATAAAAGAATCAAATCTAAATTAATTTATTCTTATTTCTAACTTTATGAAGGGAACATGACTAGATATAGTCATACTTCCAATGTAACTATGCAAGCATTTTAATTCGTGCATGTATGTACATGTCAAACATTAGTAACAAAAATACAAATATAATTAAACTAAGGAAACTAAATCTGAAAGCAAAATGTACAGTTATTGCCAATATATTTATAGAAAGAAACCTATTTACAATCACCTTCTCTTGAAATATCCTTCAAAACTTAATTTTAATTTGATCGTAGAAATCTGGATGGATTTCCATTTATGATTAAGAAATATTCAAAAGAGAAGATGACATGCCAAATTGTGGATATGAAATTTTATAATCAATGGCCTGGAAAAAATTTTCAGTGCTATATACAAACGTTATATTATTAACAATATTCTGTGTAGGGACACTTTCCAAATGTATGTCAAATGGATCAATGAAAAACGGAGGGAATTTTGATAGATCCAACATAAGATTATTACTTGAATTATATTGTTGGTCATATTGTGAAAATACACTCTCTTGTTGGCACTTCTTTCGAGAAGAAAGAAATAATTGATAAGAAATGAACATCAATTGGAATTGGAATATTAATAGATCTTTATGTTCATGATTATGATGTGAAACTTCATTTTCACATTCAGGCAATGGTTCAATTGAGTGTTCAATATTGAGTTGCTCAATATGGCTGCACAAAGTATCTAAAAATTGAAAACTGAAAACAAAAAATAAATCTGAAGCTAAACGAAATAAATGAAGGAATAATAACAAAATTGAATCATAGTTTACACTAGTGTTACAATTATTGTTACATCTCAATTGGGACTGTCTTAAAGCAATTTACTCTTCACAAGAATTGGGCAGAATAATGCAATTAGAATTATTGTTGATACCAACTTGTGAATTAGAGAGGGTTATGACTATGAATAGGAATGAGAGATTGATCTTCATATAAATCATGAATTGGAATAGTTTATTAAATTTTGAAATCATGACTATGATTAATTATTTGAAAATGAGAACTATTTGAAACAATTTATGAATTAGAGTGTTCTTCATTTTCACATGTGATTCGACTTTGATAATCAGGATTCAATTGTTAAGAAGACAAATCAATATCCTCAATGTCAAAGTAATTTTTCGTAAATGACCTCAAGACATTCATTATAATTCCTTTTGATCTCATCCAATGTATCAAAACAAGGAGGAATATTAAGCTCATATTCATTAATTCCAAAATAATGATCAATATTAATTCTCTATTTTGATAAAAACTAATCAGAAATTCATTTAGATCAGCCTACATGTTTCTGAAATATATTTAACGTGAAGAGAGGATAAATTGATATTATAAAAAATATCAAGATAGAGGGAAAAATATGAATCTAAACAATGGATTTGAAAATGTCTCTATTTGAGAACTCTTGTGCATTTTATTCATTGAAAATTTCAGATTTAAGATCATTTACTTGGCTAATTATGCTTTCTTGAAGAATTTTTCTTTGTTGTCCTAAATTTGGCATTTTCTCATCATAAAAGAATTTAGAATTTTGTACAACAGATTGTGTATTATTAGAAAATTTAATCACTTCTTGTACTTTCTGAATTATGCTCTAATTTTCCGATTCTAATGCACACTGATTTTCAGATTTCAAAGCGATATCTTCTTCAATATTGTTGCTAGTATCTTCTTACGGTTGATTAGAGAAATTTTCCAAGCTTTGTAATTGAGATTCATTGACATGTGAAGGTGCACCCTTATCATTATAAATATTGCAGGAAGTGTGCATTAAATGAAGGAATTGATCATACATACTAGAGACCACTTCATCATCATTTGTTTGCACCTCCATACTGGAATTCTCAATTATGTCAATGAAATTGGAAGGAGATTGAGAGAAGCTTGAAATAAGAGAAAATATGTTCAAACAAATCTAATAATTCCTCTTTCGAAGGTTTATCTTCAATTTTAAATTTAATCAATTTAAACGAAACATTATGGTAAAATCAATCAAAGATTCATTTTCAAATATTCGTAAATATTCAAAATTATCACATACCTATTCGTAGTCATAACCATCAAATTTAAAAAGGAATACTGTAACAAACGGATCCCAACTACGAATTGAGGCAACTGGAAGTGATTGACACCAACCTCTGGCTTTTTCCAAGAATGTAAGAGTAAAAATCCTACAGAAAATGCCTTCATCAACATCATAAAAAATAGAATTTGAAAATTTTTGAATGAATTGTAAAACATGATTAAATGTAGAAGTATTCCTCTTACCATTAAACTTTACCTTAGACAAGTGTCTTACTATTTCTGGTGGAGTATTGGCAGATGCACGTCCAGAAATTCAACTCAAAATTGGAATTTTGTTAGGAGACATTGTGATTAAATGCAATTTTTAAAATACAAAAACTCCAAAGGATAAAAAGTCTCAGGCCCTCCTTCTACTGCCAAAAGGTTTGAGGGCTAGAAATGTATGCCTACAACACTATAAGGAGACCACCTGGTCTGGACCTTAAAGCAACCCCTTTTCTGTTGAAATGGTGGTTCCAACTGATTAAACTAGGTCCAATTACCTTCTCTCCATATCCAATAGTTTAAAATATAACTTTCATCTACCAATGGAGAAGAGAAATTGGATCATCCCTCTTGTCGATCATGCAAGAAAGTGATCCTTAAGTTGATCTGGGGCTCAAACAAGCCATAACTAAATTTTTTCTCTTTAGGAAGAGGAATTCTTGGAATGAAGAATTAAATCTAAATGTGAAATTATTCTAAAATGCAATCAAAGGAAAATTATCTTGATCTTATCTCAATTAGGTAGATATAGATCCAACCCAACCAAGAGAAATATATTTAAATGATATGGATTTAACTATGTCTGGATTATAATGAATACCAAGCTAACGAAGTAGTTCAATTAACTAAAATAATGAATACCAAAACACATTCTATTCAGAGACCTCTTAGCTGAGATAATCAACCAACTACATTCAGGAAGTAGTTCAGAAAATGATATTGATTGTTAAATCAATAATTCGAATAATTAAACAATAATATAAGAAAACAGTTCACAAAATATTTTTCTTGTTAAACCAATATTAAAAGAAAATTTTATGAGTAAATAGTTACTTAGAAATAAAAATCCAACCCATAAGAGATGAGATAAATAATAACATATAATTGGGGAAAATTACTCGTACTTACAATAATGCATAAATATGAACAAAATGACACATTCCTGCTATCATAAAGTGAAACCAATATTTAAAACAATAGTATTATAAATACTAATTTATTGAATCCGTTTATCTCGCTCTGGTCTCCAATAGCCTTTTACTATGCTTTGAACTTTTTCTTTTAAAACAAGAGTTGCAATAGTGGAAGCTCATCCCATCATACATAATTCTGAATGCAAAGGAAAAATCCTTAATAATCCCCCAGATTTGAGATTTTCTCTCTTATCACCTACAAATCTAAAATCCTCATTACAATAGTGCTTTCAAGAATTCCATAATTTCAGAGAAGAGAAGCCTCTATTAACATTCTACAATATGCTATTTATAATATTTACAAAAGAATTCAAAAATAGGAAAGTTTGTTTGAAGAATGAATCTGATCCATCAATATTCATTAGGCCAAAATCTCATTCTTCTCTTGCTGGAGAATTTTCATTGATTGAAATCATTTTCTTCTCATCTCTTCAAATTGTTTCTGTGCAGAAAACCAATCAATAATTTAATTAAAATGTAAAATTGAAATCAAAATGTTAAATCTGGAATTAAAACATATCCAATCAAAACTTAATTACATAATTAAAATAAAGGAAATCTGAGGTTTATATTGATGCGTGTGAATATTTAATTGGTCAATGGGAACATAGGCGAATGGATATGCACTTAGAAGAAGCTATGGGAAAACGAGAATGCAAAAAATAAATTTCAGAAAATTGATTTTGTTTAAAAATTCGGAACTTGGTCTTCTACTAAATTTTAGACCCATTAAATGATCGAATGTTGAAATGAAACTACTTCACAATTTTTCTCCATAATTTTATCTTCCCAATGAGTTTCTCTGGGCCTCATTTGGCCAAGTAAAAATCAATCTATGAGCCTTGAAAGTTAATGAGTCAAAACTGCCAGAATTCTAGAATTTTTGTTGCTTGGGCTAAAAATCATATTTTTTAAAACTAAATTAAATCCTAAATTAGATTATAACTATTAGTTAATTAATGATAATTTAATTATAATTATTTTATTAATCTTAATTTATTACAAACAGAAATTAATTAATAAAATTAAATGATTTTAAAATTATTTAAAATATAAATATATTACATTAAATAATTTTAAAACTTTAAAACAAAACCATGTTACATGAGGTGAGGGAGAGTAGAGTCAGCATGGAGGTGAGAAGACTATGGAGGGATAAGGTAAGAGTGAGGTCATAGTGAAAGGAGCCATAAGGAGTTCAAAACCAAACATCATGTTAAAATTTAAATAGCCCATCGCATTTTTCCAAACCACAAGATCGAAAGTTTTTAAAACAAGTGACAAATGAAATTGCGATATGCGATATGCAATATCGCAATTTCGCATCCCAATTTTTTTCATCGTATTTTTAAAATTGAAATTTTGGATGGAAGAGAAGGGATGTGAAGTGGGGTGCATCTGAATTCCATAGTCTAACTAGATTTCTTTTTCGCCCTAAAAATCATGGAAATTCCAGTAAGATTTTAAGAAAATTCGGCAGGGATTTTTGTAAATCCACGTTATAACTATCAAAATTTAATATTTTGGGTGTTTTAGAGGTTTTTGATGGTGCTGAATCCATTTCCACCATCAAAATCATGACTCAAACACTATTACTGTAATATTTCTTAAAATTATTTGGCCCGAATTCTGACCAATTTTGACCGTCCGGGAAATTCCTCTGTCTCCTTAGACAACTCCCATATGAATTAACGATCTTACAAATTGGACAATAGCCACTTTGCAATTTTGGGGTTTCGGGTTTGAAAATTTGTTTTAAAATAGCAAATTGGAGTAAATTACCAAGATCCTGAAACATGTTTTCATCTTACGTACAATTGAGCTGGGTCATTTTGTAGGACCGTTAGTTAAAAATGAAAAAATATTAGTAAAAAATAGCTAAGAGTTAATATTTACAATGAATTTCTATCGAACTTAATTAGTTACAGAAATCAAAATATTATACATTTTTTTACATTTTTTTAGTCTGGGCGAGAAAATGATCAAACTTCAAGGGAGTGTTATTTACAAACTGGTTGACCAAATGGAGTGAAACAAGCATCGATGGAAAGCTTGCTAAAAATCAAATTCAATGAAACAATCAAAATGGAAATCTAATGAGAATAAAGAAATGACAAAATTGTAGAATACTTAACTTAATGAAAGTTTTTGGGCGTAATAAAGAACCTAACATTTAATTGTCAGTCTGAGAGTTCGTAAACTTAGAGGCACGACACTAGAAATTCCAGAGAAGGACTTCAACAACCTGCACTAGTTAATACAATGACACCACACCATTCTGGAAACCGGATTCACTCAAGAAAAATACTAGCCACAAACTTTGACAAAAAAAAAAAAAAAACATATTTTCAGTCAACTCCAAAGAAATCTGGAAAATAAAGGAATAGATCCCTGCGATTGTGTCTCATTGATTTAAGAAACAAAAGGAATAATTCTAGGTATAGTTAAATCTGTCTATGTTATGAATGTTTCATTCTTGGACTAAACCAATGTTCCTGCACCGCAATAGCATTCCTACACTAGAACAGATTTCCTGCACTGGAATGATATTCCTGTACTAGAACGATGTTCCTATACCAGAACAATTTTAACTTCAATCACTTTTATCATGCATAAAATGTGCTATCATTAACCGACTAGAAATAAATCAGAGCGGAAAGAGAAAATATGACTTAATTTTTTTAAGAACGAAGGTACTTTAACCAAAAAGCATTCAAATAATGTAAAGACTGAAAGAAATCATTACTCGATAGAAATAAAATACTCTTGCGTGGAAACAGTAAATGTCTATAAGGAATATCATTCCCTTCTCTCATATTTCTGTTACAAACATAAATAAACTTTTTTTTCTCACCAATAGATATTTGAACCCAAAAATATACTGCAAATGATTCTCGTCTTCTTGATAACTTATTTATATTTCTACAAGGAAACCATTATACTTATTTCACATAGATTTTTACTTATGATGCGATCAGAGTTCTTATTTAAACCAGGGTTCATTCAAACTAAAGGAAATAGATCGATTGGAAGTAGATCAACTGGAAACAAACCAACTGGAAATAAATTGACTCGAAATAAAATCACTACTCAATTTTACAAAAATGAAAGGAAACACTTTCTGGCATAATGGAAACAATTGTGTGATGCTTCAAAAGGAAAAACTAAATGTTGTATGTAATATTCCAAATTAGCTCTTAGCTAGTCGGAGTATTAAATTGTGTTTGCTACTTAGATATAAGAATAAGAGGGTAGGGAGACCCATAAATCTCGTTATTATGAATAAAATCACTCCTAATGTGAATAAGGAGAATCATAGTAGCTGGATAAAGCATCCTCATGTGTGAATGGGGGTTGGAGATGGGGTCAAGTTTGACCAAATCAACAGTGCTAGTATGGAGGGAGTGGACAGTTAATGAGAGACAATGCAATTTTAATGGGAGGAAGTCTCCATGGGAGTAGTGGCTTTAATGAGTGGGGCCCAAGGTGAGAAAGCTCAAAATGCATATAAGGAAGGGGAAGAGAGCCATAGAAGCCATGTTGATTATTATTATGCTTTTGGTCTATTATGAATTCTTGCACTCTTCAGCTGTTTAGCGAAGACTACTATGTTGTTTAGAACAAGGGTGTTCCTAAGCGGGAATCCCACCCTCATCCTCGGGGACTTCGAGTGTCCACTCAGGAGAGGCTTATGAGCTGCATATCCACA